>JAMPIV010003841.1:0-99440 GCA_024509875.1 Oreohelix idahoensis
AATACCGACCTTTATGAATTATTACGCTTTTCGGTGGCAGAACATGTAAAGGATTACCTAGGGTGAACAGCAGCTCACTGGTCCGCCATTTCAGAACTTATATATTTGTGCTCGAGGTAGCCATCCAAGACTGTTAGTCTTATATTGTCCAGAAATCCAGTGACGAAGATATATTGTGGGAGCCGCAGATTGGCGGAACTTCTATCTACAATAAGTATTACTGCAGGGTTGGTGATAACCTATTTAACAGAAGTACACGGCCGACGTTAGGACGAGGCCTGTGCTTCCGGCTATTATACTACAGCCTGATATGTGCAATTGGCAGGGAGTGCCAAGTTGCTGCCTGTGTGTGTCAAGGTAACTAAGGCATCTGACGCGTTTAGTCAGAGACGCCAAGGGCGACGCTACGAACTGTCATTATTGAAGAACTTTGCTATTGACCATGCACGTCTATTCTGATGTTTACCTTTTTGAATGCCAAATGTATACCTATCGATGTCAGGTCAGCATGACCTTGTTACACTGACTGTTCCTGTTGATATTATGTGTGTTCCCGTCAATAAATGTCTTGAAACATGCCTGCAGTGTCAAAGCATCCTTGATTACTGCATGTGAGAGTATGGGTTGCAGGATTTACAGCTATACGAGCCTAATCACTTTCGCGTCTTCATTCGCACCCATAAACTCTACTCATCATTACCGCTTCGCACGTACACATCTAAACAAAATTGTAAACTGTCTTTGGGGCACAGGTGATACACCTCATCAACGAAAATAAAATACAGTTACAATAGTACTTTCTGCATGTCTCGATATTGTCATCGATTATTCGATCATTCTCCATCTATTCATTTACACACACCCTATCAACCCACACGTCATCCCCAACACCCCCCCCCCCCATTCACCATCAACCAATCTTGTACACCCCCCCCCCCCCCTTTACTCCTGACTCACGATCTCTGTATCCCCCACCCAATGGCGCGAGAGACGATATCGACTCTGTACGGCAGATACAATGCTGTGTAGTTTTTTCCTTCCATTAGATAGTTGCTTTATTGCTTTTTATGGGGGTCTCTATCTTATCTTCTATAAGGGTCTAGGGGCTCGTTCACTCGCTCTTATAATATATATATACTTTAAAAGAACCTCACCAATAACTACGACTATCATCGTGAAGGGGACGACGGTAGGCGAGAGACCAAAACTATCTCAGAATAAATCCTCGATTCTCTCAAGGACACTATTACTCCCTCGCTCTCGCCCCCCCCCCCCCCCCGAGGAATTTTTTACCCTCTTTGTTTTCTCCCTTCAGTGGTGGAAAAACCAGCATGGTAATTCCTTGATCCAAAATCATCCATCATTCATGAGAATTACAGACCTTAAGTCTCCATAACTGTAGTAATTTCATTCTACAGCAGTCTGATAATTAGTAAGTTTTTGCTTGTTGTTAGAAATACTATTGGAAGGTAGCACTAGCTTACTCAGTGTGGACTATAACAGCAAAAGATGGCTGAAATAGTTAAGCTTAAGGCAGCACTAGGGGAGGCCGGTCGAGATCTAGGTTATAGTGGGGTGGACCTTGCGAATTATGTCAGTGTCGAGACTGATAAGTATTACGCTCGCGAAACAGCGAAAGCTGAAAGAGAAGAGCGAATAAAGTTAGCAGAAATAGATGAGAGGATAAAAGCTGTAGACGCTAGGGAAAGAAGCGAGAGAGATGAATGCGAGCATGCACTGAAGATGAAGCAGTTAGAGATGCAGGGACAGGCTCAAAGAGTTGAACCGGTAGCCGGTGCGACAGCATCTACCTCCTCAGGCAACCTATCGCACGGTCAGATGATATGCCCTCCTTGCATGCAGGGGGCACAGGACCTTTGCCATCCTCACTCATGTCAACTTTGGGACCCTTGACGTTTCCATTCGAAGCTTTCTCGGAACGAGTTGACTCGATCGATGTGTATCTGGACAAATTTGAGAAGTTTGCCACCACGTTTGGTTTGGAGAAGAGCAAGTGGAACCTGAAACTGTCGCAAGGGCTTAGAGGAACTGCTTATGATGTATATAGCAAGCTTCCTCCAGGTTTACAGGATGACTACGACTCTCTGAAAAAGGCACTATTGGTTCGTTATGAGCTACATGCTGACGCCTATAGGAAGAGGTTCCGCAACGCTAGGAGGGAAGTTGGCGAGAGCGTTGCTCAATTTGCCGCTAGACTGGATTCCTACGTGGAGAAGTGGGGTGCCCTAGGGAATTTTACTCATGATTGGGAAGGCCTGAAGGAAATGGTCATGATCGAGCAACTGAAGGACACCATGACTTCCGACATGAGAAGATTCCTGACAGAGAATGGGGCTAGCACTTTAGAATCCATAGTCCAGTTAGCGGAACGATATCAGGCAGCCCTATCAGAGAATCCACCACCCAGACGGAAACAACCAGATTACGTATCTAGACAGACAGCTCAGTCACACATGGACCCCCAAGTGAAACCACCGTATACTAACTTCAAAAAGCATGACAAGCCAGACTACAAGACTACTCAGAGATCAAATTTCCAGCAGCAGAGGCAAGGGGGAAAATGGTGTAAGCACTGTAGAACCATCACCCACAATACGCAGGAGTGCAACCGGAAAAACCCACCTCATCATGCTGCCTGCTTACGTAAAAGTGCCGCAAGGGGAAATAGACCGGAAGAACCTCTGGACAAACCCCGACATCCCCCGGTCGTTGAGACAGTCCTCGTAAATGACCAAGAGGTGACCTGCCTTTATGATACAAGCCTTGCATTCGACGCAGTTGTCTGTGCATCCCTAGTCAAGCCTGACCAGATGACAGAAGACACTATAGAAATACAAGGACCTACTAAAAGTGCAGCACCTATGCGTTTGGCCATAGCCAAGATTCAGGTCAAATCAAAATATGTGACTGGGGAAATCAGTGCAGCGATCTTGGACGACCCTATTTATCCCTTGATCTTAGGGTGTAGGTATGTGTTCTTGGGAGAACCCATTCACCCTCTGGTTGTGGCGGCTGTCACCACTAGAGGACAGGCCAAACGGAATACGGAGTTGGAATCCCCACCCAACATCCTCCCTGAGGAATTAAAAAAAGGCACAAACTGAGGATCCATCTCTAGCACCCTGCTACAAAAAACTACCGAGAGCACACACTCCTCTCCAAAAGGGAGACTTCTACAAGAAAAATGGGCTGTTTCATCGGAAAGCAGGAAATGGAGGACAGGAACATGGGCAACTTGTGGTTCCGTCAGCATACCGAGCCCAGGTCCTAGAAATGGGCCATGCCCTTCCGTTTAGTGGCCATATGGGCATAAGTGCCACGATTCAGCGTATTTCATGTCATTATTATTGGCCAGGTATCAACGCCGATATCCAGAGATATGTGAAATCATGCCCGCAGTGCCAGAGGACAGCGCCGAAACACTGGACGGCCCCAGCCACTCTGGGAGAAATGCCAATCTTGGGCACACCCTTCGAACGAGTAGCGGTGGATATTGTGGGTCCACTTACTCGTAGCAAAAAGAGAAACAGTTATATACTCACGTTAGTGGATTGTTGCTCCATATGGGCAGAGGCAATTGCTATGCCCGCCTGTGATTCCAAGCATGTTGCTGAGGCTCTGCTCACCATATTTACTCTTCTAGGGTTTCCGTCACAGATCCTGACAGATAATGGTTCGCAATTCCGAGGAAAACTCACAGAGGAAGTGTTTAGGATATTTCAGGCCCGACATATCCACACCTCTCCCTACCACCCCCAAGCAAATGGCCAGGTGGAGCGGTTTAACGGGACCCTTATTTCCATCCTTCGGAAACTTGCGCAGGAAAAACCAGAGAGCTGGGATCAATACTTACCCGCAGCACTATTTGCTTACCGCGAAGTACCCCACAATTCTACTGGGATGCCACCTGCCACATTGCTGTTTGGTAGACCTATAAAAGGACCTTTAGAGGCACTGTTACGTACTTGGACAGATGATAAAGCTGATGAGACAGTCACCTCTGCATCCCAATACGTGAATTAGTTGACCCAACGCCTTAAAACAGGATGGGAACTGGCAAAGGAAAATGTACGCCGTGCCCGTCGTAAACATGCGCGTTACTACAACCGCACTGCGAAGGATAAGGAGCTAGAAGTAGGAGAACAGGTCTTATTACTCCTGCACAGTAGCAATAATAAATTGCAAATCGGGTGGAGAGGTCCATATAAAATTGTTGAGAAAATGTCGCGCACCAATTACAAGATTGCCATAAAGGGGAAGCAGAAAATTTACCACATAAACCTGCTGAAGCAATATTATGAAAGACCGGGTGCAGAACCAGCACATTTCCTGACACTGGCTATTGCGACGGAAACTGAGGCAGAACCCCTGACCTCATGTGAATGCCCTCTTCGCCAGGGTGAAACTCATCAAGATGTTCAGATTAGTTCAACTTTAACGGAGGATCAGCAGGCACAGGTGCAACAGTTGTTGAGAAAACACACTAGTACACTCACGGATAAACCTGGCATGACCAACCTGATAGAATTTGATATGAAGCTAACAGACCTCGCCCCGGTACGAGTTAAGAACTATCCTGTTCCTTATGCTAAGGCAAAGGCATTGAGTGAGGAAATCGAGTACCTGCTTAAGGAAAATATTATCTCAAAATCAGAGTCGCCTTATAGTGCGAGTGTGGTGTTGCTTAGAAAATCCAAAGGAGAACATCGCCTCTGCATAGACTACCGAAGGCTCAACGCTGTAACTGAATTTCAAGCGGAGCCCTTACCTGATCAGAATCAGCTTTTCACCAAGCTGAGTAGAGCGCGATACTTTTCGAAGATAGACCTTAGCAAAGGGTACTACCAGATCCCGGTAAAAGAGGAAATTCGACACATGTTAGCATTCAGTACTTCTGAGGGCCATTACGAGTTTAATGTATTGCCATTTGGGCTAAGCAACGCCCCAAGCGTCTTTACTCGTATGATGAGGAAATTACTGGAACCCCTGAACCACCCTGGAATAAGTAATTTCATGGACGACATACTTATTGCAACGAACACCTTTGAGGAGCACCTGGACGCAGTTTCCCTACTCTTTGAAAGACTTAGAGAAACAGGACTCACCGCTCGCCCTACAAAATGTCAAATTGCCTGCGAGCAACTAGAATTCCTGGGACACACCATCTCGCATGGATGCATGTACCCAGATGCACGTAATATTAAGAAGTAACAGCGGGCCCCACGACCCCAGACTAAAAAGGATGTCCGGTCATTTGTGTCTCTATGTGGCTTCTACCAGCGATATATTAAATATTTTAATACCCTGAGTGCGCCACTGACCGCGTTAACCAAGAATGGGAACCCGGACAAAGTAACCTGGACAGCGGAGTGCGAAAATGCCTACACGCTGCTGAAGGAGAAACTCACAGCTAGGCAAATTCTGCGACTGCCTGACTTAACTCTGAACTTTACGCTGCGAACAGATGCTAGCAATATAGGGATAGGAGCCACTCTCTTGCAGCCTAGTGATAGACCTTCTGCAACTCTATTCCCCATTGCATATGCTAGTAGGAAATTGAACCCTGCTGAACAGAACTACTCTACCACCGAACGAGAATGTCTGTCGCTAATATGGGCTGTGCAGAAGTTTCAACCATATTTATACGGGAAAAAGTTCACGGTGCAGTGTAATCACCAACCGTTGATATTTCTTGCAGCGTCGAAGAACCTTAATGCCCGGCTTATGAGATGGTCACTACTGTTGCAGCCATATTCATTTCACATAGAATACATACCTGGGAAGAACAACGTAGGGGCAGATTTTTTGAGCAGACATCCGGACGCAACCGAGGAGATATAAGAAACTGAAAAAGAAGAGGAAGACAGGACCAGAGGAGTTGGACGGAACGTCAAACTTGAGGAGGGGCTTGTGTGACGACTTGCCATATCTTCTCTTCATTTTTATTATTATTTACGTGACATCATTTTTTCTCATCCTCAATGCATGATCGCAAAGTCCCGGGAATTGTCACTTGCGGATAATCTCCTAGCGTTCGGTGATTTTCTCCTCGCTATTTTTAGATACGACGTCATTGTTGACCCCTGACCTCGGTAGCGAGAAACCCGCTTTAATTTAGGACTGCTTAAACTTAGGGAGAACCAGTTTAGGCCACTTAGGAAAACATCACGTGACTTTTAACGTTATTGATTGGAGCGTCTATACGAGGCTAAGGTCACATGATGCACGCTACGGATCACGTGTCCAAGCGGAAATGTCCCGCTAAAAGTGCGCCAAACACGGCCATTTTTCACTTGCCCAGGAAACCTCGAGACCGCTAGAACTAATCCCGATATCGGCGAATTCTCGCATTAAAAGCACTGAAGCTACGTGTCTAAATTGCGGGTTAGCGTCCATCTGAGTAGTCTATGGTGGAGCCTTGCACGACAGTCCAATCTCAGAGCAGAATACGGAGTCGAGCACAGAGAAGGCAAATCCGAACCATTCAAGACCTACCTGGGGCAACGTCAGGAGACCGGAGAACTAACCACGCTTCACTATCAGCCGGGGGCTGAAAAGCTAAGTTTCCTATAAAAAGGGAACTCACCAGATCAATGCATATTTTTGTCATACATAATGAAACACACTTGATGTGAGACACATAGTACATACAGCAGACACTAATTCCATCGACAATACGATCATTCACCATCTATTCATTTTATTGCAATAAACCAATTGGGTGTATATACTGTACCCCATGCTTTGTTCCTTCCATTAGATGTTGAATATTGTCTGATGTTTATCTTCCTTTATAAGGGAGGGGGGCTCGTAAAATATAATATAATTTAAAGAATAACAATAATAGATAACTGAGAAGGGGACGACGGTAGCGAGAGACCAAATATCTCCTTACAATCTTTTCCAGACCTGTCTAGTTAGGAGAATTTACCCTCTTTGTCTCCCTTCAGTGGTGGAAAACCCAGCAGGAATTCCTTGAGCCAAATCTTCCATCATTCAGATCTATTATTTCCTCTAAATAATTCTTATCCTTCAAACGCTACGCGACAGCAGAGCAACCTAACCTTTGAGGTGAAGACAGGAGTACGACAGGGATGCCCCTTGTCAACCACTCTATTTTTAACAGTCATAGACTGGGTGATGCGCCAGACAACAGAGGGCAGTCCAAGAGGAATAAGATGGACAACATTTTCTACACTGGAAGATCTGGAATATGCAGATGACATTGCACCACTAGCACATTCACATCAACACATCCAGGAAAAAATGGATAGACTTAACAAGTTTAGCCAGCAGGTGGGCTTGAACATCAATTTAAAGAAGTCTGAGGTCATGACGCTCAATGTGAGCAACCCTGAGCCCATATCAGTAAGGAATCAGCAATTGGTACAGACAGATACCTTCACATACCTAGGAAGCATAGTAACACCAGACGGCGGGGCAGGCAAAGACATCAACATCAGAATGAATAAGGCAAGAACAGCCTTCTTTAGCCTAAACAACATCTGGAAGTCCTCCCAATACAGCACAAGCACAAAATTAAGATTATATCAGAGCTGTGTGCTTTCTGTGCTTCTCTATGGTGCGGAATGCTGGAGAGTTACAGAGAAGGAAATGTCGAAATTGTCCTCCTTTCACACAATATGCCTAAGAAAAAATCACCGAATCTTTTGGCCGAATACCATCACTAACCAAGATCTGCTTACTCGTAGCAAGCAAGAGGACATGCACAACATCATAGCTGGCAGACGCTGGAGCTGGGTTGGTCATGTCCTCAGAAGAGACCCCGATGCCATCACAAGAACAGCTATGCTATGGACCCCTGAAGGAAAACGAAAGAGAGGCCGACCAAAAACAACCTGGCGGAGGACTGTGGAGGCTGAGATGCAAGGAATAAACCAGAGATGGGGCACTGTACGAAGGATGGCCACCGACCGAGCAAAGTGGAATCAATTTGTTGTTGTCCTACAAGACGCCACTAGGCGTGATGGCCACTGACTGCTTTGACGGTCGGCGGCTAAGGATCAAAGAAGAAAGAAGACAAAAATAGCGTCATCTGGGTTATCGCTTTAACAGGCGATCGAATTTAAGCTGTTGATTTTACATTTGTCATTGACCTTTGAGACAAAACTTCTTTGTATTTCTCTGTGTGTTTGTATGACAGGCGATTGTTGAGTGGAGATGTTGTACATGTCTTGGATGTTACACCACCACGTGATATAACCGTTTTGTACAGTGAACACACTGCTTTGCTACTAACCTCCTCACACACTGAAACATTTCCATATTGGACTACGCTTTTCCATAACGACGATCGTTGCTAAGGAATAATAAATCGTATTTCTTAAACATGAACAGTCACTATAAAGTATTAAAAAAACAACAAGGCACGATTTAAACCAATACATCAGTCACAATGCGAAGACTAACGCAGACGCTGATATTTACACGTCTGATTTTAATCGGCTGGCTGCCTACCCTCTGCCTAGTCATCTGATGCAACTCGCTACACGCTAACGTAAGCATCGCAAGGCGTGGTGTATTGAGTTATAGTCCGTTCGGAAATTCGTGCCCACAGAAAGCGTCAATTTTCTCCAAAACTGTTTGTTGTATGGACATGAATTTTTGCATGCAGTCTTAGATTTTCCATGCAGTTAAGATTTTGCGATCATTACATCCACAGCTGTCGCGAAATTTGCAAAACGGCGATTTTCTTTGATCTTCTTGGAACATTTGCCTAAATCTGCCCGTAACATTAATTCTTACAGTAAATCACAACATTTGTGCGACAAGACGGTTCAAAGGCGTGTCCTAAATGTGTGATTGGTTGTTCACGTGATTTTGATACGAGGAATGATGTTCTGATAATGAACCATGATAGCAGTAAATCATCGGAAAGCTTTGACAAATCGTAACTGTTTATGTGTTATTATAGATTGGCATATGAAATTAGTTTATCACAAACGAAGGAATGCGATCGACGTGCCTCATTCCGAATCGGACGACTCCAATAAGTTCACAACATTTATTGGTTGGATAAACTGCAAGCCATCTCGCTGCCAGTAATCTTCTTCTTCCTGTAGCACGTGTTCTTCACATTTAGCCCAGTACTCTGTGCCTATTCGTGAAAGGGCCTCACGAGTCATGTCTTTAACATCGCACATTTTAAAAGTGGTGTTCTGGGCGGCCACTTGCCCTTTAACTCTAGCCCAAACCAGCTCTATTGGGTTAAGGTGAGAATGGTAAGGTCGGAGTCGAAGAGAAACATGACCCTGCTCTTGGATGATTTTATCAATCAGATACACTTTTGTCTTATTCCTCTGTCTCACAAGCTGCAACAACTCTGGTTTTAAATAGCTGTTGTCAGCGAAGATATTTTCATTCACAAGCCACCTCCTGATTTCGTCTTTCGTGCTAGCCGAAGTGGGAGCTTTATCCTCCTGCGCTAGAACATTATAATAGGACGCATTATCCATCACCAGGCAAGACGGCCTATCTAGAGTCGGGAGGAGTGTATTCACTATCCAATCTCGAAATATTTGCCCATTCATTTCACTGTGGTAGTCCCTACCATCTACAGACTTTGATTGAAAAATAAGCTCTGCATCACGGACAAGCCCATTCTGTCTGCTGCCAGCATGTGCTAATATAATGCTTTGAGTTTTGCTGCTGGGAATTTTCCTTCTATGATCTCCGTCAACAGATTGCCATTCTTTCTCGTTCGTATGATGAGCATTAACCCAAGATTCGTCCAAATACACTATATCATAGCCGTCTTGCCTTCTCTCACGAATCTGCCTAAGGTATTTGCTTCGAGCTGCAACCAGATGTGGTTTTTCACATAAAAAATTCCTTCCGCCAGACGTTTTTCTAAAAGTGAAACCGACACTTCTGACAAGTTGCCAAAGAGTTGTTTTTGAGACGTTAATATCGCATTCTGCTTGCAGCCGACTTTTCAGCATGCGGAGAGTAACAAGTTGATTGGCATTAAACATCTTCAAAATCAAACGTCTAATGACATCCTTGTCAAAATCATCAATTTTTTTTCCTTCCTTGCTTAACCGCAGCCTCTGTACAATCACCGTCTTGTTGTATCCAACGTCGAAAAGATCTTCTATCCACACCCAGGGCCTTTCGTGTTCTCCTACCTGGTTCTTGGATG
This sequence comes from Oreohelix idahoensis, assembly GCA_024509875.1. NCBI lineage: Eukaryota > Metazoa > Mollusca > Gastropoda > Stylommatophora > Oreohelicidae > Oreohelix > Oreohelix idahoensis. Next base: position 10,184 of record JAMPIV010003841.1, read on the forward strand.
TCGTGGTATAAACAACTGTGGTAAGTTGGGATTATATAAATAGCTATAGGGGACTTAGTGTACTGACTGAGATCAGCTGTGAAGGTATCTGTATCTAATAAGTGTGGTGTGTTACAGATGACCTTACTTTGCTACCACATTTAGACCTCAATCAGACTTATTCTGGAATATTGTGATGACTACGTTGAATGTCTAGGGTTATGATAGTGATGAAGTGTAAGTTCACAACAACCAACAGACAGATAAACACTTTTATTAAGATCCACAACACGTTACAACACTATGACAAGCACATACATATAACACTCTAGAAGACTAGCTTAAGTAAGTCAAGTGTTAACTTTTAAATTATGTATTAGTTTCTTTCAAGAATAGATATCCTGATCCAACTACAGAGTGAATCAAGAATCACAATCAAATGTAAACACGATGTTTATGTACAAAAATTATACAAAGGATCTTTGTCCTGACATATAATATTATTACAATATGTGTGTAAAGTTGTGATGTAGTATTATGAGGTAATACTGGCTTTTGAAGCTAGGTTGTTGTTTGTCATCACGAATTCATGTGTTTGTTACTGGTGGAAATGATATTGAAGGGTTCACAGTTTCTGTTTATTTGTAAAATAATTACTGTCCCTCTTGATTAAGTATTAGAGTCAATTTTAGGGTGGGTTATACAAGGGTGAGCTGCTCTGGCTGACGAATTCTTAGCTCATATGTCGGCGGCAGGAAAACTGTCTCCTCTGCTCGCTTGCTTCTCAGTTATCTTGAAATACACCACTGGTCGATATCTTAGACAAGGAGACTGCTGCCAGCCCTCTGGATCCAGCAAAACTCAGACCAGGTGCTGCTCTAATACTTCAGTACCACGGTCCCACAATTCAAGGAAATATACACAAGTAACGTTGACTGGCGATGAATTCTGGCACAATTTTGATCTGCCTTATCCCAGGCTTTTATTAGAAAAATATTAGCTTGATCTCAACGCACTTGCTTCTCACAAAATTTATTTTCAAAACTGGCCCTGAACTGACGCTTCTATTTGACTATATTGAACGTTCTAACCAATGAGACCATGTTTACAAGAGCCTTTGAAAATTTTTTACCCATCCTACACGTTGCCATTAACAACAATAATAGGATTTGCAGTTCGACTAATAAGGTTTCGCCTTACATATTACTACAGCCAATCAAATCGTATCTAACTTGTTGGCCTCATTTCCCCTAAAGCAGTGTTTTTCAAACATGCCATTATGAGCAAATATGATCTTGTGCTGTCAGACAACCCCACTATAGTATTTTGGCTATAATTTGTTAATTACTAGACTATTTGCGTAACACATAACATATTCTTTGTCAGCAAGTCCTAAGGCACACAAATATATAAGTTTAATGGGGCTAAGTGGCTTCATTCAAATATGTATTATTATAGGATAGTCGTGTATTTGTTTTTACCACCCGTTCCCTTCTATACCAAGGGATGTCTTCTGTACTGTCAGACTAATGTCAGGAGCTTAGACATAAATCAGTAGAATGTCAGGTTTCCCAATAAGATTTTAAACCTGTTTTCAAAACCTAACCTCGTATCGTTAGTGTTTTTTATTTACTGTTTATTTGAAAAAAATCAGGTCTTCATGCCTTTCGCGTGGGATTGGCGTTCACTTTTTAATCGCGAGACGACGCGGTACAATTGCATGCGTTCCTCCGTGCATCTCTCTCTCTCTCTCTCTCTTCTAAGCCCGTCTGTCTTTTAGGTTAACGTAGTGGGTATAATGACATTAATGTAGTATTATATCTAGGTCATTATGCAGTTTGCGTATCAAGATCGTCTAAGAAATACAGTACCAGTTTTATTTTTAGAAACGCGTGTAGTTTATGCAGTAGGCTTTTACTATCGTACGTGGAAGCGTTACAGTTATGCAGACGAAGTAGAAAAAGGGGGTTTCGTGTTCAGCCATTATGGCGTTCTACAACACAGGCGTACGCTATTGTGAAAGCACTGATCTTTCACCATTCTTCTTTCTTTCTATTGAATTACTTCGTTAGGCTTTACATTTATTTTCTTTTTTATATATGTGGATTAGAATTTTTCACCACAACAACCCATCTTAGCCTCTCTGCGAAAATGCCTGTACGATATAACAGTTACCTTCTGTAAAGTGATAAATTTGCATTTCAGATTCATTGCGCTTTTCATAATTATGCAGTTTAGTTTATTAATATTATACGCTGGTGTCGTTTTGTTTCGTTGCAGCAGACTCATTGCAATTAGCATACGCCGCTGAAATAATTACTCGCGACTGTGTACAATAGGTGCGCACACGTGCGGACATGTAGTCACTACACTAATTCAAACAAAAAAAATATTGAATAGCACATTTCATCGCTTGTGCTGTGCTGTAACAAAAATTAAGTGCGCAATTTTTGAACGGATCTTGTAACTTTCCTGTAGAACTAATAAATATTAACCCAGACAACGGTAAGAGTTTTTTTTATATAACTTAAAGAAGAAAATTAGAACATGACATGAGTTTTGTAAGGGCAAAAAATATATTAATAACTGCATTGATATCAGTAGGGCACGTAGCAAATTTCAATAACATCCGTCAAGGGGTTGCAAAGTTACAACGTTCAATGTGTGGGCACGAATTTCCGAACGGACTATAGTAGCTGATTGAAACTGAAAGTCAGCTTACTTTCTGGGTCTAAATTTACTATTCGTATTTGAAGGCAGCGTACTATTAGTCCGAATACGAATAGTTCTTTGAATGCACTATTCGGCACCGAATCGAATATGAATCGAATATTCGGTGCAGCCCTAGTTGTGACCTTCTTGTCAGTTATCTTATTGTGTTGTGGGTTAAGACTTCTAACTATACGAGTCAGCCCTCTGGATATCTTCTCAGCTCTGTCAGATTTTGAAGTGATTTCGAGAAGTAAGGAACTCTTTCTGAGACAGGGCTTATATTCTTAATCTCAGGTCTAACTCTTGCTTTCTTAGAGGTCCGCGCCTGAATTCGCTTTTGCTCTTGTAAACTTTTGTGGGATTTCAATGCTTTTGTGCGAATTTAATGACAAAATCATAATTTCCTCGTCAAATACAAAAGATACGGTAATGATTTCCCACTGCTATAATTACATGTATTTGGAGCTGCTGTTCGAACCCCAAAAGAATTATCTTGTACGGAGTGTTAAACATAAAGTTAAAGCAGAATTTATATTGTGCAATTCATAATTTATCATAAAGACACTAGTTTACGTAGCAATTCCAGAGAGCCTTGCCCGTCTTATGACACCTTCTATAAATAAATTGCCTATGGGGCTGTACAGTTCATGATCAGTCATGAGTGCACAATCATACAGCCCCAAAAACCTACCCTCTGTTCTATACTACTGTTCTTAAGTCTTCTATCATTTACTAGACACAGTATCAAGCTCTTTGTCTTGTGTGGACTGACCTATACTGTATAATAGGGGAACAACGGAAGTTATTGTGTCATTAATAGGCTAAGCTGCCCATTGTAAACTTCCGTTGTTGTGTCTTGCGTTTCGCACTAATGACCGGTCATCGAAGTATCATTTTTTGGTGATGCCTAGCTGGCCGGGAGGATAGTGTGATTCGCTTGCATAGCTAGGCGGTGTTGTTGTACGGAAGGTCCGGAGTTCGAATCCTGGGTAAGTGATAAGTGCAGATGTGATGAAAGGGAAATGATCTTGGGAAATACGTGTTGAGTAGAGTTAATTTTGGGTTAGAGTACTTGCTTACAGATTGGTATGGATTTGTTTAAAGATATCTCCTCTTAGTTTCGTGGAAGACAGTATGTCAGATAGCAGGTGAACTCTGGTCATAATGAACTGTTTCTGTACTGGTTTTAAGTAATGTGTGAATAGCTCTCGCGGCTAGTGTCCGCAGGGATTTTTGAGAGCAGTGTTAAGAGAACAGTAGATTCTCGTGACTGTGTGAACGGGGTGTGTTCCCGTGGGTTCAGTCTATGCAGGGTTTTTGACTGAGGTGGTCAGCCCTAAGGTGGTTTTTGGATAATGTATGCCTGCGCAGGGCTATAGAGATTTTGTAGGCTTTGACTATTATATATCTGCCGTAGATGCAGTATTTGTGCACTGATGTGAAGTATAGAGATTTTGTAGGCCTTGATTATTATATATCTGCCGTAGATGCAGTATTTGTGCACTGATGTGAAGTATAGAGATTTTGTAGGCCTTGATTATTATATAACTGCCGTAGATGCAGTCTTTGTGCACTGATGTGGAGTAGAGATTTTGTAGGCCATGATTATTATATAACTGCCGTAGATGCAGTCTTTGTGCACTGATGTGGAGTAGAGATTTTGTAGGCCATGATTATTATATAACTGCCGTAGATGCAGTCTTTGTGCACTGATGTGGAGTAGAGATTTTGTAGGCCATGATTATTATATAACTGCCGTAGATGCAGTCTTTGTGCACTGATGTGGAGTAGAGATTTTGTAGGCCATGATTATTATATAACTGCCGTAGATGCAGTCTTTGTGCACTGATGTGGAGTAGAGATTTTGTAGGCCATGATTATTATATAACTGCCGTAGATGCAGTCTTTGTGCACTGATGTGGAGTAGAGATTTTGTAGGCCATGATTATTATATAACTGCCGTAGACGCAGTCTTTGTGCACTGATGTGAGGAGTAGAGATTTTGTAGGCCAGGATGTGTAAGGGCCGTATGGTGTGTTAACTACATTATGAAGATTCATGTTTCGATGTAACTGTATTCGTCTAGATCTACGTGATGTTATAATTGTAATAAACCATGGTTAAAATATCATCAGACGTTACACCATTCCATGACTTGGTGTGTGCGCTACTGTGAGTGACTGTCCCAAACCACACTCACCTTCTTCACCATAATTAATTACATATAACATTTGGATTCTCCTTCACTAAAAAAGTCTTTAATTATCAGTGGTGGACCAAACCAACGGGTCGTAACACCCACATTACATTCGCGTAACAAGAGGGTAAATTAGGTCAGATTCTGGACCAGTCATTACAAGTGGGAACACTGAACTGTGTTATGTTTGGCTCTGTGTGGGCGTGGCTTAATTCAAGTGTACACAGGTATCAGCTGACTGCGCATATCCATCCTCATATATTGGCGTGTTGTAGCAACTAAACTGACTTTATCAGTTGGTTTCCATATCAAACAGCTGTTATCTGATAGCGACATTGATGCCATAATTGTTACAGTGCTTGTTCCAGTCTTTCCATATGCAGATTCAACTATAGGTGCAGTATTTTGGAGAGTTCGTCTGCACGTATACCTCAAGTGATTGCGGGGTTGCTGTGATCGGTTCCTGTCGTCTGATGCATTGTTGAGGACATACTGTACAGTGGCAGGGATTTGAAGACAAGAGTGCCTAGTCCTTGTACCTTTTCTGCAGTGGAGTGTTTTAACGTCAGAACTTTGTGATATCCAGTGTGTTGGCGGAAGGGTCAGGATTACCTTCAGTTAAGTGCTTTTGTTGTGTGTAAATGTTGCCACTTCTGTCCATGTCAACAAGCCTCAATCTGCACTATCCTATTCTATTGATAACTATTGTTGTTGTTGTCGATAATTATATCGATTAATTATAGAATGTGATGATGTACAGGGATTGATGATACAATATTTGAGATCTAAACTTGATTTGGTATAATGAAAGTTTAATTAAGACATATATGGTTGACTAAGTAAACAAGTCACAATGGATTCTGATACAGATCCGGAGGATATGAGACCTGTATTAGAGTATCTGTTTCAGGAAGGGACAGATTGTCAGAGATTAAAAAGCCCAGAGCTTGAGTCACATGTTATGGACAGGTTTTTGGTCTCTGCATCGAGATCTCTAAGAGAGTTTGCTAATGAGAGATTTCAGTCAATTCCTCATGTGAGTATGGCTGAGGATCTGGCAAGGTTATTGGTTTTGGACCTTCGTCTGTTCTTGGACAATTATATTAGTATAAAACGTGATAACATATTGAAGAGTATACGTACGTTATTGCTCGACGGCATCCATAGTGACCAGAAAGAAGAGTTAAGGGATGAGAAGCAAATAGGAGACATAAAACAGAGTACACAGGAGCTAAGGGAAAGTTGCTTAAAAAGTACTACTGAAGTGAATAAGCTGCAGGAAAAAGTGACTAAACTTACAGGTGATTTATGTAAATCTAATTCTGAGCTTGCTTGTGTTCGAGCAAAATTAGACTCGGCATTGTGCAAAATTAAAGAGATGGAAGCTCAGATTGGGAAAAAAAAAATGGCGAAATTAGAAATCTGACTCAAAAAGTTCAAGAGAAGACGGAGATTTGTGGTTGCCAAATTAAAGAAAAGGATACCATATCCCTAGAGAAGGTTGATAGGCTTACGAATAGTCATGATATTGAGATTGAGAGGATTGATAAAGAGAGAGTGAAAGAATTAATGGTGGAGAAAGACAAATTGATTAAGATTGAAAATTTGCTAGCAGAGGAAAGCTGCAAGGTCTTAAAAGCGGAGAGTTTAAACAAGAAATTAAGTGAACAGATTGCACTTAAGGACTTTGAGATTGTAGAAGCAAGAAGAAGAATAAATGGTCTGCTTGACGTAGTCTTGAATAGCAATATGTGGTCTTCCGTCAGTGTTGACGATGATAGACAGAAAGTTTCTTATCATCAGAACACTAAAGCAAAAAGCCAGCCTTATACACTTTTTGCGGATTCTACGGTCAAGAATGGTGGACATAGATCTTTCCGTGGGAGATATAACTTCTCACGCAATACAGATGATTCCAATGATAATGATTGCTGGCGGCAGAATAACAAAGGAAAATCTACAGTAATATCCAGTCCTGTAGATAAGGAAAGAAACAGTGCTAAATCTCAAGTCAGTGTGTTAAAAACCAACAGCGTATTTATTGACAGATCTGATAAATTGGTTACAAGTAACAAACATACTACTGCTTGTTCCATGAAGGAAACAAATGTTGTGAAAAAAAATAAAGAGATTGTCAAACCTTCTAGTCATACCCAGTCAAGGCAGTGTGACTCATTTTTTAAACACATTGCCACAAGCAAATAAAAAAATAATTTTGATAGGAGACATAACCCTAAGGTTATAAAGTACCAAGGGAGTTCATCCTACGGTAACGTTTCTTCTCCCAAAAACAAGAAAAAATGTTACAGATCTCAACATTGTGATTCTAAAAGTTTAGAAAACTATAGCAGAAGTAATTATATGAAAGTTCATCAGTCTAGTAATAATTTTTCTGCTAAAAAGTCAGTTCTATCTGATGGACATTGTTATCTGGGAAGAAGTATTAAGAATAACTATTGTAACTGGGATTTAAATCAGTACAACGGTGTTAATAGAGCAAATAACAATGCTCTCAAAAGAAATTATACAGATCGCAACCAGGTTAGCTGTGCTCCACATAAGAGCAAGATTATTATTAATCAGAGTAATAGGAACGGTAAAGGTTCTTAAATGCTTTTGCTTGTCATGCTGATAGGTTTGAGAGATCATCTCGGTCTTGTGAAGGTAGTAAATTTTTTTTCAGCCTACCGCACTGACAACTGTGAATTATAGGTCAGGTTGTCCCTGGGACGTCTATGTTGTCTGCTATGTGACGAGAGTTGTTGACATCGCAGGAGGGCCACAACCTTACACCACGGAGTTCGGGTAATTGTGTAGTGAACTTTTCCGTGTTTCCTCATAATCTTACCATGGATTAAAATAGATATTTTCATTTGTATTGTCTCACAGCGAGCGACTTTGCGAGGGGAATCACCATTCTAATTTGACATTACCTGCGAGAGATATAGATCACTATGTACCATTTATCCATTCAAGCGAGCCTAGCCAGTACGTTAACCCACTGTGTCATGATGTCACCTTGCGTGTTGATGAGATGTTCGCAAGACCTCGAAGGAATTTTTTTTTGTTTTTTAAAGGTCCTGTTTATTTTTTGTTCTGTTTACAAACACTGAATGTTATTGTATTCTTTAGTATAGAACTTTATATGTTGTTAATGAAATATTATGTAATCTTTGTAACATTTGATTGCCATAATTATTTGTTGGTTGTTACTTATATGACTGTATTTTAATTATGCATTAAATAATTTCTATGCACAAACTTATTTACTGAGACAATGTAATAGTCATTTCATAGATAGTCCTGAGTGTTTTTATTCACTACTTAAAATTTTGTTTTGTTTTTTCATCATGGATTTGATACCATGTTTAATTAACATATTTATATACAGATTATTTGAATTAATTGTTTAGTGAAAGGTAATTTTAAACATAACTTGTATGTATTATTAATGATTTTTCGTTGAAGTTAAGGACGTATTCTGAAACTTGGTTTCCATTTTTTCTCAATTATGACATTTGATAATTTAAACGATTCGATTTTTTTGTCAGCTAGAATTAACTTAAATTTCCTATTAAATTAAGTGGGTAGAATTAACAGCGACGGCTGATACTCTTGTTCATTTAAAGAATTTAAATATCTGATTATAATACATAGTTAAGATAAATAATATTACACTTATATATATTTATAACTTCGTTTGTAGTTAACATTTTATTACCCAATGTAACGTTTCTGTGATGTATTTTTTTTTAAAAAAAGAAGAGAAAAAAAAACTTACACGTTTTGATGTGTGTCTATTTAAAGATAAGATTATTTTTATGTTACTCAGCTAATTTAATTGTTAGTTATTAATTATAGCTACATATTACTTAGAAATAAAAATACTATTTTTATTTAACCTAAAGAGAAGAAACATTTTTTGTATTGTAAATTTTTGGAAAATGTGTTTTGAACATTGTGATATTTATTTTTTTCTGCGCCAGCGCTAGATTGTATGTTAGGGTTACTATTATGTAGTGACATTAATTCTTTGAAAATGTTGTGATGTTTGGATGCATTTTTTGGTTGTTAGCGCTTGACTATGCGTCAATGCGGAACTTGTGTTATCGTTAATAATTTTTTGTTTGGGTGATATTTGATGTAATTTATTTTTTAGTTATGTATAAGTTTATAATTTAGTTAAATTACTTATTATGCTGTGCTTGTCATAAGCTTTCTTTTTTGTGTTAGTATATAAATATACTTTAGCATTTTTGTATTTTACAATACGTTGTTATATTTGGATAGTTATTGTTAGGTGTTGTTACCAACTTTCTTTACATTTGCATCTTTACTGTCATCTCTCTTTGTTGACTATTCGCCATTTCTTTACATCTTTTCTGTTGCCTTTTCAGTATTTTCTGATATTTTGTTTATGCTTCCGTGTTTCATCTTTGATGTCATTCATACTTCTAGTATACTTTTTTCGTGTTACGCTATTTATACTTTCATTCTTTGTAGTGTTAAGTTAATTATATGACTTTAGATAATGTAATTGGTTCTTATAGTTCTATTTGTTTTACATGTATGGAATTGTTGTCTTCATTGTCATCTTATGATTCTATTTGATTCTTATCATATTCCCATTTCATATTTTGTCTTTTCTCGTATGATAATTTATTTTCTGTTTAGTTTGTACTATGTATACTTAATTTGGGTTTTGTATTAGATTAATTTTTATTTTGGTATGCTTGAATGATTATGTTGGATGATTTAGTCGTTATCTTACATTTATTGATGATATTTTTGTAGATGTGCTATGTTCTCTTGTCATAGGTATATTTTTGTAGGTAATTGATAGAACTTCATTAATTTTTAAAAAAAATTTTTGGGAATTAATTTAAGAGGTATCTGATATAACTTCATTGACCGTTAAATTTTTGGGAGTTAATTTTCAACAAAAACAAAAAAAAAATGATATAATCATTTTTTTTCCCTGGGAGTGTGGCAAACTGATAAGTGCAGATGTGATGAAAGGGAAATGATCTTGGGAAATACGTGTTGAGTAGAGTTAATTTTGGGTTAGAGTACTTGCTTACAGATTGGTATGGATTTGTTTAAAGATATCTCCTGTTAGTTTCGTGGAAGACAGTATGTCAGATAGCAGGTGAACTCTGGTCATAATGAACTGTTTCTGTACTGGTTTTAAGTAATGTGTGAATAGCTCTCGCGGCTAGTGTCCGCAGGGATTTTTGAGAGCAGTGTTAAGAGAACAGTAGATTCTCGTGACTGTGTGAACGGGGTGTGTTCCCGTGGGTTCAGTCTATGCAGGGTTTTTGACTGAGGTGGTCAGCCCTAAGGTGGTTTTTTGGATAATGTATGCCTGCGCAGGGCTATAGAGATTTTGTAGGCCTTGACTATTATATATCTGCCGTAGATGCAGTATTTGTGCACTGATGTGAAGTATAGAGATTTTGTAGGCCTTGATTATTATATATCTGCCGTAGATGCAGTATTTGTGCACTGATGTGAAGTATAGAGATTTTGTAGGCCTTGATTATTATATAACTGCCGTAGATGCAGTCTTTGTGCACTGATGTGGAGTAGAGATTTTGTAGGCCATGATTATTATATAACTGCCGTAGATGCAGTCTTTGTGCAGTGATGTGGAGTAGAGATTTTGTAGGCCATGATTATTATATAACTGCCGTAGATGCAGTCTTTGTGCACTGATGTGGAGTAGAGATTTTGTAGGCCATGATTATTATATAACTGCCGTAGATGCAGTCTTTGTGCACTGATGTGGAGTAGAGATTTTGTAGGCCATGATTATTATATAACTGCCGTAGATGCAGTCTTTGTGCACTGATGTGGAGTAGAGATTTTGTAGGCCATGATTATTATATAACTGCCGTAGATGCAGTCTTTGTGCACTGATGTGGAGTAGAGATTTTGTAGGCCATGATTATTATATAACTGCCGTAGATGCAGTCTTTGTGCACTGATGTGGAGTAGAGATTTTGTAGGCCATGATTATTATATAACTGCCGTAGATGCAGTCTTTGTGCACTGATGTGGAGTAGAGATTTTGTAGGCCATGATTATTATATAACTGCCGTAGACGCAGTCTTTGTGCACTGATGTGAGGAGTAGAGATTTTGTAGGCCAGGATGTGTAAGGGCCGTATGGTGTGTTAACTACATTATGAAGATTCATGTTTCGATGTAACTGTATTCGTCTAGATCTACGTGATGTTATAATTGTAATAAACCATGGTTAAAATATCATCAGACGTTACACCATTCCATGACTTGGTGTGTGCGCTACTGTGAGTGACTGTCCCAAACCACACTCACCTTCTTCACCATAATTAATTACATATAACTTTTGGATTCTTCTTCAACCAAAAGATAAAAAAACTCTTTAATTATCAGTAAGCCACTCACGTCTGTTGTTTTTCTGTTGTCTAGTGTGTTGCGATATGAATTTGGCAACAATGTAGTTGCGCAAATGAAAAATGGCACTAGTATTTCGGGGAGATGATGATATTTTTTGAAGAGTACACTTAGGTGCACATTTGTTAAACGGATATGGTGGTAAACAGATTATTGAAGACGGATGCCTAAATTATAGGCTAACATTTTTGTTCTGAGTTCAATAACTCAGAAAAGAATGATGCTGCAGCTGTGATTTATACTAGTCATGGAGGGAATAATATACTATGTATTTAGTAATGTCTTACGCCTTAGTGGCCTGGGAGGTTCATACACCGTTAAATCGGAGTTTTTATAACCTTACCAGTTACGGAAGGGTGCGAAGGGTCATTGTGGAGAAGAGTGGATTCACTGTTCATGAATTGAATACCCTACGGTCCAAGATTGACAATCTTAATGAAATAGCGTGCCTTTGTGCTTATATGAAGACTGACGGGACATAGAATTATAATGACCTTCGCTACGTATTGTACCTGAAGTATTGGAAATAAATATGTTGAATTTTATATAACCCCTATGGACATTACGTATTGCCCAGTGAGCCGTTGTGCGCCATGCATTAAATTTCCTGGTTAATTTTGCTGTTCGTTATATGACTGCCTATGGTGATGGAACGACTAGATGCTGTAGCATACTGTCGTAGATTTTTTGATAGGAGAATTAAGACATAGATTGGTCCCTTCTGAATAGAAATAGAATAGGTGATAGTTCAGTGTGAGATGATAATAGAAATAGACTTTCACGAGTGAGATGGTAGAAACTAATAGAGGCTGTCCCTGAAATCGAGAATCTTCTCTCTTTCAGCCTATCTTCTACAACAGATTTAGAGGAGTCAGACAGTCTATTATGAGATATATATATATATATATATATATATATATATATATATATATATATATATATATATATATATATATATATTAATACATATATATACCACACACATGCACACACACACACAAGTGACAACAGTTAGACGCACAGACGTGAAAAACTATAATAAATGGAAATATAGGTGTTTAGGACAAGCTGACTAACACACTGGTATAATGTTTATGTAAATTTTATTAACATAAAGAAAATTGTCCACAACAAATAAGTTTGCTTATCAAGCACATATAATTACACATAGGTTAATGAATTACTAAAAGAATAATAGACCCATAGGTATAATCTTTTCCCCCGATGTTTAGCCCACGATCCTGTTAGAAGAAAAGTGATAGCCCCAAAGAGTCACGGATTCATACGCTATAGTCTAAGATTTCCCTCTAAGGTTAAGAACAGAGTTGATACATTAATCTATTCTACGAATGAAATATCATTAGCAACAAACTTGCATAAGGAAATTTCAAAGTGGGTGCATAGATACAACAAATTGAAAGAATCACTCGTTCCGCTTTCACTCGGTTCATTCAGCAGGGGCCCCTGTCGTACTTTCTTACCTTCAATCTGGCTGGCGTTCGCCGTCTGGCGCAACTTCAGGACACACACACACCGTAACGTAAATCTTTATTTCGTTTAGTAAAAAGTGGAACCCAGCTCTGCAGATCAGGTTTCACCCAATGGTCCGGGGAGCTTCCACTTTAACTGTATTTTCAGATTTATGTTAGTGTCACCTGACTCAGGTCAGATAAGAAATTTTAAACGGGCTTACAGTGTCAGAACTCGAGGTTTCCAGTACTTCGGAAATGCCCTGTTGATAACTTCTCTCAATATGTATAAATGTTCTTGGTCACACCACAATAAGTCAAAAATGTCGGAAATGTTATTGTTTGTAATATAGTTCGCCACATTGCTGCATGTACTAGAGATCAATAGGAAGAATTTAATCTGGCGCGATCGACCCAGTTACTTCATTTAGCCTTAAAGTTTGTGAAAATGGGTACTCTGTCGTTTCTGGATGCAAACGCACTGCCAGACAGGTTTTACTTTGTAAACCCACGTATTTAAGGACACAAATGTTTTTCTTCTCAGATTTTACTCATATGTACTACACCACTGGTAGAGGTTGGGCTTACCCCAGATACTGTATAAGAAAAAAACATATAGAATACATAATATTATACACATATCCTATGTCTACCTCGCGTACAATAATATATATATTCACTTCGGTTATTTAATTTAACTCAGAAACTATAAGCTTAAAGCTTGTCTCATCGTTTAAAACTCCCGTGAAATAAATTATAGTCATTACCAAAGATCAATCCTCATGAATTAGAAATACGTACGTATTTCGTCAATACTCAATGATGACTCAGTGCATTAATTTAGTTTTGTTAAAATATTCTCTACTAGTTACTAGCAGTTTAATTAAATTTAATTATAGCTGAATGAGTTTGTTTCGCTGGAAATTATAATGTATTCTGCTATCCACTGTAAAACTTAGAGAATATAGCTAAATTATCATTTAATCACTCTACACAGAAATAAAACTAGTGAAAATGAAATAGGCGATCACCACTTAAATCACTCAACACTACTAGATACTAATATTACCTCCAAACAGAACTACAGGCAATCGCCACGAAACTAGAATTATTCACTTATATCGGTATTCTAGAAGCTCGGCAAAATTGTCGATAAAACTAAGAACTTCGCTATACAAGCTTATTCTTTAGCACGAAGCGATCCGTCTACTGCAATTTAGGAGGACTGAATGCATGAAGTCTAACTACTCTGGTATAATATCTGAAAACAGGCAAAAGATCCACGCCATTCTCGAAAACCCGAAATAGCGTCCCGTCTTAACACTTCACATTAACTCAGGCGCCGGCAATAAACTGCCAGTGCTCGTTCTAACACCTGCCGCTACCTCTGGTCATTCCCGAGCGATGCATGTTGGCGCCTCTCACACCCATCACCGAGAAACTTAACCGTAGAAGCTTCGTGTCAGATGAAAATGCTAGACGATATGTCTGCCATCATGTCTGTCGAGAACGAATTTCACACTATTCGGTCTACTCAAGAACTTAGCTTAACAGCAATAAAATGTGTTGCTAAATAAGAAAAGAGACAGGCGAAGGTTTGAATGGGAGAGTTATATTTTCACAATCAAACGAATGCGAAAAAAGAAAAAGGATAAAAGAGCGATATAAAGTAGAGGACACGGGTAGAATAAAGAAAAGATATAGAAATTTTTTAATCATAAATCTCTCTGCGACACATACCTACGATTGGTATTTTAGCGTGAAGTTTGACCGGGGCAGCATTGTGTTGCACACGGTGATGCAACATAGTGTTCTACTTCTTTATTTCTTACGAGTGCCTGAAAACATACCTTTATGTTTATCTAATATTTATTTACTGTTTACAGGCCTCGGGTTTCCCTTCCTTATGTGTTATAAATGTTTAGCCCCAAGGATACCGAACGAAGTATTTGCTGACGCTTACACGTCGAGGTGATGAAAGACAACTACTAAACTGCCTAAGTTAATCACAACAGGAACAATCGTTGACACACAGCATGCTGTTCGTGTTATTCTACATACACTTTAAACACACTGGTATTAACAACCTCTTTAAACAGCTCTCAGACCTAAAAGTGGGTAATGCTAGGACATACGACATAATATAATCGACAGTCCTTGTAGCAAAATTTGGTACCACTTGCTTTGTTTGTGAAAAAAATGTGTAACGCAACACAGAGCGATACAAGGGTGAAGGGACAGTTCGGTTGGTCTTGCTTTGAAGTTGATGTTGGGCTGAAATATTTGCGTTTCGCCTAAGCCGTACATCATTGGGAAAGTGTAGGAAGGAGCGAATATATGAAACATGGCCGACCTTAAAATTTGCATTGGCATGAAAGAAAATCTAAAGCTACAAGCGCAAACTTGGTGGAAAGATACTAAAACTGTAATAATTCATTTAAGGAGATAGAGAATGAGTGATTACCAAAAGGATATTATTCAAATGTAAGTAGTTTTAAAAATAATTAATATTTTTCATTGTCATCACATCTGCTAATAGTTAGCTCATGATCTTTAAAAATTTATTATAAATTCATACCTCAACGGATTTAGATAAAACTTGGATAGAATGAACGCTTCCTATTGGGAAAATGAAAGGATACCTAGGAAGGAAGGACAGATATGTGTAGTGAAAAGAAGAGAAAACAAGTACAGAAGAAGCACAGATCGCCTCAAACCAAGAGATTTAACAAAAATCTAAGCGGACTCAAGACGGTGCTTTCTCGTACGGGAGAGTCGCCCAGATATAAGGACAGAGCGGCCCGTTTAAAATAACACACACAAAATCCAGACGCCAGAGTGAGAGACTGGAAGACAGTATCTGCAAGAAAAGTTTTTTTACACTGCATGCAGGGCAGATATACTTCAGCAAATACAGCCTCACCGTGCGCTTATTAATGCTAGAAGGTATGTAGGTTTATTAAAGATATATGTGTGACTAATATCATTTTATTTCAGATTTTGTTTACGATTTGATTGTATCAGACATAATAAAAAGGGTATGCAGGAAGCCAGTGACGCTAACCAGAGATAACCTCCACCGGCATTGTCAGGAAGCATAACAATTAATTGGTTAGCCAAATATATCATGGCTAGTTCTTGCCTGGAAGGTTACGACATACCAGCAAGTACATAAGTGACTTGGCATCCATAAGGGGAAAGTAAAGGTTATATCATACCCATGTATCATAACATGTGATTTATTCATGTATTTTGTTATCTTCTGCACAGTAGACACTATCTTATCATGCTATCTCTGTAACATACTACCATGAATCACTCATTTATAAACAAACACTGAAGACATGGTCGCCCCATGAACATCTGTAGTGGGTGAGCTTGTTGGAACACCATAGCCACTTATTACCTTTTGTTCCAGGTTTTATGATCGTTCCTGATCGAGCTCATGATCGAGTGTCTGATCGAGTTCGTGATCAAGTACCAACTAAAGACTTGAGGACCTTTGATCCGCTAACTGGAGCCTAGTGGTCAAACAATCTTCAACACCTTAGTCCTCCGTAGTTATAGGGCGGGCTGAAGAAAAGTCTTCTTGATTACCAGTGTGTCTCAGAAACCTCAAACAGACGTGACGTAATGCAAGTTGAGTTTACGTGTACTGAATCCTACAAACAATGTGAGCGTTCAAAAGCGATAGTCAATGATGAGAAATGCTAGAGACTAGATAGCAAGAGATACCAAAACTACTGTGACAGACTTTATAATTTCATTGGAAGATACGTCCAAGACGTTTTACTATTATTTATTTTACTTTGTAAATATAAATAATCATACATTTTACCATCTTCCAACACCCATTTCTCATTACAAGGATAGATAGATGTACATAATAAATTATGAAATTGTACTCATTTGACTTGTTACATTTTTAACTGTTAAATTTTGAGTTACTTTTTCTAACTTAATTATATTATAACATATGGTTACTATAGCGAAAGTGGCGCATTATACTTCTGAAGCCTAAATCTATTGTTCAGCTCAGAGTATTCACAGCCGTAACTCAATTGTGATACCAGCGTACTTCTCTGGCACTGGGACTTCATACTTTCTAGAGAGAAATTCTACTTCATCTCTACCACCATCATCACACTAGAAAACCCTTACACTACAGTCCTTGTACCTAGTTTGACCCAATCATACATTCACAAACCCCGTTTAAAAAAAAAAAAGTTCACAAATGATGGCTGTAATAAAAACCCAGTTCAAATTATTGAAAAAAAAAAAAAAATTAAATTGCCTCTCTTATTTTTTTTTTTTTTCGTAACCAGCGGCACTTGGGCTTTCAGCCCTTCGGCCCAATGACATGTCATTGCGAGGCTGGGGAACCTGAGGACTTTCCTTCCAACCCGGTCAGGAGCTTCGCTCCTTCCCATCCACAGAGGGTTTATCACAGGAGCCGTTCAGGCTATTCAGTCAAATTTCCGGCCGTAAACATTTCTTCAAACGCCGACGCCCGGGTTTGAACCATGAACACCTGGTCGCCAGTACAACGCCGAAGCCATTACACCAGCGCGGCTCCCTGCCTCTCTTATAAATACAGGATGTCAGCAATCTGTTGTGATTAATATAAACTCAACATACTTAATAAGTGGCTACATGACACACAGTTTCTGGGGGTCTCTGAGGACATAAAGAGAGATAAGGAGCACACTTCTCCCTCAGGCAGCTTGTATGAGGCTATTAATACGAGGCTGTGTATCAGGCTGGCAGCCTCTGCATGTAAAATAAATTGCTTCAGAAACCTCTGTTACAAGAGTACATGAATGCTGTGAATAAAGCTTCTTTCAAGGAGGCTAGCTACAGTGGTGAATACGCAAGAAATGTCTTTGGAGCCATGTGTCGCCTCTAGGAGAAACGTTTCTCACAATAAAAGGGTCATCGACGCTGAACTTTGAAGAACTGCGGCAGGTTCAGTCTAAGACATTATGGATGGACAATGCGTTCTGTCAAGCAGCATTTTGGCAGGTGACTTTCCGGAAACTGGATTAAATGTAGTTCTGAGTGCAAAGAATAGCTCGTCCAATGACCGATTTCTTGATTTCTATCATCAGCAAATCTTAGGCGTTGCAGATCGGGAAACAAGAATTGCTTCTCCATTAGACGGCGCCTCACTTGGCTGTCACGTTCACTCTCGAAGCTGGGCAATGGCGTCGTTAGTGTGGTCAGAGGAATGAATCCCCGTGGCACTTTCACTTCTGCCCGTGGCACGTTAATTTTTTCACACAGACCTCTGGATTCTTTTGTTTTGTTTTGTTTATTTCAGCAGTAAGCAAACTCACCTTCTGTTTTTGAAGTTCAAAATGTAGCTTTGAACAGTTTAAAAAAAAATGTGTATCTGTTTATTCTCATGTACATCATCCCATTTAAGCAAACGAAAACATTCACATTTCTAAAGTACAGTAGTATGCGGGTACATTCTCACATACATTACATTATATAATAATATTACATAGATATAAAACAAATTCTTCACATTAAAAAAAAAAAAAACGAGCGGAAGAGGAAAAGAAATGTTGACCTATGGATGAGATGTGGACAGGAAAATGCTGTTTCTAGTAAAGCTAGCCTACTATGCAATACATCGTTTAAAATAACGAGCAGAAGAGGAAAAGAAATGTTGACCTATGTGTCGTGAGAAATTCTAATCCACATATATAAATTAAAACGTAAATATAAAGCCTAACAAATAAATTTAATAAAAGGAAAGAAGAATGGTAAAGAACAGTGCTGTCACAATGACTGTACTCGAAATCCCCCTTGTTTTCTACTTCGTCTGCAAATTGTAACGTTTCACGTTGATAGTAAAAGCCTACTGCTTTAATACCCGCCTTCTACGATAAAACGTGTACTGCCTTTCTAAGAAAAACCTTGAGATACGCAGCTGACCTAGATTTAAAATTCCATTCATGTCATTTTATACACTACGTTACCAACCAAAAACGAAAGACAGATGGACTAAAGATAGAAAGAAAGGGAGGGGCTGAAAGCATGCAACACTAAACACGCGTCTCGCTATACAATTACTACCATCACGCGTGTAAGGCCACAAGCACTAGCTTTTTTCAAATCGACAGTGATAAAAAAACACTACACACACGAGAGTTAGGTTTTAAAAACTTACAAAACGCTTATTAGGAAACATGACATTCTACTGTTTTATATCTAAAATCCTGACATTAGTCTGACAGTACAGCAGGACAGGTGGCGGTTCTAAACATAAAAAATAAAAAAAACTACACGACTATCCTGGAAAATACATATTTTGAACGCAGCCCCTTAGCCCCATTAAATTTGTATATTTGGGTTCCTTAGGACTTGCTGACAAATAATATGTTAAACGTTACGCAAATAGTCTAGGAAATAACCAATTATAGCCAAAAGAAATAGTGAGGGATGTCAGACAATACCCAAATCAGAATCGCTCAGTGGCAGATTTTCAACACACCATTGTACGGTAAATAGGCTGACATGTTACCTCCTATTTCATTGGCGGAAAATAAATGTAAGGCTAAACACGATTAGTCGGACTATAAATACTACTTCTTTGTTGTTAGGGGAAACGTGAGTAGGAGTACTTTTTTGAAAAGCTGTGTAAACATGGCATGATTGGTTAGACCTGCCAATATAGTCAATTAGAGGCGTCAGGTCAACACCACATTTGCAAATAAACTTACTACAGAACCAGTGCGTTGAGCGCCAGTGCATATTTTTCTAAATAAAAGCCTGGGACATCGGCGGATCGAAATTGTGCTATATTCAGTGCTAGTCAACGTAATTCTGTATTATTTCCATGAATTGTGGTAAGCTTGAAATATTTGATATCTTTTAATGAAAATTGAATGTAAATTGATAATTTATGTCTGTATATATGTGTGGTTCAGTAGCGAACATGAGGTAAAGCCTATATAATGCTCCAGCCTGAACAGAAGGTGTCGGAGGAAAGTAAAACTACATGGAATGGCCAAACAGTACACTGACACCTATATTATTGACTAGAAAGAAATAATGCTGGAATTGCAGAGGCGTAATAACCATTAGGGAGGAATATACTGGTGAAAATTGTTTCAGATGAAGATAGCAGTTGGCCTACCGCTCTGAACTCAGTGTTTGTTATGTATTGTGCTCAGTGTAGAAATAGAGTATAAATTAGTTCTGAAGTAGGAGGTACAACCTTCTTGTTTCAGGGACTGTGGTCCTAAAGTTATTGAGCAGCACCTGGTCAGAGCTTTGCTGAATCCAGAGGCGGACAGCATACTCCTTGGTCCATATAGCAAACAGTGAGGTGTCTCCAGAATACAGGGAGGCTATCGAGCAGAGAAGTCTTTTCCTGCCGCCATCACGAAAGATAAGCCTATGTGGCCAGCGGAGCTCAACATTATGTAACCCCATCTTAAACTGACATTGTACAAACATAAGAGGGGAAATTAATTGTTTTAATGAACGGAACTGAGAACATCTCCAATACTAGTTCCAACAGAAACAAACACTTGAAGTCATGATGACAAATAACAACATAGCTTGAAAAAACAAAACCAGTATTACCTCATATTACTACTACACAACTGACACACATAGGATAATATTAATAAAATATGTCACTACCAGATTCATATTGATAAATTCTGTACATATAACTTGTAATTAAAATTGATTGTGATTCCTGGTTCACTTTGTATTTGAATCAGGACACATATATATTAGTGACAGTAATTAATACATATTTATATTTGAAAATTTACCAGTGCCTCATTTAAGAATAGTCTTATAGAGTGTTAAATGTGTGTGAGTGTCACAGTGTTGTCACGTGTGGTGGAATAAATTAAATTGTGTATCTGTCTGTTGTTGTTGTGACTTACACTTCATCATATACATACCCTAGACATTCAACGTAGTCATCACAATATTCCAGAATAATTCTGACTGAGGTATAAATATGTGGTAGCAAGTAAGGTTATCTGTAATACACTACCCTTATTAGATACAGATACCTTCACAGCTGATCTCAGTCAGTACACTAAGTCCCCTATAAATATTTATAATATCCCACTTTACCACACTATGGATGAGATGTGGACAGGCAAATGCTGTTTCTAGTAAAGCTAGCCTACTACGCAACACATCGTTTAAAAAAAAACGAGCAGAAGAGGAAAAGAAATGTTGACCTATGGATGAGATGTGGACAGGCAAATGCTGTTTCTAGTAAAGCTAGCCTACTACGCAATACATCGTTTAAAAAAAAACGAGCAGAAGAAAAGAAATGTTGACCTACGGATGAGATGTGGACAGGCAAATGCTGTTTCTAGTAAAGCTAGCCTACTACGCAATACATCGTTTAAAAACACGAGCAGAAGAGGAAAAGAAATGTTGACCTATGGATGAGATGTGGACAGGCAAATGCTGTTTCTAGTAAGGCTAGCCTACTACGCAATACATCGTTTAAAAAAACGAGCAGAAGAGGAAAGGAAATGTTGACCTATGGATGAGATGTGGACAGGCAAATGCTGTTTCTAGTAAAGCTAGCCTACTACAGCAATACATCGTTTAAAAAAAACGAGCAGAAGAGGAAAAGAAATGTTGATCTATGGATGAGATGTGGACAGGCAAATGCTGTTTCTAGTAAAGCTAGCCTACTACGCAATACATCGTTTAAAAAAAAACGACCAAGGAGGGCCGGTCACGGGACTGGCTACCCAATCCTGGAAAAAAAAGATTAAGCCAAAAACTATATGGAAAAGGCAAGTAAAGAAAATTAAACTTACTTTGGAATTGAACTCATCTCTTTACACTGGATTTGTAGACCATGAAACGGCATTTGACAGTGTTGACAAAGAATCACTTTGGAACCTGATGAGGCATTACGGAATCCACCTGAAGATCATGAAGTTAATAAATAAAACATATGCAAAAAAACTATTTCAGAAGGAAGAGGTGAATGCAAAAGTGCAAGAAGATAGCGCTATTAGAGGGAAGATAGCACGAAGAGATAAACAGGTAATATTATGTCAGAGCGTAGCATAAAGAGAAGTGACCGAAGATGTTAGAGATCCATTGCAGCCGATCTTCGATGGGAAATAAAAGCTTATCAAATGTGCGTCTGCTGCTTTTTTGTTTTCGTCATCGTGCGTCAGGTTAGATATTTAATTGTTGGTACCGAAACTGATGACGTCATTACACTTATAGTTATGTCTGAATTGTAAGAATGAGTAAGAATGAATGAGTCTTTTATTGCTCCTGACGGAATATGAGGCATCGCTGCAGTTGACCCTCATGCAGAAAGTCAGCGATAAAGATCTTCGTGTATTCGTATTGTTGTAATCTTCTTCTTCTACGTCGTGTCCCCTCAGACTTCTACATTAATGACTCTAATAAAGGCAGTAGTCAGCTCAAGGTCCCTGACTTTCTCCTAACAACAGTTTTTCGTGGCGAGACAAGTAGGTTATTGCCATACGCTACTCCGTTCACTGCTGTACTTTGGGCAGGACTGCAGCAGATGTTCGGCTGTGATGGGGTTGATGCTACTGGTGGAGAGATTTGTTGTATCAATCCTGTACTTGTGGTGTAGATGGTACCTCAGTGTATTGTGTCCAGTGCGTAGTCAGACAATGATGACCTGGTCTCGTCTAGATAGCTGATGATAGTTGTGATCTGAGTATCAATTAGTTTTACACGATGAGGCAGCTATCGCCAATGACAACCTCACTTGAGTTGTCTCTTACGAAAAACCTACTGACAGGCAGTAGTCATGTTCTATTTGTTGCCTCCCCTGAGACCCCTTAAACCATAGAGCAGGGGTCAGCAACACAGGAGCTGCCGGGATCTACTTCAGGAACACCTAGCTCCATAAAGAGCTACCTTAATTAAATCATGTTTATTTTCAAGTTTTGATAGCTCTTTCTTGATTCGGTGGGTAGTGGTACATGGCCGTTCTTAGTTGGTGGAGCGATTTGTCTGGTAAATTCCGATAACGAACGAGACTCTAGTCTATTAAATAGTTAGCCTGCCCCTCGATGCTCCTTCTGCTGCCAGACTGTATCGGCTGCACCATTCCTCTGGACTCACCAGCAGAGGCATGCTGCATGGACTACAGCTTGACCTCTTTTCAAGCGCCCAACCTCGTGCCCACCGAGACATCGTTTCGGGGGCGCGTTCCTATAGTCAGTGATGACTGAAAGAGATGTTACTACTAATAGGGTATTTGGAATTTCCAATAAGTGTATCCTATATGTAATTTTAAGCGGGGAGGTAGGGAGGAAATAAACACGAAACTACAAAAGTCGTTACACACAGTTCAGCTTAAAATATTAAATTAATCTAACCTACATTTTTAGTGAGAAGCTTGGCAGTAACTGTTATCTACTATTTTCTTAATGTTCAGTTCGTAATTCGTCACACCATGTCTTATGCAGCAGTCTACAAATTATGATTGACTTTGACTAAACACAATAAATTCCCGCTTACTTCAGTAAAAAAAAAAAAAATCGTGTTCCAATTTATAACGAAAATAAAAGTTTTTTTTTTTTTTACTTTTCGTTGCAGTCATTTTTGCAAACCTTTCAAACAAAACACCGGTTGTCCTATCGCATGCAGTTTCTGAACAAATTACAGTAGCTATCTCATGAGTTTTCTCTTGGAACGGACCAATATATTTTTGATCATGTAGGTATCGCCATGTTAAATGCCGGCGGGAGAAAGCTTGTCCGTAATTTCCTCCGCAGTCGCCTAAAGATCTACTTAATCCTCTACTGATCGGGTCCTACTCATTGCCGATCCCTGCCATAGTGGATAAGAGTGACATCCTCTCTAGAGTAGTTTGGTTTGAGTTGGTTTTAAGGACTATATTCATTGCTCATGGACAACTCCATCAGTGCTCCGATCTCCTGCTTTAGATCACATAAGGAGGAACGAACGAACGAACGAATTTTATTTTCAAAGGGTTAAGAATTGGGCACGCAAGCCCGTCTGACATTCTGCCCTTCCTCTCTCTCTCATCATGTATACTATATCCTTTCATCCTCACATTTACTTGAAGCATAGTTAAGGCATTTATCATTACAAAAGTAATATTACATTTGCAATAATCATAATAATTAAAGTACGTTTTGAAAAAAAAAAAATAATAATAAATTTAAAAATAAAATAAATAAAAATAAACATTAAAAAACAAAACAAAAAAACAACAACAAGAAAACATAAAAATCGAATTCTTCGTACAGTAAATTAGTGATTTGAGACATATTCAGAGGTATGTTATAAGAACTCGTGAAATTTTCAAACGGTGTGCAACTGAATGACTCAGGGACTTTTTTTAGGTTCATCAAGATGATGAACAGATTGATAGATAGATAGACAGACAAATAGAACGAACAAACGAACGAACTTTATTTTCAAAGGGTTAAGAATTGGGCACGCAAGCCCGTCTGACATTCTGCCCTTCCTCTCTCTCTCATCATGTATACTATATCCTTTCATCCTCACATTTACTTGAAGCATAGTTAAGGCATTTATCATTATAAAAGTAATATTACATTTGCAATAATCATCATAATTAAAGTACGTTTAAAAAAAAAATAATAATAATGACTTTAAAAATAAAATAAATAAAAATAAACATCAAAAAAAAAAAAAAACTACAAGAAGACAAAAAAATCGAATTCTTCGTACAGTAAATTAGTGATTTGAGATAGATAGATAAATTGATTGCTTGATTGATTGGGCAAGGCAATGCAAGACAAGACAATATAAGGCAGCTCGGTAGGCAGCCAGCCAAGCATGCATCTACTGAGGCAAGTAGTTAGCCAGCCAGATATGCATCTAGCCAGGCAGCTAGCCTGCAAGCCAAGCAACTAGCCAGCCAGGCAGCCACAGCTAGCCAGGCAGCCAGGCGGCCAATCAGCCAGCCAGACAGGCACTGAGCTAGCCCAACTGTCATGAACATTTTATGGTATAATATAGAAATTATGCAGCTGTCTAAGAAAGCAGCTTTTCTGCAAATAGTGCTACTGCGCCGCTGTCTAAGAAAGCAGCTGTTCCGTGAATAGTGCTAAGTATTGCACTGACTGCCTATTTTAGATAGATAGATAGATAGATAGATAAAATAAGATAAGATAGATAGATAGATAGATAGATAGATAGATAGATAGATAGATAGATAGATAGATAGATAGATAGATAGATAGATAGATAGATAGATAGATAGATAGATAGATAGATAGATAGATAGATAGATAGATAGATAGAACTATTAAACAAGATTAGAAATATAATTAAATAAGATATTGTAAACTTTGCAGTGATATCTAATATAAGATAAATAGCTAGATAAATAAATAAATAGATACATAGCTAGGTAGATAGCTAGCTTGATAGCTAGCTTGTTAGACAGATAAATAAATAGATAGATAGACAGACAAATAGAACGAACAAACGAACGAACTTTATTTTCAAAGGGTTAAGAATTGGGCACGCAAGCCCGTCTGACATTCTGCCCTTCCTCTCTCTCTCATCATGTATACTATATCCTTTCATCCTCACATTTACTTGAAGCATAGTTAAGGCATTTATCATTATAAAAGTAATATTACATTTGCAATAATCATCATAATTAAAGTACGTTTTGAAAAAAAAAAAAATAATAATAAATTTAAAAATAAAATAAATAAAAATAAACATTAAAAAACAAAACAAAAAAACAACAACAAGAAAACATAAAAATCGAATTCTTCGTACAGTAAATTAGTGATTTGAGACATATTCAGAGGTATGTTATAAGAACTCGTGAAATTTTCAAACGGTGTGCAACTGAATGACTCAGGGACTTTTTTTAGGTTCATCAAGATGATGAACAGATTGATAGATAGATAGACAGACAAATAGAACGAACTTTATTTTCAAAGGGTTAAGAATTGGGCACGCAAGCCCGTCTGACATTCTGCCCTTCCTCTCTCTCTCATCATGTATACTATATCCTTTCATCCTCACATTTACTTGAAGCATAGTTAAGGCATTTATCATTATAAAAGTAATATTACATTTGCAATAATCATCATAATTAAAGTACGTTTAAAAAAATAAAAATAATAATGACTTTAAAAATAAAATAAATAAAAATAAACATCAAAAAAAAAAAAAAAAACTACAAGAAGACAAAAAAATCGAATTCTTCGTACAGTAAATTAGTGATTTGAGATAGATAGATAAATTGATTGCTTGATTGATTGGGCAAGGCAATGCAAGACAAGACAATATAAGGCAGCTCGGTAGGCAGCCAGCCAAGCATGCATCTACTGAGGCAAGTAGTTAGCCAGCCAGATATGCATCTAGCCAGGCAGCTAGCCTGCAAGCCAAGCAACTAGCCAGCCAGGCAGCCACAGCTAGCCAGGCAGCCAGGCGGCCAATCAGCCAGCCAGACAGGCACTGAGCTAGCCCAACTGTCATGAACATTTTATGGTATAATATAGAAATTATGCAGCTGTCTAAGAAAGCAGCTTTTCTGCAAATAGTGCTACTGCGCCGCTGTCTAAGAAAGCAGCTGTTCCGTGAATAGTACTAAGTATTGCACTGACTATCTGCCTATTTTAGATAGATAGATAGATAGATAGATAGATAGATAAGATAGATAGATAGATAGATAGATAGATAGATAGATAGATAGATAGATAGATAGATAGATAGATAGATAGATAGATAGATAGATAGATAGATAGATAGATAGATAGATAGATAGAACTATTAAACAAGATTAGAAATATAATTAAATAAGATATTGTAAACTTTGCAGTGATATCTAATATAAGATAAATAGCTAGATAAATAAATAAATAGATACATAGCTATGTAGATAGCTAGCTTGATAGATTGATTGATAGATTGATAGATAAATAGATAGATAGACAGACAAATAGAACGAACAAACGAACAAACTTTATTTTCAAAGGGTTAAGAATTGGGCACGCAAGCCCGTCTGACATTCTGCCCTTCCTCTCTCTCTCTTCATGTATACTATATCCTTTCATCCTCACATTTACTTGAAGCATAGTTAAGGCATTTATCATTATAAAAGTAATATTACAATTGCAATAATCATCATAATTAAAGAACGTTTAAAAAAAAATAATAATAATGACTTTAAAAATAAAATAAATAAAAATAAACATCAAAAAAAAAAAAAAAACTACAACAAGAAGACACAAAAATCGAATTCTTCGTACAGTAAATTAGTGATTTGAGACACATTCAGAGGTATGTTACAAGAACTCGTGAAATTTTCAAACGGTGTGCAACTGAATGACTCAGGGACTTTTTTTAGGTTCATCAAGATGAGGTGGGGTAAACAGTTCCTTTCCTCGCTGTCTTTGCGTCCCAAACTCAAGACCACAATCAGAATAGGTAGATAGTTAGATAGACAAATACGAAAGCAATTAAATTGCGAAGGATTGAAAATCGGGCATAGTCCCCTCTTGCATTCTTCCTTCCTCTTGCTCATTTTTTATTACTATTACTCAAACATTCTCCAGCGTACTGAAAGTATTAATGTAAGGCAGTGCAACATTACAAGGAAATATAACAGCATACATTAACAGTACCTGATCATAAAATTAAGAATATAAGTTATTAAGAATATAATATTAAGAATAAGTATAATGTAATAAAAACTAGATCATCAGAGCCTCCATACAGTATATTAGATAAAAGTACAACACAATCAGTTAGGGTGGCATATAATCAGCACTCATAAAGTATTTGAACACTATACCATGATTGAATAAAATTGTTGGGCAATTTTTGATGTTATAAACAACACTTATGATTGGAGCCTGGTCAAATAGTAACAACAACGTGCGTGCGACGAAAGTTGCAATGTAATCTGACACTCTCGCCGGTTCAGAGCACTGTGAAATTCATCTCGTCAAGAGGACAGCCAGCTAGCCAGAATAAGTAATAGGATCAGAATTCCATTTATCGGACCACACCTTGTTTGAGCATTATGTGGACTTTTTATATCCCAAGAAAACTCTACCTTCATTAATACGGAAAGCCAGAATATAGGAATCTGAACAGAAAGTCATAATGGGAGTCTAGTGTAAAGTAACACCCCATACCGCGTGTAAGAGGCATCTTACACAAGTTGCCTTAACTATTTCACTGAGCCAGGAGTGAGTATTCCCAAAGAGATTTTGTGGTGAGTTGCACATTTTTAAATTCTATATTTTGCATTTATTAACATGTGAAAATTGCTAGTGGATGTTCAAGTTATATGACTCTGCCAACCTCAACATATAGAATGATGGTTTTACGAACCACCACTGCAAGAGCTGGTGACTGCTTTATGCAGGTTTCTCATAGAGAACCAAAAGCAGAGGTAGTCCTGTCATAAGAGGTTTTGATGTTAAAAAACTATAGGCTATCCTGGACAAATAGGTGTATCAGAGGATACCAGGAAAGTGCCAGATAAGAGACTGGTCTTATAAGTAATACCCCCTTCTCTGAAAAGAGCAAGGGTGTATATACATCACAGTGGGGTCAAGCTATGTAAGTTCTCAGAGAAGATGATGATGAGGATGTACTCTGAGTCCCTAACCGCTACCTCTTGAGATCCCACAAAGATTAACGAGTTATTGTTGTGTTATTTGGCAAGTTGTCTAGGGTAATTGATAAGGGTGGATTTAGGCGGACGTCAAATTACCACCCCTATCGACACCAGGTATTAAAGTGCAAGATGTAGGTGTCCTCTCTGGCTTATGATGTTGCTGTGTATATTGTAGTAGAATAGTTCACAGAGTACAACACAGGCAACATGATGTGTAGAGTCATAGAAATGGTAACTTCGCTTTACGTTTTATACCATTTATTGCACGCCACAAAACAGTCATGATATATATGTCATCACCAACATAGTTCAACGAAGTACGCATTCAAAATAATATTAGCTGATAGTCATGTAGAATCCAATACTCAATGTTCATCTTGTAAACAAATAGCTTCCGTATATTCGATATCATAAAGTTCTGGTTCATGAAGCTGTATAAATAATATATAGCACAGATCTGGGTACCTAAAGTTCATACATATAAATTCTGCAACAGTGTCAGCTGCAGATCATCAATGTTCATAGATAATAATAAATACTCCCTTCCTGATGCTAGCAGATCAGATGTATACAATAAGTCCATTTATCGTCTGCACGTGAATAGCATAATGGAGTACAGGTCAACCCGACCTTTATAACATTCCTAAGTCTAACCATCTGACTTGGACGTGATCTCTGATATAACGAATCCTGGAACACAGACAATAGTCTTGTTGGTCTAGAGCGACCCATATATGTAACTAGTTCAGGTATAAAGATACCGGTGGCGAAATCCTAATCAAAGTACCTCTCCATTTTTGAATCACACAGGCGAGCAAAGAGCGACAAAAATGACGAACTTCTAGATGATAGCGTAAAGTTCAATACAAGAGGAATTACCTTTTTTCGAAATCAACCACTGAACATATGCCTCCAGGCAGGCTTGAATAACACTGGGAAATAGTCTAGTTAGCTAACTAACTCACAAAGACAATGTATTTCCCTCAGAAAAATCACAAGACGCAGATTGTGTCCGCTCGCTGCTCAGATAATTTCTTAACTCCCCGAGCTGGGCGGAAACCACAATCGAACTCTCAAAGTCTAGACATGCGCAGAACGCATCTACCTGAGTATCAATTCACACAAGACGATTCTAAGAACATACGAGATAAAAGACATACACTATCGCTCCTTTTATGGTCATGAACAGAAAACCTTAAGACAGGTTTCAGACATCTACAACAGTTGACTGATACTACCAAATAAGGAGATATGGTCACGCTTCGTTCAAGAAATTATAGACCGAACGTGTCTCGACACAAGAGGAGGTAAACTCATAAAAAATAGTAGTCTCAAAATCTCGAGTTATGTCGCTTTGACTGTAAAATAATATAATACACATTTCAGTCAAAAAAATGATCATACAAAGACTTTTTACGACAAAATGATTATACAATGACTTTGGGAAAAAAATGATCTGTGCGTAACATTACCGCACCCTCCCGGGAAAAAAAATGAAACATTTTTTTTTTAAAATCCTGGAGCCGGAAAAATCTAGGCTCCTAACGCACGTATGATGCGCGGATATATACCTAACAAACTAGCTCAACGCATGGAGCGAAACTGAGATCATATCTCAGATCCTTAGAGAAAAAATTTATCTAAGTATACGCGTATATATTCCAGGAAGGTGCCACCAACACACGCCACAATGATGGCAACATCATAATGAAAGTCAAATTACACTCATGCCAATATATGAAATTAAATCTATTATTATAATGTCATGCAATGTGTTGTGCAAATAGCGGTGTAATATACTAATATACCGCACTATACTATTACCTTATATAATGCATCAGTAATTATTAACTAATACATGTGTTGTTCTTCGTAGACAAGAATACAATCAAATAGAAGAAGATGTGAACATCATCCGCTCCCAATCTAGGACAGGACTTGATATCATCAAAGTTCCACAATGGACATAATCTCGCAGACTTCAATGATGTGCTGCGAAAATATCAATAACACAAATCTTAAAGATAACTGTTAAATCTCTTAATACAATCATGAAAATATATTATCTAAATGTGGCCGAGTGATCTTTTGGCCCGTATATCACTAACTAAGCCTTCTTAGATAATTACATGGTACAATGTTATAAATTCGTCCAAAAAAAAAGTGAGAAAATATTTGCTAACATGTCATTATAGTATTGGACTGTATATCAGGAAATATATATGATAGAAGCATTATGTGGAATCGTGTTGTGATCTATCACAATTATTATCTATATTGAGCCCATTGCTCTTATTTGAACTCCAGTTAACATAGTTATGATTGTTATTTCTCTTCTGAACAAAATATCTATTAAATGGTTTTTGTTGTCCTGGAGAAAAATTATTACCATGATGATAACATTTATGAAAGTTCTTATAATCACTGGTACCAAAATGTTGAGGGCAATTAAATTGCCTCCAGTTCTTTGAAGAAGAACTATTATCATATGGACGCGTTTGGTAATGTCCACTATCACGCTTATCTCTCTTAGCAAATTTGCTTTTATTTTTTTCCGTGTCAAAGTGCTTAATAGGTACATCATACTGACTGGGCTGAGTACGTTGGGTATTAGTAGTTTTGTTTTCTTTTACCACTTTATCAGAATTTCGAAAAGTTGATGCACGGTTTTTCTGAGGAATCTTGTCATGACATTTATCAAAGTCCTCACCGTGATCCAAAAGACTGACACTTAATTTATTTTTGTTGGCCTGACGCCAACTCCCATTAGAGGCAGTATCGTTATTCCGTGGGAAACCATATTTACCACGAAACGATTTGTTGACATATTGTTTAATGTTACTGCTGGCATCGAGTGCATGTCGCTGACTCTTTGCATTAACATAATGACCATCAGCTTTATGTCTAGCTTCATGGACCTTGGTAGTAGATAATATCTTATTGCACAAAACAATATCTAATAAGCCGTCAACTCTGTTGTGAAGTTTTGTAACTTCTGCCTCTGAGATAGCTTTTTTTTTGCTTAGCAAGGGCTTTATGCATTTTCTCGTTGGTTCTAACTTCCCAGTTATAATCTAACTTTGTAACATGTAACTGAGATACAAGAGTTTTCTCTCTAGCAATACTATCTTTAAGATCCTTTCTCAACTTCGTTATCTGAGATGTATCTTCTAGAGCTTTAGCTCTTACCTGAATCAATTCAAGTTTGAGCGATTCTATAGCTCTATGATGAGCAGTCACAAGTTCCTCCTCATGTCTTGTAGTTTCAAATTTTAATCTTTCATAGTCCGCGTGGACTTGTTTCAAGTCACTGGTGCAAGAGTTTTCTTTACAATACTGCTCGTATTGAGCTAAGCTCATATCACTTTCTAGCCACTGTTCATATTAAGAAACACTCATCTCATCTTCAAATTCTTTTTTCTCCTTCCTTTGAGATTGTTTTAATTTATCCTTACGAGGAAGAGCTAATGTTTCTATAATTTTCCACAATAGTTTCAAATCAAGCGTGGAAGAGTTCACCTTATCTACTTGATTATCCAACATCTCTTTTAATGAGTTCACTTCATTCTCTAACTCTTTTTTCTGTGTAAGAAAAAATTCACTAGATTTATCACTATTCGCTGTCAACAGCGTCAACTTACTCCTTAATGTAGCATTTTCACAATTCATTGCTGATAACTTATCAGTAAGAGCTTTCGTATCACTATGAAGCACATTTATTGTTTCCTTTAATGCATTCAACTCCAAAGCTACGAGTTTCTCATGCAAGTTGCTATTTTCTTCAGCTTGCATCTGCATTCTCTCTTCAGCTTCTAATTTCTGTTTCTTCATTTCTACCAAATCTAACTTCAACTTCTCATTTTCTAAGTTGAAATTTCGAATCAAACTCTCAAAAGAATCATCATTTTTCAACAACTCAATTCTCAATTTCTCATTGTCCATTTTGACTTGTTGCAGCTCATTAACAAGAGCCTGTTCTTTACATAGATATTTTTCTTTAAATGAGCTTATTTCATCTTCCAGCTCCTTTCTCTCCTTTGTAAATAACAACTCTTGCTCGTGCAGTCTATGATTTTTTCCCAATTCCAGTATCTGTTTTTGCGACTCCACAATCTGCAATTGTACTTTCATTTTTTTACTTTCTGCTTCCCTATCTTCAGCCTCTTGAACCTTGTCATATTCGCGAAGCACAAATTCTTCTAACTTATCTCCAGTCATCCCAAGGGATTTCTTTTGCTCAATAAAATACTCAAATGTAGACATGATGTCTAAAATATGAGTCCAGAACCTGAAATAATTAATTATCTTATTTCATCCTTAATAGTAACAAGACTTAATAAAGTGCTTGTATAATCACTATGTTTACTCCAATCTCTGTGGGAAACAAGACTTGACACCAACTTGTATTATCAAATGTATAATAATATCACAAGTCACTTCTTAATCATCAGTGCACTACACAAATCAGTGCATAACCATCAGTTATTTATCATAACTGCACTACAATAGTGCATAAGCAAAAAACCACCAGTTAGTTATGATAAGTGCACTATAAACCAATAGTGCATGAGCATATATGTAACAATAGTGAAAGCTAACTATGCAAGAACTATGTAAACAATAACAAAACAATGTAAACAATAACAAAAACAATGTAAACAATAACAAAGATCAAAGTCAATGTAAACAATAACAAAGATCAAAGTCAATGTAAACAACAACAAGGATCAAAACAATACGAAAACATTCGCATAAGTCAAATAAATAAACAGCGAAAACTAAAAAGAAATATCACAAAGAATGTGATGACAAAATGCGAAAAGAAGACAAACAAATGACGTCACAATGTATAAACAAAAATTTTGTAAAGAACTAAATAATAGGAAAGAGTAGACCTACAAATACAAACAAATCAAAACAAAACTAAAGAATATGAAAAAATACCGAAAACAACACTGACCATATCGTCACAACTAACAAAAATTAGCAAAAATATTGCTAACAATTTCCAATTAAGGAAATTGCCCCTAACAGAACGCTATCATAAGACCTCTATGACGTGGTATTTCTTATGACAGTCACCACCCATCCAGACCCGCTGAAATATAAACATATAAATATACAAATACAAATAACATATAACATGTAACAAATAGCAAAAGTAGCAAAAAGTGTGTGAAAGAATACAGAAGGCTCAGCTAGAACATAAGGGCACAGTTCACAAACAAAACAGGCCACTTAACTTCTATGTGTCCAAAACGTCAGCACGGTGCAGAACAGGTTGAGATCAGCATTCTGAGGATAATGATCCAACGTTGATCAACATCTGCTCCTATAGACAGCCATGACGCAGGAAAATGAGCCTCTGAAACCGGAACAGTTGTTACGGCACTTGTCCTTCTTCCTAACAGATCAGGAAAACAATTTGCTCGGAACTTGGCCTTCTAACGTCGGAAAACTGGATACCCACGAGCAGCGCCGGGTAGTTTCAAAAATCAGCAACCGTCAGGAAATCCGGATACTTTCAACAAAATTTCTTGTAAGGTGGTAGTTGATGCTGTAGTTGTATCTAGTATGATGATGATGTCTGGGTTTGTTGACCCCCTTGATAGCTGGTACCAGAGTAAACCAACATTTGGCCACCAAAAATGATAATGGTGTGCCCAGGTTAAAAACGACTGGCCACCAAAAATGATAAGGGTGGATTTAGGCGGACGTCAAATTACCACCCCTATCGACACCAGGTATTAAAGTGCAAGATGTAGGTGTCTTCTCTGGTTTATGATGTTGCTGTGTATATTGTAGTAGAATAGTTCACAGAGTACAACACAGGCAACATGATGTGTAGAGTCATAGAAATGGTAACTTCGCTTTACGTTTTATACCATTTATTGCACGCCACAAAACAGTCATGATATATATGTCATCACCAACATAGTTCAACGAAGTACGCATTCAAAATAATATTAGCTGATAGTCATGTAGAATCCAATACTCAATATTCATCTTGTAAACAAATAGCTTCCGTATATTCGATATCATAAAGTTCTGGTTCGTGAAGCTGTATAAATAATATATAGCACAGATCTGGGTACCTAAAGTTCATACATATAAATTCTGCAACAGTGTCAGCTGCAGATCATCAATGTTCATAGATAATAATAAATACTCCCTTCCTGATGCTAGCAGATCAGATGTATACAATAAGTCCATTTATCGTCTGCACGTGAATAGCATACATGGAGTACAGGTCAACCCGACCTTTATAACATTCCTAAGTCTAACCATCTGACTTGGACGTGATCTCTGATATAACGAATCCTGGAACACAGACAATAGTCTTGTTGGTCTAGAGCGACCCATATATGTAACTAGTTCAGGTATAAAGATACCGGTGGCGAAATCCTAATCAAAGTACCTCTCCATTTTTGAATCACACAGGCGAGCAAAGAGCGACAAAAATGACGAACTTCTAGATGATAGCGTAAAGTTCAATACAAGAGGAATTACCTTTTTTCGAAATCAACCACTGAACATATGCCTCCAGGCAGGCTTGAATAACACTGGGAAATAGTCTAGTTAGCTAACTAACTCACAAAGACAATGTATTTCCCTCAGAAAAATCACAAGACGCAGATTGCGTCCGCTCGCTGCTCAGACCATTTCTTAACTCCCCGAGCTGGGCGGAAACCACAATCGAACTCTCAAAGTCTAGACATGCGCAGAACGCATCTACCTGAGTATCAATTCACACAAGACGATTCTAAGAACATACGAGATAAAAGACATACACTATCGCTCCTTTTATGGTCATGAACAGAAAACCTTAAGACAGGTTTCAGACATCTACAACAGTTGACTGATACTACCAAATAAGGAGATATGGTCACGCTTCGTTCAAGAAATTATAGACCGAACGTGTCTCGACACAAGAGGAGGTAAACTCATAAAAAAATAGTAGTCTCAAAATCTCGAGTTATGTCGCTTTGACTGTAAAATAATATAATACACATTTCAGTCAAAAAAATGATCATACAATGACTTTCTACGAAAAAAATGATTATACAAAGACTTTGGGAAAAAAATGATCTGTGCGTAACATTACCGCACCCTCCCGGGAAAAAAAAAATGAAACTTTTTTTTTTAAATCCTGGAGCCGGAAAAATCTAGGCTCCTAACGCACGTATGATGCGCGGATATATACCTAACAAACTAGCTCAACGCATGGAGCGAAACTGAGATCATATCTCAGATCTTTAGAGAAAAAAATTTATCTAAGTATACGCGTATATATTCCAGGAAGGTGCCACCAACACACGCCACAATGATGGCAACATCATAATGAAAGTCAAATTACACTCATGCCAATATATGAAATTAAATCTATTATTATAATATCATGCAATGTGTTGTGCAAATAGCGGTGTAATATACTAATATACCGCACTATACTATTACATTATATAATGCATCAGTAATTATTAACTAATACATGTGTTGTTCTTCGTAGACAAGAATACAATCAAATAGAAGAAGATGTGAACATCATCCGCTCCCAATCTAGGACAGGACTTGATATCATCAAAGTTCCACAATGGACATAATCTCGCAGACTTCAATGATGTGCTGCGAAAATATCAATAACACAAATCTTAAAGATAACTGTTAAATCTCTTAATACAATCATGAAAATATATTATCTAAATGTGGCCGAGTGATCTTTTGGCCCGTATATCACTAACTAAGCCTTCTTAGATAATTACATGGTACAATGTTATAAATTCGTCCAAAAAAAAAAGTGAGAAAATATTTGCTAACATGTCATTATAGTATTGGACTGTATATCAGGAAATATATATGATAGAAGCATTATGTGGAATCGTGTTGTGATCTATCACAATTATTATCTATATTGAGCCCATTGCTCTTATTTGAACTCCAGTTAACATAGTTATGATTGTTATTTCTCTTCTGAACAAAATATCTATTAAATGGTTTTTGTTGTCCTGGAGAAAAAATTATTACCATGATGATAACATTTATGAAAGTTCTTATAATCACTGGTACCAAAATGTTGAGGGCAATTAAATTGCCTCCAGTTCTTTGAAGAAGAACTATTATCATATGGACGCGTTTGGTAATGTCCACTATCACGCTTATCTCTCTTAGCAAATTTGCTTTTATTTTTTTCCGTGTCAAAGTGCTTAATAGGTACATCATACTGACTGGGCTGAGTACGTTGGGTATTAGTAGTTTTGTTTTCTTTTACCACTTTATCAGAATTTCGAAAAGTTGATGCACGGTTTTTCTGAGGAATCTTGTCATGACATTTATCAAAGTCCTCACCGTGATCCAAAAGACTGACACTTAATTTATTTTTGTTGGCCTGACGCCAACTCCCATTAGAGGCAGTATCGTTATTCCGTGGGAAACCATATTTACCACGAAACGATTTGTTGACATATTGTTTAATGTTACTGCTGGCATCGAGTGCATGTCGCTGACTCTTTGCATTAACATAATGACCATCAGCTTTATGTCTAGCTTCATGGACCTTGGTAGTAGATAATATCTTATTGCACAAAACAATATCTAATAAGCCGTCAACTCTGTTGCGAAGTTTTGTAACTTCTGCCTCTGAGATAGCTTTTTGCTTAGCAAGGGCTTTATGCATTTTCTCGTTGGTTCTAACTTCCCAGTTATAATCTAACTTTGTAACATGTAACTGAGATACAAGAGTTTTCTCTCTAGCAATACTATCTTTAAGATCCTTTCTCAACTTCGTTATCTGAGATGTATCTTCTAGAGCTTTAGCTCTTACCTGAATCAATTCAAGTTTGAGCGATTCTATAGCTCTATGATGAGCAGTCACAAGTTCCTCCTCATGTCTTGTAGTTTCAAATTTTAATCTTTCATAGTCCGCGTGGACTTGTTTCAAGTCACTGGTGCAAGAGTTTTCTTTACAATACTGCTCGTATTGAGCTAAGCTCATATCACTTTCTAGCCACTGTTCATATTAAGAAACACTCATCTCATCTTCAAATTCTTTTTTCTCCTTCCTTTGAGATTGTTTTAATTTATCCTTACGAGGAAGAGCTAATGTTTCTATAATTTTCCACAATAGTTTCAAATCAAGCGTGGAAGAGTTCACCTTATCTACTTGATTATCCAACATCTCTTTTAATGAGTTCACTTCATTCTCTAACTCTTTTTCCTATGTAAGAAAAAAATTCACTAGATGTATCACTATTCGCTGTAAACAGCGTCAACTTACTCCTTAATGTAGCATTTTCACAATTCATTGCTGATAACTTATCAGTAAGAGCTTTCTTATCACTATGAAGCACATTTATTGTTTCCTTTAATGCATTCAACTCCAAAGCTACGAGTTTCTCATGCAAGTTGCTATTTTCTTCAGCTTGCATCTGCATTCTCTCTTCAGCTTCTAATTTCTGTTTCTTCATTTCTACCAAATCTAACTTCAACTTCTCATTTTCTAAGTTGAAATTTCGAATCAAACTCTCAAAAGAATCATCATTTTTCAACAACTCAATTCTCAATTTCTCATTGTCCATTTTGACTTGTTGCAGCTCATTAACAAGAGCCTGTTCTTTACATAGATATTTTTCTTTAAATGAGCTTATTTCATCTTCCAGCTCCTTTCTCTCCTTTGTAAATAACAACTCTTGCTCGTGCAGTCTATGATTTTTTCCCAATTCCAGTATCTGTTTTTGCGACTCCACAATCTGCAATTGTACTTTCATTTTTTTACTTTCTGCTTCCCTATCTTCAGCCTCTTGAACCTTGTCATATTCGCGAAGCACAAATTCTTCTAACTTATCTCCAGTCATCCCAAGGGATTTCTTTTGCTCAATAAAATACTCAAATGTAGACATGATGTCTAAAATATGAGTCCAGAACCTGAAATAATTAATTATCTTATTTCATCCTTAATAGTAACAAGACTTAATAAAGTGCTTGTATAATCACTATGTTTACTCCAATCTCTGTAGGAAACAAGACTTGACACCAACTTGTATTATCAAATGTATAATAATATCACAAGTCACTTCTTAATCATCAGTGCACTACACAAATCAGTGCATAACCATCAGTTATTTATCATAACTGCACTACAATAGTGCATAAGCAAAAAACCACCAGTTAGTTATGATAAGTGCACTATAAACCAATAGTGCATGAGCATATATGTAACAATAGTGAAAGCTAACTATGCAAGAACTATGTAAACAATAACAAAACAATGTAAACAATAACAAAAACAATGTAAACAATAACAAAGATCAAAGTCAATGTAAACAATAACAAAGATCAAAGTCAATGTAAACAACAACAAGGATCAAAACAATACGAAAACATTCGCATAAGTCAAATAAATAAACAGCGAAAACTAAAAAGAAATATCACAAAGAATGTGATGACAAAATGCGAAAAGAAGACAAACAAATGACGTCACAATGTATAAACAAAAATTTTGTAAAGAACTAAATAATAGGAAAGAGTAGACCTACAAATACAAACAAATCAAAACAAAACTAAAGAATATGAAAAAATACCGAAAACAACGCTGACCATATCGCCACAACTAACAAAAATTAGCAAAAATATTGCTAACAATTTCCAATTAAGGAAATTGCCCCTAACAGAACGCTATCATAAGACCTCTATGACGTGGTATTTCTTATGACAGTCACCACCCATCCAGACCCGCTGAAATATAAACATATAAATATACAAATACAAATAACATATAACATGTAACAAATAGCAAAAGTAGCAAAAAGTGTGTGAAAGAATACAGAAGGCTCAGCTAGAACATAAGGGCACAGTTCACAAACAAAACAGGCCACTTAACTTCTATGTGTCCAAAACGTCAGCACGGTGCAGAACAGGTTGAGATCAGCATTCTGAGGATAATGATCCAACGTTGATCAACATCTGCTCCTATAGACAGCCATGACGCAGGGAAAAGAGCCTCTGAAACCGGAACAGTTGTTACGGCACTTGTCCTTCTTCCTAACAGATCAGGAAAACAATTTGCTCGGAACTTGGCCTTCTAACGTCGGAAAACTGGATACCCACGAGCAGCGCCGGGTAGTTTCAAAAATCAGCAACCGTCAGGAAATCCGGATACTTTCAACAAAATTTCTTGTAAGGTGGTAGTTGATGCTGTAGTTGTATCTAGTATGATGATGATGTCTGGGTTTGTTGACCCCCTTGATAGCTGGTACCAGAGTAAACCAACATTTGGCCACCAAAAATGATAATGGTGTGCCAAAATGCCAGGTTAAACCAACGACTGGCCACCAAAAATGATAAGGGTGGATTTAGGCGGACGTCAAATTACCACCCCTATCGACACCAGGTATTAAAGTGCAAGATGTAGGTGTCTTCTCTGGTTTATGATGTTGCTGTGTATATTGTAGTAGAATAGTTCACAGAGTACAACACAGGCAACATGATGTGTAGAGTCATAGAAATGGTAACTTCGCTTTACGTTTTATACCATTTATTGCACGCCACAAAACAGTCATGATATATATGTCATCACCAACATAGTTCAACGAAGTACGCATTCAAAATAATATTAGCTGATAGTCATGTAGAATCCAATACTCAATGTTCATCTTGTAAACAAATAGCTTCCGTATATTCGATATCATAAAGTTCTGGTTCATGAAGCTGTATAAATAATATATAGCACAGATCTGGGTACCTAAAGTTCATACATATAAATTCTGCAACAGTGTCAGCTGCAGATCATCAATGTTCATAGATAATAATAAATACTCCCTTCCTGATGCTAGCAGATCAGATGTATACAATAAGTCCATTTATCGTCTGCACGTGAATAGCATACATGGAGTACAGGTCAACCCGACCTTTATAACATTCCTAAGTCTAACCATCTGACTTGGACGTGATCTCTGATATAACGAATCCTGGAACACAGACAATAGTCTTGTTGGTCTAGAGCGACCCATATATGTAACTAGTTCAGGTATAAAGATACCGGTGGCGAAATCCTAATCAAAGTACCTCTCCATTTTTGAATCACAGGCGAGCAAAGAGCGACAAAAATGACGAACTTCTAGATGATAGCGTAAAGTTCAATACAAGAGGAATTACCTTTTTTCGAAATCAACCACTGAACATATGCCTCCAGGCAGGCTTGAATAACACTGGGAAATAGTCTAGTTAGCTAACTAACTCACAAAGACAATGTATTTCCCTCAGAAAAATCACAAGACGCAGATTGCGTCCGCTCGCTGCTCAGACCATTTCTTAACTCCCCGAGCTGGGCGGAAACCACAATCGAACTCTCAAAGTCTAGACATGCGCAGAACGCATCTACCTGAGTATCAATTCACACAAGACGATTCTAAGAACATACGAGATAAAAGACATACACTATCGCTCCTTTTATGGCCATGAACAGAAAACCTTAAGACAGGTTTCAGACATCTACAACAGTTGACTGATACTACCAAATAAGGAGATATGGTCACGCTTCGTTCAAGAAATTATAGACCGAACGTGTCTTGACACAAGAGGAGGTAAACTCATAAAAAATAGTAGTCTCAAAATCTCGACTTATGTCGCTTTGACTGTAAAATAATATAATACACATTTCAGTCAAAAAAATGATCATACAAAGACTTTTTACGACAAAATGATTATACAAAGACTTTGGGAAAAAAATGATCTGTGCGTAACAGTAATATATTTATTATAACAGTTATTAATTTCAAACAGAACTTTAACTTTAATAAAATTATTAAGCAAGACTGTGTGAAAGTTTATGTACAATTTATATTTCCTGAACCTCAATTTTTACAGGTCAGGAATACTCAAAAACAATAACATAATATTTACATATCAAAATAAATATATTGGAAAATCCTTTCCATTTGGTAGATTTTCATAGGAATAACTACACACTCTCTGTTCATCTGATGGTTAACTTCTGCGAACACTGGCTTGTAAGTGTTCTTTATTTAGTTGGGAGGCCTTATCTATTCATCATGAAAAGGGTGGTACTCAATATGGTTACTATTTAGTGAATTGGTGGATGAATTGTCACGGGCCTTCATAAAAGACATATCTTTAGAATGTTGCTGCTGCTGTTCTTTCAATAGTAGTCAGGATCACCAACTTTGTGACTCCTGGCTGAGAAGATGGGGTCTGGCTCCAGGTTTATAAGGAGCTCTCAACTCCCACACGCTCTTCAATTGAATGCAGCCACGAGGTAAATTCGTGATATACCCTGAAATAGAAGGACAACTCATTCCATGTAGAAGTCTGCCTCAATCAATTCACCCCTAAACAATATTAAAACTTACCCTTTTCAGATATTTGTGCTAACAAGTTGCACAAGACCTTGAATTCCGTTGCCTACAATCAGTTTCATGTAATCATTCTTTCTCTGTGTTGATTCAATGTTAGTGTCCCTCGTCCATGCTTGGCTTCCATACAATAATCATGGTAAGTACAATACATCATGTGACTTATTGATTACTTCATTCTAACCTAACCTTTATGTTTACCACATGATCTTTGAACAGTGTGTCACTCCAGAAGAAAATACTAAATTAAATCGCTACTAACACTTACTGTCGTAATTTGTTACCATATTTGCAAACACTATACAAATTTTTTTCATTTCGAACAAGCCTGCAAATACTACACACATTCCTACTTAGGTCAGTGTGACACAACACATCCCGCCGGCAGTTTCACTTTCGAATTAATATGGAACACATAGGCTGTTGACTCACAAGTTAATAATTAATAAAATAAGCAAATAAATATATATTTCTTACCCTCAGGTAAATATTCATACACACTCAAGCTGAACGGGCCTTCTAAGGGATCTTAGAACTGCTTTCAGAACAGAAGGCGAAGACTTTGATCTTTCTATCTTTCCAATGCTGTCAGCTCGGTGTAAATTTTTGAATCTAATGGCCCCGATAGTACCACCTTGTTACTATTTATAGAACTACATCCAGCCAATCGGAGGAAAAGTCAAAAAGTTAATTTTTGAGACTAGTGCCTTATGCGGTTCTGAGCGTGTTTGTATAATCTGACTAATTTTAAATATTATATATTGTAGTTATTAGCGGACCGATTTTAATTATCAAAAGTGATAATTAAACGGCCCATTGTTCTCTATCGTTCTATATGGTTTTCCTTCTGTTATTTCTTTGCATTTCAATCTGGGTAATTTTTAAGTAATTA
Organism: Oreohelix idahoensis; assembly: GCA_024509875.1. Lineage (NCBI taxonomy): Eukaryota > Metazoa > Mollusca > Gastropoda > Stylommatophora > Oreohelicidae > Oreohelix > Oreohelix idahoensis. The sequence goes on from JAMPIV010003841.1 coordinate 52,880, forward strand.
AATTTAGCATTACACTGATGTGAAAATATTACTAAAATAAATTTTTCTACTACAATAAAATTTTATCATGCGTGAATATTTATGCTTATGTGTTAAGCAATATCAGCGCTATAATTTGAGACATTTCCTTATGTTTAATTATCTTTAGTTGTTAAGAAATAAAATATATTCGTTCGGTCAAAAACACAAACTAGGCATTGTTACCACGTTAAAAGGTTTCTTTATCCTTACCAAAAAAAAAAAAAGAAGCATTATGATTGGTTGTTAAATTTGTACTATGCTCTTAGATAAATTTTGGTGGGCGGTAAAAGTTGACTGGGTTCTTAGACTGCTTCAAATACTATAGTTAGTTTTAGATTCAAATATTATGCTAGTTTTTGAGCGGGGAATTTGAGCGTGGTGTCATACAGATTCAAAATTTTTACGACGTATCTCCCCCGTTTGAAAAGCGTGAACCACTAGTGCAGCTTTCATATCTGTATTACAATCACGTTGAAATTGACTCTACTATGCCTTAGTGTGATCCTGGATTCCTGCAGGTGGGTCAGTTCATGTAGGCACTACTCAAGAAATCTGCCTCAGACCTCTGCAGTCCAAGTATCTATTGCAGGTTGTGTTAATAAACAGCTGCAGGTGCTTCTGCTTGTCAAATGCTGATTATCAATCAACATTCACCATTACCCTTCTCTAAATCTGTCCAATGACATGTACAGACGTTTTAGATGTTCCTCAAGGTTGCAATATTTATGAGGAGGAAATCCATAAAATTGGTGATAGCAGAGTTATGTAGGGGATCCAGTAATTTCCTCATCAGCCTGGATAAAACACTCGGAGTATTCTCAATCCAAAAACAACATATGAATTCAATGTGCCCCTCCGATGTGATCACAGCCATCAATGGTCTGAGCTTAGGCTTGAATGGAATCTGGTATAACCCTGTATTAATATTCGCTAATGGCTCTTTCACTTTCCTGCATTTCAGGCAGAGTCCATATTCATCAGCTCTTTTCTCAGACAAACGTCACTGGTGAAATCATATAGGGAAATGAGTTTCCGACATCCAGAATCAATTCTCCCGGTAGCATTTGCTATAATATGTGTGATCTCAATCCAATGTCCGTACAATACTTCCAATGGACTGAATAGGGTCGGCCAACTACCACTGTCACCGGTGCCCTTATAATGCTAAGTTAATAGCCGTATGTCGAAGTGAGCTTGACACTAGGCCAATTGGCCAAACGCCCGCTCCCAACTCTCCTGGGGGAATCCCTCAGTTTCGGGTTCAAATTTGGCTGACAACCGATTCTATTTTTAGCCAGTTCCATGAATTCCGGCGGGGGGTGTGTCTGGGTGGTCTAGACTGTGTTTTCTCTTCGTACCATACGCAGAGTTGCCATTCTAACTGGTTTATTTGAAGACTGTGTGTGAAAAGGGGTTTTCCTATCCACCGTGTCTACCTTATCATATTTATTTAGGCCTATTTTTGCCACAATGCTTTTCTAGGTCCTGAGTATTATTTTCCCAACTTGGGGAATTTACCTTGCTACATTGGTCACAAGAATGTATATACTGAGCAATGTCCTCAGCTACTTTTGACCAATAATATCTTACAGATGTCCTTTGACAGGTGGTGCCAATCTTCTGATGTCCACCGTCTAGTACAACATGTGCTCTTTCCATAAACTTTTCCCTATATCTCCATGGCAGTACTAACTGTCCATATCCTTTGGGTCCTGCTCCAGCTTTCCTGTAGAGCAGTCCCTCCTTCAAATAAAATTCTCCTTTCTTGGGGTTGTTATGGCTGGTTGGCAATTTGCCAAAGCAAGGTTTTAAGGATTTATCTTTTGCCTGGGCCTTTCTCATCTGTTTAGGATGAATATTTAGTGGTGGTTCCTCCTCCTTACTAGGGGTCGACCTGACCTGGAGTGTTGCCATGATCACAGGTTGTATAGAGCTCCCTAGAAAAACATATCTCTTTCCTAACACCAGCGGGTAATTAGGTTCGTCACACACTGCTGCACTAATCACTCTTTTCACGTACCTAGTCTTGACATTGATCTTGGCTACGGGAAGTGTCATGGTGGCTGTTCCTTTTAATGCCCCTTGTATCTCCACTTTGTCTGTGGTATACTGGTCTGGGTGCATCAGGGTTGCACTCACAACTGAGTCATATTCCAATCCCGAATCGTAAAGGCACTTGACTCTAGTACTACTTCTTCACAGATGGGGGGATGATGGAGATCTATCTGACTGTCTGTCAGTTTCTTCCTTCGCTTGTCCACTGCGTGCAGCGTGATATGGAGGAACTTTCCTACCACATTCAATTGCATTGTGGTTGCTCATACGGCAAATTTTACACCAGTTATCACTTTGTTTATAGGATCTTTTGTCCTGTACCTGAGAGTTTCTATCAAATCGTGGCCTGTCATAAGTTTGTTTGAATCTAAATGGTTGATCCCTATTATTATAATCATCCTGGTCTGGTGGGGTTTTATTACTATCTGTTTGTTTCTTTCTAATACCAGCTACTTCTTTCTGTGCTGCCTGATATCTCTCAGCAACATTGAGAATCTCCCCCAACCTCTCTGCACCTTGTTCCATGAGAAATTTTTTTATGTCTGGAGGCATGGACTTTGTTAACTGCTCCATCATGACCATTTCTTTCAGGTCTTGGGTTTTCCCCAGAGCAGTCCATTTCTCCAAGTAGGTTTCTAGTCTTGCAGAGAATTGGTGGTGTGTTTCTCCAGACAGCAGCTTAGTAGTTCTAAATTTCTTTCTATAAAATTCAGCATTTTTCTCATATCTGACTAACAATGCTTGTATTAGGAGGTCATAATCTTCTTGATCTTCCCTACTTAATTTGGAGAAAACTTCTTACGAAGTTCCCATCAACCCTTGTGATAGTTTTAGGCTCCACTTTTCTTTCTCTAGACCATAGTTAGTAGCTAATCTTTCATATCTATTTAGAAAAGATTCAATGTCATCTTCTTTCTCCACAAAGGGATCTAAGTGGAAGTTCATGGCTGAGTTTGAGGCACCCTGACTTACACTAGCATCAGAGGTAGTTAGGCTGCTTCCATTATCAGTGACATGTCCTTGAAGTTACATTTCTTTTAGTCTTAACTCATGTTCTCTTTGCAAACGTTTTTCCTCTGCCTCCCTTTCCCCAGCCTGTCTTTTTTCTTCTTTATCAGCCTCCATCTGCACTCTCTTAATCTCAACCTCCATCTGCAATCTTTTAGCCTCAGCCTCCATCTGCCTAGCCTCCCTATCAGCCTCTAATTGCAATCTCTTAACTTCAGCCTCCCTATCAGATTCTGATTTCTTAGCTTCCCTATCAGCTTCTAATTTCTTAGCCTCCCTATCAGCTTCTAATTGTAATCTTCTCTCTGTTTCTAACTTCTTATCTTTTCTGTCTATAAATTTATCACATTCAGTAGTAACATACTGAATTAGCGCGTCCCCAGATAGGCCAAAGTCCTTTGCCGCCTGCACTGTAGCAGATCTAAATTTTGCCAAGTCTGCCATTCTCTTTCACTTATACACAAATTATTAACACTTATAATATCAATTCTAAAATGCAAACTTAAATAACTATAGCCAATGACAGCTCATCCAATTCACCACAAGTTGATTAATTTTATTTTATATTTATTTGCTCATTTGATCTATTATTCCCTACAGTAAGAGCCCCAGGGTATGACGGAAAAATCCCGGACAGGACACCAATATGTCATAAGAGGTTTTGATGTTAATAAATTATAGGCTATCCTGGACAAATAAGTGTATCAGAGGATACCAGGATAGTGCCAGATAAGAGACTGGTCTTATAAGTAATACCCCCTTCTCTGAAAAGAGCAAGAGTGTATAGACATCAAAGTGGGGTCAAGCTATGTAAGTTCTCAGAGAAGATGATGATGAGGATGTACTCTGAGACGATAACCGCTACCTCTTGAGATCCCACAAAGATTAATGAGTTATTGTTGTGTTATTTGGCAAGTTGTCTAGGGTAATATATTTATTATAACAGTTATTAATTTCAAACAGAACTTTAACTTTAATAAAATTATTAAGCAAGACTGTGTGAAAGTTTATGTACAATTTAATTTTTCTGAACCTCAATCTTTACAAGTCAGGAATACTCAAAAGCAATAACATAATATTTACATATCAAAATAAATATATTGGAAAATCCTTTCCATTTGGTAGATTTTCATAGGAATAACTACACACTCTCTGTTCATCTGATGGTTTACTTTTGCTAACACTGGCTTGTAAGTGTTCTTTATTTAGTTGGGAGGCCTTATCTATTCATCATGAAAAGGGTGGTACTCAATATGGTTACTATTTAGTGAATTGGTGGATGAATTGTCACTGGCCTTCATAAAGGACATATCTTTATAATGTTGCTGCTGCTGTTCTTTCAATAGTAGTCAGGATCACCAACTTTGTGACTAATTTGTTACCATATTTGCAAACAATATACAAATTTTTTTCATTTAGAACAAGCCTGCAAATACTACACACATTCCTACTTAGGTCAGTGTGACACAACACATCCCGCCGGCAGTTTTACTTTCGAATTAATATGGAACATATAGGCTGTTGACTCACAAGTTAATAATTAATAAAATAAGCAAATAAATATATCTTTCTTACCCTCAGGTAAATATTCATACACACTCAAGCTGAACGGGCCTTCTAAGGGATCATAGAACTGCTTTCAGAACAGAAGGCGAAGACTTTGATCTTTCTATCTTTCCAATGCTGTCAGCTCGGTGTAAATTTTTGAATCTAATGGCCCCGATAGTACCACCTTGTTAATATTTATAGAACTACATCCAGCCAATCGGAGGAAAAGTCAAAAAGTTAATTTTTGAGACTAGTGCCTTATGCGGTTCTGAGCGTGTTTGTATAATCTGACTAATTTTAAATATTATATATTGTAGTTATTAGCGGACCGATTTTAATTATCAAAAGTGATAATTAAACGGCCCATTGTTCTCTATCGTTCTATATGGTTTTCCTTCTGTTATTTCTTTGCATTTCAATCTGGGTAATTTTTAAGTAATTAAATTTGGCATTACCCTGATGTGAAAATATTACTAAAATAAATTTTTCTACTACAATAAAACTTTATCATGCGTGAATATTTATGCTTATGTGTTAAGCAATATCAGCGCTATAATTTGAGACATTTCCTTATGTTTAATTATCTTTAGTTTTTAAAAAATAAAATATATTCGTTCGGTCAAAAACACAAACTAGGCATTGTTACCACGTTAAAGGGTTTCTTTATCCTTACAAAAAAAAAAAAAAAAAAAAAGAAGCATTATGATTGGTTGTTAAATTTGTACTATGCTCTTAGATAAATTTTGGTGTGCGGTAAATTTGACTGGGTTCTTAGACTGCTTCAAATACTATAGTTAGTTTTAGATTCAAATATTATGCTAGTTTTTGAGCGGGGAATTTGAGCGTGGTGTCATACAGATTCAAAATTTTTACGACAAGTCCCAAGATCCATATGGAGCAGGAAGTGGGTGATGATAGAACTGATGTACTTGCTTATTATATTATTCACCTTTTCAACCAGTGCAAATGTAAAGATATTCAATATAAATGTAATGAATGTTTTCCGACTCCGACTCTACGACTCCGATTCCATAACCCTGGAAATAACAAATAAAGGAAAATACAAGTTTTAGAGATCCACTTTTATTAATTTTCCCAAATCCAGTTGTCACGGATTGCCTCCCTTAGCTCTGCAGTAGTGGTCCAACAGTGGTAAAAACTCTAGAGTAACTGATGTTGGTCTTCAAAGGTGTCTACCTTTGCACAAGATTACTCTTAGCATAATGATGCTTCTACATCTAGGGACTATGCACAAGTTATTAGGAAAAGTGAGAACAATGATGCATTGGCTGGGCACTTTAACTCTAGGATCTGCCGACAACTTTTGTGAAGGATTATGTAATATGATTTTAGCTCGTACAAACCCCCAGCTGAGTTAATTCAGCCAATTTCCTCTTATTATTATTTAGTAGCTCTGATTGAGAGTATTTAAGAAATTGTTTGAGATATACGGATACAACACATTCAAAATGATTTAATCAACTTTAAATTTGGATAGATATAAATAACAAATTTATTAATTACCTAGGTTTTAACAGGCATTAAAAATTGAATTTTCTTGAACAAAAAATTGATCATCATCATCATATGATGTTAATGGGGAATTATATAAGGGGAAGTTTCACTTGGCAGCTTTTATTTGACTACTTAGCTGCCAATCACGTTTCTGCTCCCGCTGGTGTTTTGGTTCTTCGCAGATAGGCAACTGAATTGCTTACGTTCCTGGTCAAGATTAAGAGTTGCAGCACGTTCCAAGTAGAATCATGGAGTAACTGCAAAGCTGGTCCCGCGTCTCTAAGACGCGTTTGATGATGGTGTCTAGCGTCGACCTCAGGCCACTTATACCCTCACATGTTCCAGAAATAGTACGCTCAAATGGTACCACCAACCAGCATGGCAAAAGAAGAGAAACGAATACCATCTGAGCATTGAGTTTCCCGACACATACTTATGTGTCCCCATTTTCCTATTCCACCATCCCAACTATCTTCAGAATTGTTATCCTCTCTGAGAATTATTCTTAATCCCAGTGGGCGAAAAACTATCTTTACATTTAAAATGAATAGTTTTATATTTAACTTTGGTCACCTTGTCTTTTCATACTCCTCATGGACGATGTCATCAAGGCATGTAAGGAGAGAACAAGAAAGTATTCAGTGGGGTACTGGAAGATGAGACAGGTCTGTATTTCAGAGCTAGCATTTGCTGATGATGTTGTCCTGATTGCTAAATCAGAGACACATCTCCAATCCAACCTGCAAGTCTGGAAGGAAGAGCTGGAGAAGAGAAGGATGGTCATAAGCAGCTCTAAAACAAAATCCATGATGATATCACGAGAAGAAAGAAAACATCAGATTAAGTTGGGAGAACAGGTCCTGGAGCAGGTCGACCACTTTAAATATCTCGGAGCTATTATAGACCGAAAGGGGGGCATCAAAGAAGAGATGGCCACTCGAAAAGCAGCGGCTGGGAGACTTTATCAGGCCATAAATCGAGGATTCCTCAGCAAGAAAGAGGTTGGTAAGAAAACGAAGATGGCTGTATACCGCTCCACCTATGTCCCAGTCTTGACATATGGATGCGAGACATGGGCAATGACTACAACCCACAAAAGCCAGATCCAAACCTCAGAAATGAGGTATCTGAGGAAGGTGGTTGAAGTAACAAGAAGAGACATGGTCCGCAACCAGACGATACGTCAAGGCCTAAAATCCCACCCGCTGCAGACCCAAATAGAACAGTCCCAACTAAGATGGTTTGGCCATGTCTGCAGAATGGGAGAAGATCGGCTACCATGACAAGCATGGGAAACAAAGAGCCAGGGATCCAGACCTCCAGGACGACCCAAAGTCCGCTGGGAGGACAACATTAGACAATCTTTGAAGGACCGAGGACTAGAATGGAACCAGGCCAGGAAGAAGACAGCTGATAGAATAGTCTGGCGCTCTCTCTTCCAAACCTCTACACCTCACGGTAGAAGGGGAACGACTAAGTAAGTAAGTTTAACTTTGGTTGAAAAGGTTTAAACTTTCATTACATTTAAAGTGAATATGTTTTACATTTACACTGGTAAAAAGGTTAATAATATATCAAGTACGACATCATTTCTTTCATCACTCCCTCCCTGTTCCATATAGAACTTAGGACTAACTCTGCTTTTGGTTCTTTATAAGAAACTCGCAGTAAAGCAGTGGCCAGCCCTGGCAATGGTGGTTCATGAAATCATCATTCTATTTACTAAGGTTGCCAACTTCAATAGACTTGGACATCCACTAGCAATTTTCACATATTAACATTCACGTATTAGTTCACATGTTAATAATGAAAAAAATAAATATAGAATTCAAAGTGTACAACTTACGCCAATCTTTAAGCTCACAGACTTGTGGCTCAGAGAAATAAAGACGTTTGTAGAGGACTCTTACACTTGGTTTGGGGTGTTGTTACTTTAACAATAAGTTCCCACTTTGACCTGTGGTTCAGTTTCAGCCGATTCCAGTGTTCCTCGTTAATAATGTTAGTGTTGTCCTCAAGAATTTCAAACAAGTCCGGTCCGATAAATGAAAGCTGATCTTAGTCTTAACTCTGGCAAGGTCTGGTTGTCTTCTTGGCACGAGGTAGATTTTCTCAGTGTTCTGCTCTGGCTGACGTGTCAGATTATATTGCCTGTCTTCCCCCGCATTTGTTTGTTACGATGTTAAGCAGGGCTCCAATCGGAAGAGGTGTTGTTCCTTCATTCCGAGTGTCTGCCAATCGTTTCAACCATGCGTGTTTTGTGGGGTAATTCAAATTATTTCCTCATGGAAATTTCTGCGAATTACTGTAGAGGTCATGTCTCTCAAATATGGTATGAAAACATCCGATCCTCTCTCGACAACGTTTACAAATAACTTCTTACATCTGTGCGGACTATTACATTTCCGCTAGGTGTGTCCGACTGATAGGTGCGTGTCTGTAATCTGTCCACAGAAGGGTAATTTATCGTCCGGCACGCCTTAGGTAAACCCAACGGTCGGTCGCTGACCGGCCCATCTGGGTTCATGACGAATTATCACTGAGAGGATAGTGTGGCTTTTTTTTTTTTTTTTCCTCGCTTGAGGTCGCATATTTTTTTCCTCGCATGAGGTCGCATTATCCCCGCCCAAATCCGGCCCTGGTCAAGACCACATGTCCCAACACAAGAAGACCCAATGACAACATGTGTCACCGTAGTGATCTTCTGTGTTCTCACACAAGAGACCTAATGACACATGAATGTCTTTTTTTTTTTTTTTTTTCCTCGCTTGAGGTCGCATATTTTTTCCTCGCATGAGGTCGCATTAGCCCCGCCCAAACCCGGCCCTTGTCAAGACCACATGTCCTAACACAAGAAGACCCAATGACAAAATGTGTCACTGTAGTGATCCTCTGTGTTCTCACAAAAGAGACCTAATGACACATGAATGTCACTGTACCGGTCCCTGTGCCTAGACACATGATCCCTTCCAAAAGCCAGATATTAGGCCGTGGGGTTTTTACAGCATTAATTATGCTGAGTTTTGAGGAGTGTGTGGCTTTTTTTTTTTTTTTTTTTTTTTTCCTCGCTTGAGGTCGCATTTTTTTCCTCGCATGAGGTCGCATTATCCCCGCCCAAACCCGGCCCTGGTCAAGACCACATGTCCCAACACAAGAAGACCCAATGACAACATGTGTCACCGAAGTGATCTTCTGTGTTCTCACACAAGAGACCTAATGACACATGAATGTCACTGTACCGATCCCTGTGTCTAGACACATGATCCTAGCCAAAGGCCGGATATTGGGCCGTGGGGTTTTTACAGCATTATTCATGCTGAGTTTTGAGGAGTGTATGGCAGGGAGCGTGTGAGAGAATGGGTCTCGGATGTGAGACATAGGGAAGTAAAAATAAATCGGGGATTTAGGTTACGAGATAAGGTCAGTTCCTGAAAATGGTTTAACTGTTTTGCATAAGCACAGGGCAAGTTATGGTAGTAAAGAAGAGATGGGGACTTTTAGTATTATTAAACAAAGGGAGACGACTTGTAATTATGCCCCTGGAGGGTTGTAAGTGAGTTGTTTTGAAAATAGTGCGAACTAAGCAAGTTCGGCACGGGAGTTTCTGCGTGGAGTAGGGGAACTCTCCAAGACAAATAATGGTAATTGTAAATCGAGTTTTGAAGGTTAGTTAGTGGAGATTGAGACGCGCTAGGCGTAGGTAGAAAAAAGGGTTTTCTCCCAAGTGTTAAAGTTATTCATGGCGAGACCCTTGGAGGGGTCCAAACGAGATGGAGCAAAATCTATGAGATAAATCCGCAGAAGAGTGAAGCGGATTCTACTGTATGTAAATAAACCTTGAAGTTTCGTTTTACTGCTGTTGGAATACAGTGTGCAACAGAGGTTAGAAAACATGAACCATCTGTACTTCTTGTCTAGCAGTGCATTCATCACCTTGTTTCATCAAAGTGTTTACGTTATCTACTCACACATACTATCCATTGGTTAGGGCAGTGATCTGAATCTATATACGAATACAACACCAACACGCACGGCCACAAGCGTAAGATGATATGAAAGTACTAAATATCTGCTTGATAGCAGGGAAAGAAAATGTGCCGACCAGAGAAATTTAGTACAAAACAAAATGTAACTAAATACTGTCGGAGAGGAAAAGAGATCGACCCAATTATTTGTGACACGAGTTTCAAATCTTTAATTGGACTACTGCTGCCATCGCTGCGAATAGCAACAAAGCTATAACAATGTTCACAATTATTACGTACAATGAAACCAAGATCTGTAGTCCTTTCACTGCTATAAGATTGTAAAAATTCTATGTCGTCTTTCGGTTTTCATTTTCGTATGACGGCTCCAGGACAAGTCACACGAGGTTCCTTCAAATGTTGATAATTTAAAATGTACTACGTTAGAGGGCCGTGCGCAAATGTCAGCCCCTTAGTTCGTCTAAAACCTGATGAACCAAGTGGTTAAAGATTTGAAACATCCAAACAAGGCTTATATCACATTAAATGAAAGTGTTTAAACACAGATATTCACATAGTTCCAGGGTGTGCCACCTTGTTGCCCATCGCCATAAATTAGCGAATTGGCCACGAAACTCTGAAGAATCTGAATTAGCCATATTTTAACTAACATTCTGCAACTTGCCACACAAAATGATCGTTAAATGTTACATTAAATATTCTCTTTATTTTCATCATGTGTGTCTGAAACAGATGTAACTGAGTACCTAGACAAAATTTTCATGTTTCGAATAAGCTTATTAAAGCAGTGTGTTATTTTGTTGTAATGTTCGACTGAGTAAACTAATTTCTTAATGGTTGCATTTATATTTAAGAAGTATATATGTGTATATATATATATATATATATATATATATATATATATATATATATATATATATATATATATATATATATATATATAAATATATACACAGACAGACTGATAGATAGATAGATAGATAGATAGATAGATAGATAGATAGATAGATAGATAGATAGATAGATAGATAGATAGATAGATAGATAGATAGATAGATGGAAAGATAGATAGATAGATAGATAGATAGATAGATAGATAGATAGATAGATAGATAGATAGATAGATAGATAGATAGATAGATAGATAGATAGATAGATAGATAGATAGATAGATAGATAGATAGATAGATAGATAGATAGATAGATAGATAGATAGATAGATAGATAGATAGATAGATAGATAGATAGATAGATAGATAGATAGATAGATAGATAGATAGATGGATAGAAAGATAGATAGATAGATAGATAGATAGATAGATAGATAGATAGATAGATAGATAGATAGATAGATAGATAGATAGATAGATAGATAGATAGATAGATAGATAGATAGATAGATAGATAGATAGATAGATAGATAGATAGATAGATAGATAGAATGACGCCAATTTTAAATGTGTGAAACGTCACAAATCGAGCGTCCGATTGAGAGAGTGGTTAGAGCCTTGATCTGCGGCGGTCATTAATTGGACAGAAGAAATTAAAATTTAAAAATAGCAAATGACTTTTCACTCATTTCGTAGAAATTGAGGCTCACGGCGAATAAATTACTAGTTCCCCCCCCCCCCCCCCCCCCCCCCCCCAATCATCATAGGTTTTGCGTCAATGATAAATATTTTCTTCCATGAATCATGGCACCCCATTCAACTTTGTGCTTCAAGAACTACACTATGTCACGTCTGCCTCTGTTCTGATCCGACATAGAAATTATTTTATCCTAAACTGTAAACGTTTACCTAGGCTCATTAATAACGTCTAATGGAAGATGCACCTCTGAAGTGAAGAGTAAATTCGCCTGGGCAAAAACGGGGATTCTATACAATGAAAAGTACTTTACGCAACAATTCTGTGTCACTGGAAGTGAGAGAGAGAGAGAGAGAGAGAGAGAGAGAGAGAGAGTTCTTAAGTGTCATATAGAACGATAGAACGAATGCTGACATACGGAAGTGAGTCATGTACATATAGTAAACAAGTAGGACAACACTAGAGGTCACAGAGATGTGGTTTTACAGAAGACTATTAAAATATGATGGACAGCTAGAAAGAGTCATGAGGATGTCCTGAAAGAGGCCAATGCGCAGAAGGAAGCTTATTATTCACCATGAAAGGAAGCAATCCACTTTATTTGGGCATGTTATGAGAAGAGGAAAGCTGGAATATATCATGTTGAAGGAAAAATAAGAGACAGCACTTACAAAGAGAGAAGATACTGGTCAGTTTCACGTCATGGCATGGAAATTAAGACAATAACATAATTGATAAATAGTACTGGAAACAAGAAGTTGTGGAGAGGCATGATCATCTACTCCGCCAGGCATGGTACTTTTAGAAGAAGGTGAAGAAGACGAAGAAGAAAAAGAAGTAGAAGAAAAAGGTGAAGAAGAAGGGGAATAATAATAAGAAGAAGAAAAATAAGAAGAAAAAGAAGGCGAAGAAGAAGGTGAAGAAGAACAAGACGTAGAAGAAGAAGAAAAATAATAAGAAAAAGAAGGCGTAGAAAGTGAAAAAGATAAGGTGGTGAAGAAGAAGAAGAAGAAGGTATAGAAGTGGAAGAAGAAGAAGGTGAAGAAGGTGAAGAAGAAGAAGAAGAAGAAGAAGAAAAAGAAGAAGAAGAAGAAAAATAATAATAAGAAGAAGAAGAAGAAGAAGAAGAAGAAGAAGAAGAAGAAGAAGAAGAAGAAAAAAAGAAGAAGAAGAAGAAGAAGAAAAGAAGAAGAAGAAAAGAAATTTCGAGAAGAAGAAGAAGAAGAAGAAGAAAGGGGGAAGAAGAAGAAGAAGAAGAAAGAAGAAGAAGAAAAAAGAAGAAGCAGATGATGAAGAAGAAGAAAAAGAAAAAAAGAATGAAGAAGAAGAAGAAGAAGAAAAGAGAAGAATGAAAAGAAAAAAAGAAGAATGAAGAAGAACAAGATAGAAAGAAGAAAAGAAAGAAGAAGAAAGAAGAAGAAGAAGAAGAAGAAGATGAAGAAAGACAAAAAGAAGAAGAAGAAAGACGAGAAGAAGAAGATGAAGAAAGACAAGAAGAAAAAGATGAAGAAAGACAAGAAGAAGAAGAAGAAGAAGAAGAAGAAGAAGAAGAAGAAGAAGAAGAAGAAGAAGAAGAAGAAGAAGAAGAAAAAGAGAAGAAGAAGAAGAGGAAGAAGAAGAAGAAAGAAAAAAAAGAAAAAAGAAGAAGAAGAGCCCCTGAAGAAAGAAGAAGAAGAAATAAGAAAGAGAAGAAAAAGAAGAAAGAAGAAGAAAGAAGAATGAGGAGAAGAAGAAGAAGAAAAAATAAAAAAAGGAAGAAGAAAAATGAAGAAGAAAAGAAAGAACGAGAAGAAGGAGGAGGAAGGAAGAAGAAGAAGAAAAAAAGAAAAGAAGAAGCAATTAAGAAGAAGAAGAAGAAAAAGAAGAAGAAAAAAGTCAAAGAGGGAAGATGAAGAAGAAAGAAGAAGAAGAAAGCAATGAAGAAAAAGAAAAGTGCGGATAAGAAAAAAAGAAGAGGAAAGAAGAAGAAGAAAAAGAGAAGAAGAAGAAAAGAAGAAAGAAACCCCCAGAAGAAGTAAGAAGAAGAAGAAGAAGAAGAGAAGAAGAAAGAAAAAAAAGGAGAAGAAGAAGAAGAAAAGAAAAGAGAAGAAGAAGAAGAAGAAGAAGAAGAAGAAGAAGAAGAAGAAGAAGAAGAAGAAGAAGAAGAAGAAGAAGAGAAAGAAGATAAGAGAAGAAGAAGAAGAGAAGAAGAAGAGAAGAAAAGAAGGAAGAAAATAAGAAGAAGAAAAGAAGAAGAAGAAAAGAAGAAGAAGAAAAGAAGAAGAAAGGGAAGAGAGAAGAAGAATAAAGAAAGAAGAAGGGAAGAAGAAGAGGAGAAGAAGTAAGAAGAAGAAGAAGAAGATAAGGAGAGAAGAAGAAGAAGAAGAAGAAGAAGAAGGAAGAAGAAAAAGAAGAAGGAAGAAGAAGAAGAAGGAAGAAGAAGAAGAAGAAGAAGAAGAAGAAGAAGAAGAAGAAGAAGAAGAAGAAGAAGAAGAAGAAGAAGAAGAAGAAGAAGAAGAAGAAGAAGAAGAAGAAGAAGAAGAAGAAGAAGAAGAAGAAGAAGAAGAAGAAGAAGAAGGAAAAAGAAGAAGAAGAAGAAGAAGAAGAAGAAGAAGAAGAAGAAGAAGAAGAAGAAGAAGAAGAAGAAGAAGAAGAAGAAGAAGAAGAAGAATGTCAAGAAGAAGAAAAATAATAATAAGAAGAAGATGAAGAAGAACGAGAAGAAGGAGGAGAAGAAGAAGAAAAAGAAGAAGAAAGAGAAGCAGCAGAAGAAGAAGAAAAAGAAGAAGAAGAACAAGAAGAAGAAGCAGAAGAATAAGAAGAAAAATAAGAAACTGTACACAAAAGATCACGCCTCAAAAACACAAGACAAGTAATGCAACAACTCTGAAAACCTTCGAGCTAGGAACAAATTAGAACTGTTAATTCGTCAAACATTCTCCAATAAATTCACGCCATTTAACTGCTCAATGAGTCTTTACCTTATTACTTCAGCTCACAGTAGTTCAACAGACATGTACATAGTTTTATCAATAACAGCAAGTGGCCTTTCAAAAGAATCATTATCACGGGTTTCTGAAGCACCAAAACCACAAATCATTGACGACCGGAGTGATTTTCCAAGTCCTCTTGTCTCAGCACGAGACTCACGAATTCCGTGCTCCGTTGTCAAAATCTCGTGGAAAGGCCTGATTTGTCTTTGACATGTACGTACATTCCAATCTAGAGACAGCACGCGCCATAGATGTACCAGGCAATTACCGCAGGCACCAAGTTAAAATAGTTTTGCAAGGACTACTAATACGTTTCAGTCTTCAGGGATGTATTTAGCAGAAATAAGGACATGCTGTTTCTTACTTCCATTGACAAAGATTTGGTGAATAAAATATTTTCCATTTAATGCAATACTTCTTTTGTTTGGCCATTCTATTACTCAGCTCCGACATGCACCTTCCATCTGACGTTATAACCGTGCTCAGGACAATATAGTCCCAGAGTAGATACTGCCGTAGTGTTAAAGACTTGACTATACTAGTCCAGTTTTCTAAGGCAAGGTAACAGTTTCTCGTTGTCTTTGCCTTCCCTAACTCAAGGGTAAAACAATAGAATGAGGAAAAAAAAACACACACAAATAGTAATACGTCTTACAAGGAGAAAGGACAGGAAAAAACATACGTTGCGGCCACAAGGCCTTCGTCAGGGACAGACAAACAAGACTGGAGGGAAAGAAAGAAAATTAGAATTAAGTAGAGAACATGAAACTATAAAAATAAGAGAAAAACAACTCCCTTATGTCCAGTCACAGAAGCAAGATGGCTGCCACTAAACCGGAAAACGGAAGTCGATAGTACATTAAAAACAAAAAATAAGAAATAATGAAAATAAGTACCGGAAAAGAGTGAAAAAAAAAAAAAAAAAAAAAAAAATATATAAATAAAAAAAAAAAAATATATAGATATATATATATATATATATATATATATATATATATATATATATATATATATATATATATATAATAATAATAATAATATATAAAGTGAGGGAAAAGCGATTTAGAAAATAAATTTAAAAAAAATAAATAAATAAATAAAAAATAAATTTAAAAAAAAAAATAAAAAAAATAAAATAAAATAAAAATAAAATAAATAGATATAAATAAAAAATAATAAAAATAAATAAATAAAATTAGAAAAAAAAAATAAAAATAAAATAAAAAAAAATTTTATAAAAAAAAAAAAAATAAAAAAAATAAATAAAAAAAAAACATTAAAATAAATATATATATATATATATATATATATATATATATATATATATATATATATATATATATATATATATATATATATATATATATATATATATATATATATATATATATATATATATATATATATATATATATAATATAAAAATTAAAAAAATTAAAATTAAAAAAAAAAAAAAAAAATTAAAAAAAAAAGAAAATGGGTGATCACATCAAAGTAGACAGTCATAATACAATAGGGACTAGATAGAGAAAGGCGTCTCAGACAAAAGAATGTTGGGTATTCAAGCCGTGTGGTTTAAGGCAACCCATAAGATGGATGAGGCGTTGTTCCTGGCGAAACCGACTGTTGGCGTCCGAGGAACAGGATCTGATGGCTGTCACCTGGATGTCAGTGGCACCGTGGTGGTCCGGGCCATTGAAGTGGATGGCCACAGGTGTGGATTTAAACTGAGAGATGTCGTAGAGGTGTCTGCAGAATCGGTCGCCCAGTCGTGTGCCCGTTTGGCCGATGTAAGTAATGGTGCAACGTTTGCATATAATAGCATAGATGACGTTGCGTGACTCACATGTGAAGCCATGGGTGATGGTGAACTTGGCGTTAGGGAACGAGACTGAACGTGTTTCGATAACATACTGACATGTCTTACATCGTGTTCGGTTACATGGCTTGGTCCCAAAGTGGCCATCGTTGACGGTTTTCAAACGGCTGTGGACTAGGAGGTCCCTCAAATTTTTATCCCGTCTATATGCCAGTAAGGGTGGCTCACTAAACACTTCCCGCGCCTTTGGGTCAGCTTGGAGGAGAGGAAGGTGACGATACAGGATCCTTTTGACAGCAGTGTTGTGAGGGTGATAGGTCATTATTAACTTGACTCTATCAGAGGAGGTGTTATGGCGGGGTTTGAGGGCCTCTAGACGTGAGATAGGGAGAACACGCTCTAAGGCAGAGGTAAGAACATCCTCTGGATACTGTCTGTTACGAAAGAAGTCCAACATTTCTTGTGCTCGGCATAGAAATTTGTCATCATCTTGGCATAACCGACGGAGACGGAGAAGTTGTGAGAAAGGCAAGGAGTCACGACAAGCCGGAGGATGAGAGGAAGTATAAAGAAGGTAACTGTGTGCATCGGTGGGTTTGTAGTACACCGAATTGTGAGGTTAGGGGGGAGTGATGGTGACAACGATGTCGAGGAAATTAACAGAGACAGTGGAGATGTGAGAGGTGAATTGGATCGCAGGGTGGAAGTTGTTAATGAAGTTAATGAACCTAGATAGGTCAACCTCTGGCATATCAGTGAGACCTATGCCATCATCTATGTATCTAAGATACATCAATGGAAAAGGTCCAGGATACTGCTGCCACACCTGATACTCCAGGTAGCCCATGAAGAGGCAGGCATAACTGGGACCCATCTTGGTGCCCATGGCGACTCCACTAATTTGGTCAAAGAACTGTCCATTGAACTCAAAGGAACTGAGTCGAAGGACAAGTTCTGCAAGGCGCAGGAGAGTTTCTGTAGCAATAGAGGGGTGCGTGCGCTGGTCCAGGAAAAACCGGAGAGCACGGAGACCATCAGAGTGAGGAATGGAAGTGTAAAGCGAGCAAACATCTAACAGAAATAAACGGTAGGTACAGTCTGGGGAAAGCTGGATAGAGGAAAAAGTAGTAAGAGCATGGTTTGTGTCCTTTAAGAAGGAAGGAAGCTGCTCTACAATAGGCTGGAAGATGCCGTCGAGGAAGTCTGATATATGTTTAGTAGGTCAGGCACAGGCAGAGACAATGGGTCTCCCAGGGTTAGAGGGTTTGTGAATTTTGGGAAGCATATAAAACACAGGCTTACCCAGACAACTATTGTCAATACGGAGATGAGAAGCGCTAGAAGGTAAGGACTTATGAGCGATAAGACTTTTGATGGTGTCATGGACCAGACGATTGTTGAGGACTGTCGCATCATTGTCACGGCGCTGGTAGAAGGAGCTGTTGGTGAGCTGCTTATTACCTTCTTGGAGGTACAGATCCTTGTGCCATACCACAATGGCACCTCCTTTCTCCGCTGGTTTGATAACAATGTCATCTCTGCGGCGGAGCTTCGAGAGGGCATGCGACTCATCAGAAGAAAGGTTGGAATAACGCAGGCGTTGAGGTTGGAGTTGCTGAATGTCATGGAGGGTTTTCTGAATATATAAATCCAGAGCATGGGAAGCCCCAGGAGAGGGTGTAAAATTCTTATTCTTGGGAGGAGCGAAGCGTGCAAAGGCATCATCTGATTCAGCCTGCGATCTCCGAGGATCATCATTGTTGTGGAAATGTAACTGAAGTCGCAGACGGCGATGAAACCGATGAACATCTTGGAGGAGATTGTACTGATCAGAGGATGGTTGGAGAGGGACAAAGTGCAAGCCCTTGCTGAGGACCGAAAGCTCACCCTCAGAGAGGGCAAGATCAGCGGGAATACAAACAACCTGGGAACGAGATGGAGTAGAGGAGGCAGGGACAATATCAGGGGTAGGACAGAGGCGGGAAAGTTTGTCCTTTTTGTGGGCGGATAAAAAATCATACAGTTGTCGGTTGAGGGTATGGATAATAATGCGGATAATGGGGAAGGCAGGAAAGTAGCTGGAGGTGAGACTACGTAGGCGGAGTAGAAGCTGAGACTGCTGAGAACTGATATCTGCCAGGAGGCGGGAATGGATAGCTGCGACAGCCCGCATACGCTGGAACCCACATGTGGTCTCGATGCGCTGTAAGAGGCGATGTTCACGAGGGTGAAGTAGGCCAGCCGAGGGGTGGAAGTGAGAAGTGAAGCCATGAGGGAGAACTTTAAGGCGGAGGCAGGTGCGGATAAAGTGGAGATGGCAAGTGAATCTAGTTTTCTTGAAAGTAGCAAATGCAAAATCAATTGCAGTGCGAGATATATCAGGTTGTAAGAGGCTGAAGGAGGTGGTTATAGAAGACCGAAGTGAATTAATGAAGTGTTTCAGTGAAGGCATAGTGGCAAATCGAGTGAGACCACACACCAAAAAAAAAAATAAATAAATAAATAGAATATAAAAATAATTTAATTTATAGATACAAAGAATAAATAAAAAATAATAAACAATGAAAGTAGGTGGATGAATCGAAAGTAAGAGAGGAGATAACAGTGAAAAGTGAGCAAACAGGTAGACAATGCAGTCAGTTATGGGGTATGATATAAGTATATGAGGAGAACCGCCGTAAGACGGGGGTAAACAGTAGAAAGGGGAAAAAAACACACAAATAGTAATACGTCTTACAAGGAGAAAGGACAGGAAAAAACCTACGTTGCGGCCACAAGGCCTTCATCAGGGACAGACAAACAAGACAGGAGGGAAAGAAAGAAAATTAGAATTAAATAGAGAACATGAAACTATAAAAATAAGAGAAAAACAACTCCCTTATGTCCAGTCACATTTCCAGTCACAGAAGCAAGATGGCTGCCACTAAACCGGAAAACGGAAGTCGATAGTACATTAAAAACAAAAAATAAGAAATAATGAAAATAAGGACCGGAAAAGAGTGAGAAAAAAATATATGTATAATAATAATAATAATATAAAGTGAGGGAAAAGCGATTTAGAAAATAAATTAAAAAAAAAAATAAATTAATTAAAAATAAATTAAAAAAAAATAAAAAATAAAATAAAATAAAATAAAAATAAAATAAATAGATATAAATAAAAAATAATAAAAATAAATAAATAAAATTAGAAAAAAAAAATAAAAATAAAAAAATTTTATAAGAAGAAAAAAATAAATAAATAAAAATAAAAATAAATAAAAAAAACATAAAAAAAAGAATATATATTTATTTATATATATATATATAATATATAATATATTATATAATAATATATATATATATATATATATATTATACTATATATATTATATATACACACATATATAATAATAATATATATATATAATGTATGTTTATGTATGTATGTATGTATGTATGTATGTATGTATGTATGTATGTATGTATGTATGTATGTATGTATGTATGTATGTATGTATGTATGTATATTATATATATTATATAATAATATATATATATATATATATATATATATATATATAAATATATATATATATATATATAATATATATATATTATAATATTTATATATATATATATATATATATATACTGTTCAAAAAAAGAAACGCATACGTTTTTATGAGTTTGTAAGTAAAATTTGGTGCTAGGGTATATAAAAAAAGCCTCAAATGAGTCAATGCTCGTGTTACCTGAAATAATACGAAAACGCAGTGGTCAATAGTGTATATGACGCAATTTTATATATTGGTGTATACTTATTCACTGACTACGAAACTGAAAACCTATAAAAGGATAACGCTACACACAAAAAATTCAGTTAATTTTCAAGCAGACATTTTATGCCGTCTCTATATAAATTTTAAGAAAAATTGGTATTGGGCCGTTTGCACGCAGGCGAAAGTCAAATATCTAAACGTGCATCAGAGTACCATATCGAATTTGGCACCGTTTATGCATATGTATGTAGTCGTGATCGATGCAAAATATTATTTTTATAATTTTTTAAGGCAAGTGGATATTCTCGTGACCCAATGCAAAACAACTGTCAATTGATTGGTTGAAAATAGTAATATAATATTAAATTAAAAAAGTTATTAATATTGTGGCTATGTGTGTGTGCCTTATAGCTAATGCGTTTTTCTTATTTTTGAACAGTGTATAATCAAATGGCGCAAATATATAGGCGAAGAAGAATAGCGGGTAATATTTCTATATCTTGTGGATACTTATATATATATTTTAAACTTCAGTTATTATTTCTATACTGTCCACAAAAAGATGGAGGAATAGCATTTGTATATATAGCCATAAATTTTGTATATACTTTTTTTTAATTTAATGCAGCTGTTAATTGTTTTTACCTTACGGGTTCAACAATCAATTGACAGTTGGTTTTGCATCTGGGTCACGAGAGTTTTTGGCGTATGGGCTTTTTACCCGTTAGTATATTTAATCAGCGATTTGTTATTTATTGCGTGAAAACGCGGTAAAGTCGATGATGGTACTTGATGCATGAGATGCATGGCAACCTGACTATGACTTTCGCCTGCGTGCAAATATAGCATCCTTAAATTTATATAGAGACTATAAATGTCTGCTTGAAAATTAATATTTTTTGTGTGTAGCGTTATCCTTTTATAGTTGCGTAGTCAGTGAATAGTGTTCACACCAAATGCTTTATAGCTGTGGTCAAAAATTGCGTCATATATACTATTGACCATTGTAACGATTAAAAAAAACGAACGCATATTCAGGTCAACACGTATGTGACACTGTAAAGAACATTTTATAACCCTAGCACCAAATTTTACTTACAAACTCATAAAAACGCGCCCTCGGATAGCTATGCGTTTCTTTTTTTTTTTGAATAGTTATATATATATATATATATATAATATATAAATATATAAAAAAATATATATATATATATATATATATATATATATATAATATATTAAAAATATATATATAAAATATGGTGATCACATATCAAAGTAGACAGTCATAATACAATAGGGGACTAGATACATCAAGTAGAGTCAAATACAGGACTAGATAGAGAAAGGCGTCTCAGACAAAAGAATGTTGGGTATTCAAGCCGTGTGGTTTAAGGCAACCCATAAGATGGATGAGGCGTTGTTCCTGGCGAAACCGACTGTTGGCGTCCGAGGAACAGGATCTGATGGCTGTCACCTGGATGTCAGTGGCACCGTGGTGGTCCGCGCCATTGAAGTGGATGGCCACAGGTGTGGATTTAAACTGAGAGATGTCGTAGAGGTGTCTGCAGAATCGGTCGCCCAGTTGTGTGCCCGTTTGGCCGATGTAAGTAATGGTGCAACGTTTGCATATAATAGCATAGATGACGTTGCGTGACTCACATGTGAAGCCATGGGTGATGGTGAACTTGGCGTTAGGGAACGAGACTGAACGTGTTTCGATAACATACTGACATGTCTTACATCGTGTTCGGTTACATGGCTTGGTCCCAAAGTGGCCATCGTTGACGGTTTTCAAACGGCTGTGGACTAGGAGGTCCCTCAAATTTTTATCCAATGTTAAAAACATAATCAATTTTTTTAAAATAACTCAAGGGTAGAGTCAGGTACACATTTACACCTGGTTTACATCCAGGAACCTGGTAAACTTTGCCACTGAAAGGTTAGCTCTCTAAACGCTAAGCCAATCGGAAGCTCTCTGGTATTTGAAGCAACTGGCTTGTTTCAAATTCTGTCCCATTTATTTTGAACAAGTTTACTGGAGAATGTGCAAAGCATTTTGAAAAAAATATATTCTTCCTTTTCATTTTCTTTCTCTTCCACCTCCACCTCCTTCTTTTTCTTCTTGTACTTCATCATTATCATCATCATCATCATCTTCTCCTTCTTCTTCTGCTTCTTACTTCTTCTTCAGACCACCATGCCCACAAGCTTCCATTTGGTAACATAAGTGTGTGTTTCGTTGAAGACAGTATTTCGGAGAAAGCTGTCGGATCGTACCAAGCAATTTCAGTGTTTTGGGTTTTTTTATTATTTTATTAACTGTGACATAACCCAATAAATGCTCAATAATACAGATTAGTGTCAGTAATATTGATAGTTTGATGTCATTATAATAAGTTATAAAGTTAGTGTTGATTTGTTAGTACTTTGGTTTCTGCTGGTTTATGAGATTCGCTTCTTTTTTTTTTTTTTTTTAACTTTCATTGGTTTTGTTATTCAGTGTCGTGGTTACTATTTGGTTCCTGTTTGATTGCTTGCTCGTTTTGTTTCGTTGGTCTGAGTGGTTGAATTATTTAATTTACGTTGTTTTTTTTTCTTCGGTTGTTGTGCAGTTTAGTAACACATAACCCTAGCAACTTAAAGTAACAAAGCTATATAAATAAATAATATATGCATATATATATATATACACACACACACAATCTAGCAACAAAAGTAAAATCAATAAGGAAACAGTGTTGTGAATATGAAGTGGAATGGACTGGAAACACAATCGTTCCCTGTCTTGCAGAAAACGAGCTTATGAACGAGAAAAAAAAAAATGATACAAGTATGGAATATAGAGAGAACCAAAAAAAATAACAGAAGAAACACTAGCACGGCAGGGTATAATTGCATCACGCAATAAATCGATCTGCAGGAAAAAATGTGATTGACAACCTGTGGAGTAGGGAAGCTATATGAAAGGAAAGAATAATTAAATAGAACAGTTATGTTGCAGTTCTGGAATGTTCATATTGGCACACCTCGTTGTAAACGAGCGGACATGACTCATTTGTCCATATTGTTATTCCAGGCGCTGATTGTACAAGGTGGGTAAATGAATTCTAAATGTTCGCAGACGATCCAGTTTAACTGCTGAACTGGCTTCAGACGCCCAGTCACTTTTGTTTAGAACAGGGTGTCTTAACTTGTGGTCCACGGAATTCTTCTCATCTCTTGTTCCACTGGCACTTGTCTAGTTCTTGTCCTCAGTGTGTGTCCTATCCATCGCCATCGTCTTCTTCTCATCTCTTGTTCCACTGGCACTTGTCTAGTTCTTGTCCTCAGTGTGTGTCCTATCCATCGCCATCGTCTTCTTCTCATCTCTTGTTCCACTGGCACTTGTCTAGTTCTTGTTGTTGTGAGGGTATAGAGACTAGGAATCCATGTAGTCAACATCGTCATTATCATCATTTTTCTTTGCTCTCCCTACGGAGCATAAGACACCACTGACTGCACCTTCCCCAGAAAGCATGGACCAAACATTCACACGATCTTACAGCTGTGGTTTATGTGACAATCTGATACATAATGAGGTGGGCAGCCCCATATACAACCTCATATTTGTCGGGTTTTACGACATGCTTGATGGTGTTGTAGCCCTATTCTTTCGATACCTCTTCAGAGACAACCGGGAACTACGCGGGGAAATCCCCGTATTCTTCATTCTTCTTCTATTTCTTCTTCCTCTTTTTCTTCTTGAGATCAACATTTCCCCTAGCTTCCATTTGGAAACACGAACATAAGAATGTGCTTCGTTGAAGACAATATTGCCAGAAAAAGCTTCCGGATCGTCCCAAAGCAATCTCAAGTTCGTTTTTTTATTAAATTTTATTTTAATTATAATACCAATAAGTGTAATACAATAAATATTCCGGAGAGTGAAATTCAGTCTATTTAGGTACTTACATCGCTTCACTGCAAGACAACAAAAACATGTTTTCTCTTCTTTTTTTTTTTGGTCCCCTGGACTATTTCGTAATACCAAACAATATTTCTACACAACAGACGGTAGCCAGAGAAGATATCAAAAGCCTGTTTATGATTGGGATCGTCACTCTGGGGACAGTTATGAAAGCTTTCAAACTTCTTCTTTTGTGGTGTTCTGAATGTGCCAAGTATTGATTGTTCCAAAAACTGCTACACGAGTTTTGGTACATGTTCGTGTTAAATGAGCGTGTAGATGTTCCAGTGAGGTTTGTGAATAGTTTGAAGTTTGTATGATGTTTGGTAGTCGGTGAATGCCAGGTTTGGAAGTTGAGATGTTTGAATGGAATTTGGGAATTGGTCGATTCATTTATGAAGTTTGGGATCTGGTGAATGAGTAAAAATAGTCAAGCTGTTTCAATAACGTGGAACTATTATGACGTCTAATAGTATATAATTTCTTATTCCGCTCCCTATGGAGCAAGGAGCCACCAAGGCAGCTGGTTCCATTGCAGAAAGCTTGCACCAAGGCCTTCATGTGTTTCTGCATTGGTGGTTTGTTTAACTCTTTCACTCCGCAATTATTTTCCACCCTGTGCCGTAATTTTAATTCATGATAGACTAAAAACAACGCTCAGAGAGTTTTTTTGGCCCGGGTGTCAAATCTGACCAACGCTTTGAGCGTTGTTCTGGAGTCAAAGAGTTAACATGATGTGGTTGCCGGCCCCAAGCACAATCTCACGTTAGTCGCCTCTTACGACATGCTTGACGGAGCTAGTGTTTCTATTCTTTCTTTAGCTCCTTAGAAACGCCCGGTAACCATTAGGGACAACAGCACGTGCTAACCTGAAATCATAGGTCTGTGAGTAGACAGTTTTCAGATCTTTTCAAAAGTACTGTTTCTCTGCCAATGATGAGTACACTCATTGCTAACGACGTTAGTGTGAGTATGTTGTAGTGGTGTTTGATGGTATTGTATGATGGTGATATTACTAAATGTAATTGTATGAGGCCAGCTGTGAAGGCTCCTGAGATAAAATGTAGTTGTGAATTGTCAGAAGGCCTTTCTTGCTACCACTACGACCTCACACTTAATTTTTTTTTTAATGAATGTGGCTACGTAAAGTGTCTAGGGTTATGATATGTAGTGTGGTGTAATAGGTTATAGATATACCCACAGATATTTAACAAGACTAATAATATTAATAAATGTTAAAATACACTGAACTAACTCACGTGTGTAAAATTTTTTTGATAGAATTATATTACATTTATTTTGTTCTGGATCAATTTTTTAGGTTGACCAGAACTTAAAAGGATTTAGAGATTATGAAGAAATGCATGGAATATTATATCATAAATGCAATAGTGTACATATATATGTACTATACTAGTTAGTTTTATTAAAATGTTCTAGTAGTCATCTACTTGGGAGGATAGTTAATGTTTGTGCTGTTGGGGTGGCCTCATCACACCTGTCTATATTGACTACACAGTGTCCAGAAAATGGTGGGAATTTTTATGGGGGTATTGGTAACTAAACGGTGTTGGTGAATGTCCAGCAGACCAGAGGCTCACTCATCTTGTAGTTGTAGCTCTGGTGCTGAAATCTTGTGGTCCCACCTCTCCGTGCTGGCGGGCAATAATGGTGGTCTCTGTCACAAGTACTGCACAGATACACTCGAGTAAGTCACCAACTGAATAGACACTGCTTGGTTGACAACAGAAACTCACAGCTCTGCAATCAAAGTATGGGCCATGTGTCAAAATCTATTCTCTACCCACGTCTGGACACAACACTGACACAACAACCACATCATACAGACAGGTCAGATCTCTCTGACCAAACAGCACATTTACCATGGTGGGTTTACATCAGATAGATCCTCCCAGACTATAGATTCTGAAAAATATTTATTAGTTTTCTGCCCTAAAAGAGGATAGGTAGTATGTTTCATTATTCTCAACACTTGATCTGTCTTGCCTAACTCTTGCTGGAGTTTATGTACATTGTTGGTCCCTAGACCCTGACTTGGGCGGGGGGTCTAGAGCAAATCCCTACTTGTTTGTAAGGCTAGATTTCGATATGGCAGTATCAAATCACTCGAACATGAAACAATATTCAAAATATATAAAGAAATAATTTCAATCTTACCAGATTATGAATAAATAACACAGAATTGCTAGCAAAACTCAGCTGAGCTGCTGGCTATAGTATGGCGTCCCTAAATTTATTTCACTTTCTTTCATATGGAAATCACCACACTTTAAAATCTGTGTCTATCACTGAACAACTATTGAAGAATGGCCCCACTTTCGCGTCTGAGCGCTAATGATATGATTGTCTGTGGCCAATCACTGCCTAGGTTTATTTGAATTTCAAATTTCCTACACTAAAGTCATTTCAGTCATGCTTCAGTCAAGTATGGATGTTTATCTGTTAGTCTGTCCGTCTCTACTTGTGTTTCTACAAAATGTACTTGATTTTTGAACCAACCTTTCTCTCCCCTCCAAAATTTTGTCGTTAAAAGTTATATTTAGACACAGCTACCACCCAAAAACCCTCTCCTCCATACTAAGTAAATTTGAACACCTGCGTCCCAAGGTCGTGTTTTTTTGTGCAATAAGCGACACTTTTAGATTCAATACAGTCTGTCGATGATGTGAACAACACTGTCTTTTGTCGTTATCTTCAATATTATCTATCCGTCTGTAAAATTAAGAACATATTAGTTCACTGCTCAGAATAGGCCATCCGGCCAGCTAATTTTTATATTCCTAACATTAATATTAAGAAAAAAGTACTTTTTAATTTTTGTAATATTCCTAACATCTGCGTTTAGCCGCTGAATTCAAATCAAGGCCTTGGTATCGCGCAAAAGCGTCCAATAAATGACTGTGGCGTAACATATCTATGGTCCCTTCTGTCGAGTTGCTTACTTTTTATGTCAACTTGGGAAACGTGACTTTTTCCCGTTCCCCCCCCCCCCCCCCCCCCCCCAATTGCGTCTCCTTAGCCTTTCTAGTCTCACGCAATCTTTCCAGTCATATTTTTCCTTTTTGATCCTCCGTTCCCCTCCTGTCTAGCAAGTCAATTTTTATGGAGGGTGATGACCCGCGGTCTAGGCGATCATGTACTATTCGCAGCCTACGCATTATGTTTTTATCCTTAAATGTTATCTTTGGAGGTATTTTACCGTTGTATCTCTGTCAATTTCACTACATATGTGTGTATGTAATAATGCGAAATGTGTTCTTTCTCTGCACACATAGGAATTCAGAAAAAGAGGATTCTTTAAAACAAACAAAAAAAAACATACTTTTAAGCAACATTTTTTAGCCTCGTCAGCCATTGAGAAAACGTGTGTTAATTACATCGGCGCCAGCTGTGTGAGGTTTTCGGCGGTTGTTAATATAATCAGGTCATTAGAAAGCGAGACACACACACACACAGAGAGAGAGAAAGAGAGAGAGAGAGAAAGAGAGAGAGAGAGAGTCAGAGACAGAATGATGATAACACAATAATACAAGTATTTTTTAAATTTTTTTTTATGTAGAAAATATAAAGAAATCATCTTACCCTTCAACTGTCTATGGAGCATAGAATCTTCAACAAATTCATGCCGGGCCTTCATGTTCTGTACCATCTATTCAATGTCATTGTTATCCTGTCGTATATGTCTCTAGTTCTCTTTTCTATATGTTTATGTGCACTTTTCTTTTCCATATTCTTTTCCCTGAACAAGTGAGTACGTCTAAACAAGTGAGCATATCTAAACAAGTTTTTTTTTTAAATTAAATTTTGCCTCGTTTTGGCGAGGCGCTCCGCATTCAACCTGGACACAGGTCCGTTGGTTATACTAGGGCGCATGTCCAAACATATAAGACCTTAAGGTCTGGGTATATAATCATAACAAATGAGTGTATCTGAACAAGTGTCTATATCACAACAAGCGTTTATGTCTAAACAAGTGAGTAGATCTAAACAAATGTCTATATCTAAACAAGTTAGTTTATCTAAATAAGTGAGTATAACTAAACAAGTGTCTTTATCTAAACAACTGACTTTATCTAAACAAGTGAGTATATAAAAAATTGTCTATATCTGAACAAGTGAGTATGTCTAAACACGTGTCTATGTCTAAACAAGTGTCTATGTCAAAACATGTGCCTATGTCTATGTACAAGTATATCTAAACAAGTGTGTACATCTAAGCAAGAGAATATATCTAAACAAGTGAGTATATCTAAACAAGAGAGTATATCTAAAGAAGTGTCTATATCTAAACAAGTGAGTTTAACTAAACAAGTGAGTATATCTAAACAAGTGTCTTTATCTAAATAACTGAGTTTATCTAAACAAGTGAGTATATCAAAAAAGTGTCCATATCTGAACAAGTGAGTATGTCTAAACGCGTGTCTATGTCTAAACAAGTGCCTATGTTAAACAATTGAAAATGTCTAGGCAAATGAGTATGTCTAAACAAGTGAGTATGTCCAAACAAGTGTCTATGTCTAAACAAGTGTCTATTTCTAAAAAGGCGAGTATATCTAAACAAGTGTCTGCATCTTTACAAGTGTCTGTATGTAAACAAGTGTCTAAATCTAAACAAGTGAGTATATCTCAACAAGTGTCTATATCCAAACAAGTGTTTATAACTAAAAAGTAAGTATATCGAAAGACGTGTCTATATAAAAAAGGTGAGTACTTCTAAACAAGTGTCTATATCTAAACATGTTTCTATATCTAAACACGTGAGTATATATAAACAATAGAATATGTATAAACAAGTAAGTATATCTATACAAGAGAGTATATCTAAACAAGTGAGTATAAAACAAGAGAGTATATTTAAAGAAGTAAGAACATCTAAACAAGAGAGTATATCTAAATAAGTGAGTACATCTAAACAAGAGAGTATATCTAAACAAGCGAGTATATCTAAAGAAGTGAGTATATCTAAACAAGTGTCTATATCTAAACAAGTGAGTATATGTAAACACGTGTCTATATCTAAACAAGTGTCTGTATCTAAACAGTGAGTGTATCTAAACAAGCGAGTATATCTAAAAAAGAGAGAATATCCAAACAAGTGAGTGTATCTAAACAAGAACTGTAAGTATGTCTAAGCAAGTGACTTTATCTAAACAAGTGAAAATATCTAAACAAGTGAGTGTATCTAAACAAGCGAGTATATCTAAACAAGTGTCTATACTTAAACAAGTGAGTGTATCTAAACAAGGGAGAAGATCTTAACAAGAGAGTGTATCTAAACAAGTGATTATATCTAAAGAAGAGAGTATATCTAAATAAGTGAGTATATCTAAGCAAGAGAGTATATCTAAAGAAGTGAGTATATCTAAACAACTGTCTATATCCAAACAAGTGTCCATATATAAACAAGTGAGTGTATCTAAACAAGTCAGTATATCTAAAGAAGTGAATATACATACAGAAGTGAGTATATCAAAACAAGTGTCTATATCTAAACAAGTAAGTATTTCTAAACAAGAGAGTATATCTAAACAAGTGAGTATAAAGCAAGAGAGTATATTTAAAGAAGTAAGTACATCTAAACAAGAAAGTATATCTAAACAAGTGAGTGGATCTAAACAAGTAAGTATATCTAAACAAGTGAGTACATCTAAAGACGAGAGTATATGTAAACAAGAGTGTATATCTAAACAAGAGAACATATGTAAACAAGTGAGTGTATCTAAACAAGTGAGGATATCTAAACAAGTGAATATATCTAAACAATTGTCTATATAAAAAAGAGTGTTTCTAAATTAGGGAGTATATCTAAATAAGAGAGTACATCTAAGCAAGTGAGTGTATCTACACAAGTGAGTACGTCTAAACAAGAGAGTATATCTAAAAAAGTGATTATTTCTAAGCAAGAGAGTATATCTAAACAAGAGAGTATATCTAAACAAGAGAATATATCTAAACAAATGAGTATATATATATATAAACATGTGAATATATCTAAAGAAGTGGGTATATATCTAAAAATGTGTCTATATCTAAACAAGTGTGTATATCTAAACAAGTGTCTATATCTAAACAAGTGAGTATATCTCAACAAGTGTCTATATCCAAATAAGTTTATATCTAAAAATCTGAGGATATCTAAACAAGTGTCTATATCTAAAATCTTCAGTACTTCTAAGCAAGTGTCTATATCTAAACATGTTTCTATTTCTAAAAAGTGAGTATATCTAAACAAGTGAGTATATCTAAACAAGAGTGTATATCTAAATAAGTCAGTATATCTAAACGATAGAGTATATCTAAACAAGTGAGTGTAACTAAACCAGTGATTATATCTGAACAAGTGAGTACATCTAACCAAGTGAGTATATCTAAAGAAGAGAATATATTTAAATAAGTGAGTATATCTAAGTAAGACAATATATCTAAACAAGAGGGTATATGTCAACAAGAGATTATATTTAAACAAGTGAGTGTATCTAAACAAGTGAGTATATCTAAACAAGTGAATATGTCTAAACAAGTGTGTACATCTAAACAATTGTCTATATCTGAACACGTGACAATATGTAAACAAGTGTCTACATCTAAACAAATGTCTATATCTAAACAAGTGAGTGTATCTAAACAAGTGAGTATATCTAAATAAGAGAGTATATCTAAACAAGTAAGTTATTGTTATTGTTTTGCAGAATTGAGATCATTGCACTCCGGGCAAACCCATAGGTACTCAGTCTCCATCAGTATATGTCGAAGAGTGTGAATGCTAATTGTTCCTGTAGCTCGCTGGTTGTAAACACGTCGGATACATCCTCTCATACGTCCACTCTCATACTAGCTTTACGTTTGATGCCAAATTCAAACAGTCTTAACCTTGATGATTCATCTATTGCAGTGTCATTCTCTAACAGTCGATCATTAATAGTTCTCAGTATATCTCCCTTATCCATATCCAGTGTCCCCACTATTGTAAGTGTATTCTTTAGTAAGTTTATTGTTTAGTAAGTGTATCTAAGCAAGTGAGTATGTCATAACAAGTGAGTATATCGAACAAAGTAAGAACATCTAAACAATAGAAGATATCAAAACAAGGGAGTGTATCTAAACAAGTGAGTATATTAAACAAGAGATTATATCTAAAAAAGTGAGTATATCTAAACAAGTGTCTATATCTAAACAAGGGTCTATATCTAAACAAGTGAGTATCTAAACAAGTGAGTATATCTAAACAAGTAATAACATCTAAACAATAGAAGGTATCAAAACAAGGGAGTGTATCTAAACAAGTGAGTATATCTAAACAAGAGATTATATCTAAAGAAGTGAGTATATCTAAACAAGTGTTTATATCTAAACAAGTGAGTATCTAAACAAGTGAGTATATTTAAACAAGGGAATGTATCTAAACAAGTGAGTACGTCTAAACAAGTGAGTAAGTCTGGTGACGATACGGTTGTGCGATCTCAGGTCCACTCCGGAGGATTGCATTACATTCCTGTGTGAGTGATATTTTCTTATTTTTCTCTCCCCTGTCATTATTATATGGCATATTTTATGCACCATTATTTACTCTCTATGCTGGATCAGTAGGGTGAAATCTCTAACACTCCACTTCCCTACGGAAGTATTTGATATGGGACTGTCTTTATCTTGTTTACCACTCCTCAGACTTATTTACGTTCCGCCAGGTGAACTGGGGTATTATCGTAACAATACCCAGTCATTATCACCGGTCAGCGATCGAGTGTCTTATCATGAAAAGATGGTCTCGCCCGATCAACATCTATAAAAGCCAATATTGTCTGTCTGAAATAGCCGTCTGAGGTGGGCAGATTACACAGGTGGTAGATGCGTTTATCATTTCACGGGACATCCCTGTGTGTGATTATCACGATAATCTGCCTGGAGAGACAATATTGGCGATAGGCAGCATTTGGACATCAAATGAGTTCACATATGGTGTTTATGTGTTGTGCACAAGATGCCGGCAGAAGTCTGACGCAACGATATGAAGAGGTCATGCGTGGATATTATATTTCATATCGTGAAACACGTGAGGGTATTTTTAAATATGAAACACTACTACCCACATAGTGCTGAACGAAATTAGATTGAATTGGTTGATTTGAGAGGCCGGAATATACAATGTATCTCACTGGAGAATTAGTCGGAAACACAGCTGGAATTTGAACTGAGGTTTGTGAAATATAATGTAGTGAAATCAAAGTCAGTACACACACTGCAGTGCAAACGTCAGACTAGCGACTCCTAAAAGCCAGAAAGAAAAAAGGAGACATTGGACTTAGAAATTCTACAACTATAAGTAACAGATCGAGTATTGGGAAACTTATGAATTTACAAGTAAACCCGCATTTTTAATACAAGACTGGAAACTTAGGAATTTGATCACCAGTCATAGAGAAATTAAACAAAAGTTTTTCCAGGCCAGTGATTTTGCAGAACACCCGCCGTCAGAGGAATTAACTCTAATTTCCAGACCTAAGTGATTTCGAAGCATCTAATACAGAGCTGTGTCCAGTCTAAATCTGTGCAAGGAGATTGTATATTCCCAAAATTTTGGGGTAAGTGTAAACAATTTATTTACTAATGTAAAGTTTAGAGGTTTCTTGCTAAGTGGTTATATATGAGGCTGGTGTGACATATTATGATAATAGCTTTCATATATCTATTTCATTATCTACATTTTTCTTTCACCTGGCTTTCACCTACACACGTTTTGTTAACATAAAACCGTCCTACACTCAGAGATCTGTCTCTTTTTCTAAATTAGCACGCCTATTTTATTTTCTGTTCTCTATTTCCTTAGGAATGTTTACCAACAGACCTATTTAGCTAACGTTGACCCGGTTACCTGTAATTATAAAGCCAGCGATTGGAAATCGTCGTAAAAGGATCAAACAGGGAGAGACGGAACGCGTAGAAAGGGGCGACTATTTCAAAAAATTTTGGCTCAGAGGAAGATAAGCTAATGTAGTTGTAACGTATTTTTCGTTAGACAGTGATCAGGGGAAATAATTTGAGTAGAAGGAGTAGATAATTTGGAACCAAGGGCAATAATCACAGTTACTCCCCCTGAAATCCGTTCGTTTGGAAGGTAATTAAACACGGTAAGAATCGCCAGACCAAAGGACGGGTTTCGCTCGATTGCCAGACTTCGATTTTCTAGACCATTGTTATAGTGGATTTCTTAGTATTTTCGATTTGGAGTAGTTCTAATTCTGTGTTCGCGGTAATTATTTTATTCACTAAAATTTTTCGGTGTAGAGTGATTTAATTGTTAAGTCCGTCATTTTTATTTCACTGGGAGTTTTGTGCAAAGTGATTAGCGAATTAATATAATCTATAGCTAAATTGTTCCGGCTGTAGCGTAAATCTAACTAACTGATATTAACCAGTAGGAGTTATTTTAATCGTCTAGTAAATGCACTATTCATTATGAGTACTGACGAAATATATATTTATTTCTAATTCATGATGATTAAAAATATAAATGACTAGCGCTTATTTTACGGAGACTTTTATTAAACGATTCAATATGAGATACACGTGTAGTTCTATTCATAAGTTAAATAACTGAGTGTATGAATATATTATATTTTACGCGGGTTAAGGATAGGATTGAGAATACTATATTATGGTTAAGTATTTGTATTTTTTTCTCCTTTACACAGTATTGGGTCAAACCCAAAATCTACCAGCGGCTTCCATATAAATCTGAGAATAACCATACAAAAGAACATTTTTACTTAGTATCTGGGTCTTCAAAGGTGAACCTGTCTGGCTTCGTGTTTACACACAGAAAGAGACAGAGTACCAACCAAAAGAACATTAAGAATAAATTTTGTAACTGGGCCTATAGATCCAGATTTCTTTTTCCCATTTTTCCATATACATTCAGCTCGTGGTGGCAACAAGAACAAACATTTGACATAATCAAACTTGTGACATTTTCCGACTATCGACCATTTGTGGTGTGACAAGGCAGTTTTTACTGAGAGAAGTTACCGGCCTGACATTCCTATGTACTGGAAATCTCAAGCTATTGACACTGTGAGCACTGTTAAATTTTTTACCTGGTATAATTAATGTGACATAAACAGTAATCCTAAATAAAAGTAACAAAGTGAACGTTCCCCGGAGAAGTGGATTTAATCTGTCTTTGAGGAGCTGGGGTTTTCTTTGCCAAAAATAACACTGGATTTGCTATCTGCGTGTGTCCTAAAGATTGTTCCAGAGGGTGCAAACCAAGTATTAGGTAAGAATGAATGCACGTGGCCACGGTTGTCTGAGAAGAGAGGAAGGATAAATGACTAATTCCCATATATATATCTTATAGAATCCATGTACTCACGTTGTTTATTTCTTTTAGTAAGTTTTGCTAATACTGTCCCTTTCAGAATAGATTAACGCATAAACTCTGTTCTTTACTGTAGAGGGAAATCCTAGACCATAGCGTATAAATCTTTGACTCTTTGGGGGTTAATAACTTTCTTCTAACGGGATCTTGTCTCAACAGAGGGACCTATGAGTCTATTTCTTTATTAATTTCATTAACCTATGTTTATTTGTAGTTGATTGATATTCATAATATTGCTGTTGTAGAGTTTCTTTATAGTAAATACAATTTACATAAAAAACTTTATTTACATATGGTGGTCAGCTCGTCCCAAAATATCCCTATTCCATAAACATAATTTGTCATAAATCCTCACCTACGTCTCCATGACGAAAACTTTTACCTAAATTTCACTAATCATTCCATATTTATTTTAACTGTTAAAGACTAATTCATTATTAAAATTGTTACATGTTGTTCTAAAACTAAACAATCATAGTCGCTTCAGTTTTTTATATGTTTGAAAGCAAACGTATGAGACAAAATATTATATATATATATATATATATATATATATATATATATATATATATATATATATATATATATATATATATATATATATATATATATATATATATATATATATATATATACACACAAAGACATATATTTAGCTCTAAACAGAGCTATACCTTATAAGAGAATTTTCGTTGGATTACACCAACTGGGGGCTTCAACGGGCTGAGCCATTGCTTAAATCCTTCACAAAAGGCGACGGACAATATATAATGCGTTAATAATGCAACATTGTTCGTGACTTCTGGAAATATCTCGTGAATTCTCTCTTAAGGTAGAAGTGTCATTAATCTTCTATCTACATCTCTGCCAAGAGTAATCTTGCGCGTAGGTAGATACCTTGGAAGCCAATATTAGGTACTCTTGAGTTTTGGTCACTGTTGGACCACTACTGCAAAGCAGGGGAGGCAATCCGTGACAAGTCTTAGCACGTGAGTATATCTAAACAAGTCAGTACATCTATGCAAGAGAGTATATCTAAACAAGAGAGTATATGTGAACACGATAATATATCTAAACAAGTGAGTATCTCTAAACAAGTGTCTATATCTAAAGAAGTGAGGATATGTAAACTGTTTTGTGACAAACCTGAGACACCAAATCTGGCCAAGACTCAAATTAGTTCTAAAGGGAGTCCACAGAAGAGCCGACATGAGGAGTATAGATGCTTTGTATGCAATGGCATCGGTCACCTTCAGTTCGATTGTCCAAATAAGAAACTTGAACACGCAAATTCAGTCGTAGTATTAGATACATTTAACAGCTAGAGTTGCGAAGAGTGCAAACCACTGTTTGATAAAAATAAGAAACCAATATTGATTTGTGGCCATCCACTTC
This sequence comes from Oreohelix idahoensis, assembly GCA_024509875.1. Lineage (NCBI taxonomy): Eukaryota > Metazoa > Mollusca > Gastropoda > Stylommatophora > Oreohelicidae > Oreohelix > Oreohelix idahoensis. The sequence continues at coordinate 88,891 of JAMPIV010003841.1, forward strand.
CTTGTTTATCAGCAGTTCATACGGATGGGAACCTAGTCTTACATTCAGGTTACATTGGACGGAAAGTTGTATCCGTCTTAAGGGATACAGGGTGTACAACAATTGGGGTGCGGTGATCGTGCATTGAGGAGTCTCGTTTGTTAGATCAAACTGCTCGGTGCATCACGTTTGGTGGCAGGGTGGAGTTTTATCCTCTGGTCTTGATAGATATTGATACACCATTCTTGCAGGGTACGGTAAAAGCATGTGTTCTTGATGAAAATGCAGTCGCTGATCTGATACTTGGTAATGTCCATGGAATTAAAGAATGTACTGACGAGGACATTAAGTTATGGAAGCATGGACATAGCGATATTGCATCGGTAGCAACTACGCGAGCACAGCGGAAGGCCAATGACATGATATTGCAACATCAGCCTGTAATAACACTATCAAATGACACTACATCAGAAAATGATCCAGGTTCTAAGACATCAATCCTGGATATAGTTTCTCAACGACAGGATGATTTATCACTTCAGAAGTTGTTTGCCCATGCAAGAACTGGGATTGTAAAGCATACCAAATCAGCAAGGGTATGGTTCGAACTCAAAAGGGACATTCTTACTAGATGTTTTGCTCCGCAGAACAGGATAGTACGTCAAGTAGTGGTGCCTAATTCTTTAAGGTCAATTGTACTGAGAACAGCGCATAACTCACCATTTGCTGGTCATATGGGAGTTGCTAGGACACGCCATAGAGTCTTAGCGAATTTTTACTGGCCAGGGTGTAATAGAGATATCAAGTTATATTGTAGATCGTGCAAGTCTTGTCAAGTGCTGAGTCCAAAAGGTAAAAACCCGAGGGCACCATTGATGGCTGTGGATCTGTCAAGTCGACCTTTTCAAAAAGTGGCTGTAGATATAGTTGGGCCACTTACAGACATGTCTCAGAAAGGCAATCGTTTTATTTTGACGTTAGTAGACTTGTGTACCCGTTGGCCAGAGGCAGTACCACTAAGAACCATCACTACAGAGGCTGTATCAGAAGCCTTGATGTCCATATTTAGCAGACTTGGCTTCCCTATGGAAATTTTGTCAGATAGGGGTAGTCAGTTCACTTCGGACATGATGAAGCACGTTTGTAAGATGTTGGAAATTAAGCAATCATTCACAACACCATACAGGCCTCAGTCCAACGGCGTATGCGAACGCTTCAATGGTTCATTGAAGCAGATGTTGGGGAAAGTTACTGCTGAATTTCCCAAGTTGTGGGATGTATATTTACCTGCAGTGCTATTCGCATATAGAGAGGCACCACAAGAAAGCACAGGGTTTTCCCCTTTTGAGTTGATATATGGGGCTAACCCGAGAGGATCATTAGATATTCTGAAAGAATTGTGGACAGGTAGTTACAAGGAACAAGAAACAAAGTCGAGTTATGAATATGTTGTTCATCTTCGAGAGCGGATTATAAACTCATGCACAATAGCTCAAGACTCTCTAGGACTTGCAAATGCAAAAAAACAGGGTTTACGGAAGTAGGAACAGTCGGCTGGTATCATTTAAGCCGGATGATGAGGTATTGGTATTGCTCCCTTTAAGGAAAATCATCTGTTAATTCAGTAGCAGGGGCCTGTCCGAGTCATTAAACAAGTGACAGATGTGAACTATGTCATACGTGTCAGAGGAAAGGACAAGAAGTTCCATGTCAATATGCTGAAAGCATTTGTGGACCGCCCTATTGAATTGGAACCAGTCATAATAGAAGTTTCCGATAGCAGTGTTACGTGCTCAGCAGTTATTGACGAAGTTGCATATGAAGAAAATGATGTTAATTTGCAAATAGAATAACATCACAGTATTGGATGCGGAACCCATGCCTAATCAAGAAGAAGAATTAGCTAGATTATGTAATGCTCAATATTTCACTAAGTTGGATCTCTCCAGAGTATACTGGCAAATACCTTTGGCAGAGTCGGCCAAGCCTTTAACAGCGTTCACCACACCTAAGGGGTTGTTTCAGTTTAATTTTATGTGTTTTGGTTTGTGAACGCACCAGCCACATGTGTCAGAATGATGAGAAAGCTAATAAGTGATCGAGATGATGTAATCACGTATATAGATGATATTTGTCTATTTCACGATTTATGGGACGACCACGTAAGAGGGTTAGAATCACTTTTCCATTGTTTGCGTACACATAAACTCACTGTTAGACCGACTAAGGTAAAAGTTGGGTTTAATGAGATAAAATTTCTAGGTCATAAAGTAGGTCAAAACAAGCTCATACCAGAAGAGGCTACTGTTAGTAGGATATTGAAATTACAGGTCCCGAAAACGAAAAAGCAAGTAAAGAGTCTAGATGGATTAATTAATTACTATAACAAATTTATTCCTCAGTTTTCCTCGCTGACTGACGCGCTAACATCTCTAGTTAAAAAAGGGAAGCCGAATAAAGTAGTATGGACAAATGAGTGTCAAAGGGCTTTAGACAAAATTAAGAATATTTTTTCAAACAGTCCAGTCTTGATGCTCCCTGATTTAAGCAAACCTTTCATTCTCAGGACAGATGCTTCAGCAGTAGGCATAGGTGGATGTCTCATGCAGGTGCACAGGGACACCCTGCACCCTGTCCTCTATGCCAGCCGAAAGTTGTTGCTGGCAGAGACAAGATATGCCACGGTTGAAAGAGAATGTCTGGCTATCATCTGGGCAGTATCCAAGCTCTCTCGTTATTTGCTGGGATCACATTTTCTGTTGCAGACTGATCACAAGCCACTAATTTTTCTGCGGTCTACCAAGTCACCAAACAGCAGGTTGACAAGATGGGCTTTAATCCTACAACAGTTCGATTTCACTGTCATGCCAGTAACGGGACAATCTAATGTATTGGCAGATGTATTGTCCCGATTATGATAATGCATGTTGACTTGTAATTCTCTTCCTATAATGTTTATAACTTTACATTAACCATGAAAATTGTGCATGCATTTCGTTGTTGTAAAGTTGAATTTAATTAATTTTGGAAATATTGAATATGATTGCCATGAGAATAATAAGTATGCTATTATTATAAGGTTCAATAGAGTGAATGAAAACATTGTTTACTTTGACGAGGTATTTTGGGTTTGATGATGTATAGCACTCCCATCTCTGTCTTCACGGTGAAAAACCCCAGTTTTTCACGTGGGGAAAGGGTTGGATGTCACGGAGTGTTTTGAGGGTATTTTGCATGTGTGAATGTTCCCATGCTCCAGCGGGAGTTTATTAGTCATGTGAGTTGTTGTGAGCTGGGAATGCGTGCATTGTAATAATTTAGCTACAGGGTTGTGAGCATTGCTTGAGACAAGCTGTTAGCTTTTGTGATGCGTGAATGAAGATCAGTGGAGCGTGGAAGGGTTTCACGGGTTTTAGTGAATACGCATGAAAGGGGCAGTCAGAGAGAGAGTAGTGTGTTGGTTTAGACGTGTGCCGAGTTAGTAGAGAGTTGAGTCAGTAGACAGAAGTCAGCGAAGAGCGTACAGAAGAGAAGGGTGGATGTTGCAGTAGTTGTTTATGAAGAATCCTAGTTGCTGTGTGTAGTGATTCCGAGAAGGAGAGTGCTTACAGAATACTTGGGATTGATGATGTCTACATTATTTGTAATGGCCCTGCGTCCGTTGTGATTTATTGTTCATATAATATATTGTGGAGATCGACATAGCTGTTGGAGTTGTTCCTTAGACAGTGAGCTAGGATGAGTGGTGTATAGTTGTCTAATCTTCTACATCCACCCATACACACCCTACTCGTCACATAAACAAGTGTCTATATCTAAACAAATGTCTATATCTACGCAAGTGAGTGCATCTAAATAAGTGAGAAAAATCAAAAGGAGAGTATATATAAACAAGTGAGTATATCTAAACAAGAGAGTACATCTAACCAAGAAAGTATATCTAAACAAGAGAGTATATCTAAACAAGAAAGTATATCTAAACTAGTGAGTACATCTAAAAAAAGTGAGTATATCTAAACAGGTGAGTATATCAAAACAACTTTCTATATCTAAACAAGTGTCTATATCTAAACAAGTTTCAATATCTAAAGAAGTGTGTATATCTAAACAACTCAGTACATCTAAACATGTTTCTATGTCTAAACAAGTGAGTACATCTAAACAAGTCAGTACATCTAAATAATTTTTATATCTAAACAAGTGAATATATCTAAACACGTGTCTAAATTTAAACAAGTTTCTGTATCTAAACAAGTGAGTATATCTAAACAGTGAGTATGTCTAGACAAATGAGTATGTCTAAACAAGTAAGTATGTCTAAACAAGTGTCTATGTCTAAACAAGTGAGCATATCTAAACAAGTGTCTATTTCTAAATAAGTGTCTATATGTAAACAAGGGTCTATATATAAAAAAGTGTCTATACCTAAACAGGTGAGTATATCTCAACAAGTGTCTATATCCAAACACGTGTCTATATCTAAACAAGTGAGTATATCTAAACAAGAGAGTATATTTAAACAAGTTAGTACATCTAAACAAGAGAGTATGTCTAAACAAGTGAGTGTATCTAATCAAGAGAGTACATCAAAACAATGGCTTATATCTAAACAAGTGAGTATATCAATACAAGAGAGTATATCTAAACAAGTGAGTGCATCTAAAGAAGTTAGTATATCTAAACAAGTGAGTTCATCTAAACAAGAGAGCATATCTGACCAAGTGAGTACCTCTAAACAAGTGAGTATACCTAACCAAGAGAATATATCTAAACAAGTGAGTGTATCTATACAAGTGAGTAAATCTAAACAAGAGAATATATCTAAAAAAGTGAGTACATGTAAACAAGTGTCTATATGTAAACAAGTGTCTATATCTAAACAAGAGAGTGTATCTAATCAAGTGAGTATATCTGAAGAAGTGAGTGCACTAAACAAGTGAGTACATCTAAACAAGTGAGTATGTCTAAACAAGTGAGTATGTCTAAACAAGTGAGTACATCTAAGCAAGAGAATATATCTAAACAAGTGAGTATATCTAAACAAGTGTCTATATCTAAAGAAGTGAGTGTATCTAAACACATGAGTATATCTAAACAAGTGAGTATATCTAAACAAGTGAGTACATCTAAACACATTTTATATCTAAACGAGTGAGTATATCTAAACAAGTGTCTATATCTAAACAAGTTAGCATATGTAAACAAGTGTATACCTAAACAAATGTCTATTCCTAAACAAGTTTGTATATCTAAACAAGTGTCTATGTTTAAAGAAGTGAGTTTATCTAAACAAATGTCTATATCTAAACAAGTGTCTGTGCCAAAACTTGGAGTATATCTAAAGAAGTGAGTATATCTAAACAAGAGAGTATATTTAAACAAGTGAGTATATTTAAACAAGTATCTATGTTTAAACTAGTGAGTATATCTAAACAAGCGAGTCTATCTATCCCAATGTTCGACAGTACAAGATATTTTGTCTGAGAATAAAATACGCGTATTATACGTTATTATACATTAAATCAATATGCGTAAGTTTGACATCGGGCGCTTTCCATAGGTATAGCGTGAAATTACGACATTGGCGCAAAATGTGTACAAAAACAAGTTGTTTTGTTTTTATGTAACAAGAGTTTTGCTGACACATTAAAGGTAAAAATCGTCCATATATGTTTTATTTAAACTACAGCTTGAATTGCTAGATGAACATGTGTTAAAACGTTTAGATTTACAGAAAGATGGTCATTTGACGCAGTGATGCAACGTAACACTCATGTCTGTCGTTTTTCTGTTGTCTAGTGTTCTACTTCTTTATTTCTTACGAGTGCCTGATAACATACCTTTATGTTTGTCTAATATTTATTTACTGTTTACAGGCCTCGGGTTTCCCTTCCTTATTTGTTATAAATGTTTATACAATACCAAATACCTACCCTCTGTTCTATACTTACTCCTCTATAATCTGCTATCATTTGCTAGACACAGTATCAAGGTCTTTGTCTTGTGTGGACTGACATGTACTGTATAATAGGGGAACAACAGAAGTGATTGTGTCATTAATAGGCTAAGCTGCCGAATGTAAACTTCCGGTGTTGTGTCTTGCGGTTCGCACTAATGACCGATCATCGAAGCATCATTTTTGTTGATGCGTAGATGGCCGGGAGGATAGTGTGATTCGCTTGCATAGCTAGGCGGGGTTTTGGCACGGAAGGTCCGGGGTTCGAATCCTGGGTAAGCCACTCATGTCTGTGGTTTTTCTGTTGTCTAGTGTTCTACTTCTTTATTTCTTACGAGTGCCTGATAACATACCTTTATGTTTGTCTAATATTTATTTACGCGCATAATACATATTTTATTGTCAGAAATACAATACGTATCATACGTACTGTCGAACATTGATCTAAATAAGTCAGTATATTTAAACAAGCGTGTATGTCTAAATAATTGTTCAAACTGTTTTCTAAAAAAGTAAAACTGATTATTGCTAAACCGAACTCAGGTTTAACAGACACAGAATACAACGTGCCTCATTCAAACTATTTTAGCTAACTAAACTCAAACCAGATTAAAATTTCAAATGTGAAAAAAACCAAGTTTTAAAATGCACTTTGGTTTGGTTTTAAGGACTTTCTTCATTGCACACAGACAACTCCATAAGTGCTCCGATCTCCTCCCTTAGATCACACAAGAAGGATCTCAGCACAGTTGCACGAACTCCGTAGCACCGTCGAGAATCCCAATGTGTATACATAGGAATCACACATTCTATAGATACTTTGTGTGGTGTGTAGGTTTCGAATTTTTACATTTTTGCCAGAACAGCGGCCTGATTGCCGGAGTGGCTAAGAGGTATGGCGTCCGCCTCGAATTCTAGAGGTACCAGGTTCGATTCCCAGTTGAGGGAATATAATTTAGGGAAAATGATGTCATATTTCCCCTGATCTCCTGGGTAGTGAGATCGGATGCCTAGCCTTCTCGGATAAGAGCGAAAAAATAGGAGGTCCTGTGTGCAAGTTGCGCACGCTAAAAATCTCACGGCAGTTGAAAATTGTAAAATACTGTACACCTAATGTTATGTGACATAACCAAGTTATTTCCAAATTAAAGCGTCAGATTCGTAAAAGGCCACCTCTTCCTTAATTTAAACACTATTAAGAGCCAAAACTCTCATGCTGCTGAATGAAATTCTCAACAACAAAACATTTTGAAAGGCATGTATCAAATATTTTTTTTTTAAACACCTCCAAACCCCTAAAGCCACTTGATGTCGACTCAGACTCATCTATAACAGCTGTCTTAAATTTCGAATTGTCGCAATGGCTCATCTAGGCAGATAAGAGACTATTTACAAAACTATTTCAGTGTTCGGTTATCCGAAAAATCAAATATATTTTTAAAAAAATCAGTTTCAATCAGTTCGCATAGCCAACGTTCTACTGCAGTAGTAGGCAACCCAGGAGCTATGATGATCTACTTTAAACACACCGTGACGTCAAAATATCTTCACTGATAAAATCATGACTGCAGATTTAGTTGGAAAATCAGTCTCAATGTACAGTAAACAGTTTCAAAATGTCTCTCATCATCTAAAGGTCCCTGTTTCATTTCCGGGCTTCGACAATATCCGGCGGCACGCCAAGATTTTTACAATTCAGGGGTCGGAGTGGCTCAGAGGTATGGCGTCCGCCTCTAATTCTAAAGATACCGGGTTCGCTCCCAGTACAGGGAATGTAATTGATGGAAATTTTGTCAGAACCAGTTCTTCCTAGTGACGTCATACTCCCCCTGATCTCCTGGGTAATGAGATCGGATGCCTTGGCTTCTCGGATAAGGGTGAAGAAATAGGAGGTCTCTTTTGCAAGTTGCACACGTTAAAAAATCACACGGCAGTTGGAAATCGTAAAAGGTAGGCCATACGGCCGCTGCACTAGCAACATTTAAAAAAAATTAAGAAACCTACCCACCACAAAAATATTTATGGTATGTGTGATTCCTGTTTATACACACTAGGATCCTCGCCAGTGCTACGGATTTCGTGCACTGTGCTGAGATCTTCCGTGTGTGATCTAAAGGAGAAGATCGGAGCACTGATGGAGGTGTGCGTGTGCAATGAAGACAGTCCTTAAAACCAAACCAAACCAAACCAATCTTAGCATTATCTGTCTTGACAAAAGTGATGCGTCCCTTGTACTTTTAGCCCTCGCTTTACCCCACTTTGAAATACCATCGGCAGAAGGGTATTTTACGCTTTCTCTTTCTTAAAAATTCTTTCTCTTTTCCCTCCATGTCGTACATTTTGAGATAGGTTAGAGATATATTTGGTCCCGTCTGAGTAGAGCAGAAGGTGGGGGTATATGAGAAAGAAAGGTGTCAGAATAGATTCCACGAGTGAATATATTAAGGTGAAGATCTGTCTCTGGAATGAGTGGTTTCTCTAGTCCAGCCTATCTATACGACTACCTTAGTATTAGACGATCTGTCAAACCTCCCTATAAGTATAATTATAAGTTTACTACTCACACACACACACAATTATACTGACAACAAGACACACAAACGTGAAAACTATGGTAAATGGAAATGGGTCTGACCAACACACTAAATTAAGTTTTGTTTAGTTTATTATCATTTAAACTTTACAACATCAAACATATAGAAATCAATATAATCATGTTTACAGGCATAGGAAAATAACCCAATAAGTGGCCCCCCCCCCCCCCCCCCTCGTTGAGAAAAGAATCCCAAAAGAAGTTATTAACCCAAAAGGTCAAAGATTAACACTAGGGTATAGAATAGACAGTAAAGAAAAGAACAAAGTTCCTACATAAGCTATCCACTAAAATATAACAGTATTTGCAAAGAAATTAAAGGATGGTACAGTTTCCATAACTGCAAAATATTCACTCTCACTCTGTCACTCGTGGCCACATCAATCACGCCTTACCTAAACTTGGTGTAACAATCTCTTGAACGTAAACATTCATGCACATGCATCATGATCCAGTAGTTCTATCCTCCGAATTGAGCCCCAGTCCGTCCACTAATAATTAATTTTTATAAGGGGGACGCTTAATTTGGTGGTTGAGTCTTGGATATGCAATATCACAAAAAAAAAGACCCGCGATCTTGTGTTCACAGTAGAGCGTAGTCAGTACTTCCAATAGCTAAAGAAAACTCTGGTTGAAAAAAAAACTGTTAATTAAGATGGTGATGATGAATCCTATCGGCTTGCTCTGGGGGTGAGTGCCGATTATGAAACAGCGTATTCTCCTGGATAAAATCCACTTGGGAAAACGACTGTCAGAAGTCGGGAAAAATGTTATATATATTGCCACCGCGGGCTGATAAATTGAATAAAACAATCTGGGTATTTGTAAGTCCAGTTAAATCAAATTTACAGTTAAAATGTTAGTTTGTCGCCTTGGCGATTCCTGTTCACACCTGTACTGGGGACGAACGCCAAGGAAACGATAACCGTTACTCCTTCAGTAACTGAGAAAAGGACCACAATAAAAAAAAAACCGCTGGCCTCTGGTTTTGATCAAGCACTATATTAGGAAGAAAACAAAACATTTAACCAAAAATGACAATGTCCTATGCTATCAAGCGTAAGGTATGATCTCTTATCCTTTCCATCACCTAATTAAATTAAAAGGCACACGGTGTCTTAGCCTATCTTATCGCGCTTCGCTTAGCGAGTACAGGTTGGGTTTTAGACATGCAGCCTTTCCCCCTCCGACCCGGTAAAACAATCAGCGCACAATGTCAGTTATAATTTAATTATGACTACGCGCCCTTAACAAATATCGCCTGTCATTACTAGCTCGTTGATTGTCGGCGTCTATTGTTTTGACACATGATATTAACACTAGTCATTGAAAAGTTTACACACAATGGAATATAATGTCCATTCTACTCTGTCACTTTATCCGTCACTCATAGCACTATACTTTAGTCAGCTAAACCGTATCATCTGGTGTAAACAAATGGTTGATGGATGTCGTGGTTGAGTTAAAGTGTAAGAGTAGTTTGTCGAGTTGGACAATAGTAGTGAAATCGACAAGGGATAGTGGACTGACAGACTTATAGATTACACGTAGATAAGGTGTAAATAGGAGGTGGACTTGAGACGACCTGGAAGAAGATTTATTAAAATGATCTCTCTCTCCAAGCCTCAACACACTTATACAGTCTAAGCACCTCCCGCTCTCTCTCTCTGTTCTCTGGATCATAAATAGAGACTATAGTAAAGAGCTAAAAATGTAAATTATTGATGGAAGGGTCGTGAACAGCGCATTAATAAATGAGTAAAATTTATTAAAGAAGAAATGTATGAAAATCATGCATATCATCACAAACAACATAAAATTACATCAATAATCAAAATATGCAAAATACACCAACGAACACACACACCACCAATCATAAAAACCTGTAGAACACAGAGAAATGAAATAAACTGTCTGTCAGTCTGTCCCGGGCTTTAGTGTTTGGTACACAAAGTAGCGCGGCGGTCGGGAGTAGAAAAGTGTCTTACAATGTAGAATATCCTTTCAAGGTGAATGGAAGTA
>JAMPIV010003842.1:0-362716 GCA_024509875.1 Oreohelix idahoensis
GCGCAAAAAGATGTTGTGTTAGTGACGGCAGGATATACCGGAGCTACTATATCCCATTGTTAGCTTTAAATAGTAATGTAGAGGACATCGAAATTAGTGAGGGAAGAAGGGATGGGATTTATGAATGAAATGGACTTAGGGAATTAAGTTATGGTGTAGTTAAGTGTCGGATTACGCATTCCACAAGGAAGCAGTAGGAGATTATCTTGGGCCATGTACTCGACGAATGGGTAATTTGATCCTTGAAGGATCGTGGTTGCGGTGCCTACTGGTGTAAGGTATACAGTCCTCTATTCTGCCTTCTGTGAGACATTTTATTGGATAATTGTAAGTGGGTCCTTTATATATTCCAAGGGCCATTTCCTCAGCCCCACTCCATTGTCCTGGTAGATACTACCCATGGTTCTCAAAACCAAACCCCAACGTAATGTCGACTAGACATTGAAAGTTTGTACGCCGGTACATATTGCTGCTTGGGAACGGCAACATCACCTTACTGCTTCTACCTTAGGGACTATGCCAAAGCCTTTTCACCAGGTACATTCTGCTAATTTTGTGCGATCTGGCAGTATTGATGATACAATTGTTCATCATACTAATTTTGGTGCTTCTTTTAGCCCAGTTCGACATACCTCAGTACGTCGTTACTCTAACTCTGATTCTTCTTTACCTACTATTATAGAAGAAGATGCTTCAGTTTTGACAGACACACACAGTAACTTTAGTGCTACGACTGAACCTACATCCAGTCACGTTGATTGCAACTCCTTTACTGCAATGACGAGTGTTTTCTCTGCTACATGTACGAACTTAATTGTTAGTACATATCTATACCTTATGAGTTTCTTTAGTTTCCTTGCTGGACCGGTTAGCTCAGTATCTTCGTCTTTTACGACTTTTTGTCGTACTTACTGCTTTTCTTTTAGACTTGGACGTAGGTCCAAGTTTACTACTATCTGCTTTTACATCTTTATGGTATATTTCTTGCTTTTTTCTTTGTCCAATACACAGGCTATGACTTCAGGTCAGCTTTGGAGATGTACGCATTTGTCTACTGCATTTCCTTTGTCTTGCGCAAAATCGCAGATTGTCAGCCATTATGACACTCTTAGTCATTATTACCATCTTCTGCACTTGCCTTTTGACGTGGGTATCATGTGTATATTCACGACTTTTCTCTACATCATTACACACTACCATTTTCTAGAGTCCCTTTTAGATGTCGGGGTAATTTATATACCCACGATGCTGTTATACATTAACACTCTGTTGGTACATTTTTTATGACCCTGTTTAATTCATGATTCTAAATTAGTTTGTAGTACTTTCTCTGTTACCTTTGCTAGTGTAACGGAGGAAGGTTTGATTATCACCATACAGGGGCCGGAAGTTTACACAGCCACAGTTGGTAGGTTTACTATAGAATTAGCTGTTGTATATCATAAAGTCTTACCTTTACCAAACAGAGTTTTCCATTTGTGTTTTTCCACAGCGTATGCTTTACCATGAGAGTCTCAGCTACTTTATTATATGTTTGAGATGTTTACCGTTGGAATTTTCGCAAGAATTGCCATTTCTGTGGAACCAGTTTGTCGCCTCTCTAGATGTTTTGGGCTTCCAAATGACAGGATGCTCCTGGATCATTAGAATTTGTCATCTTATATATATATATATGTAACTTGTTGGTGATAGCTGATGATATTGTATATTAGTATAGTATAGCGAATTAGATAGTATTATATTAGGATATGATGTAACTTCTTTATGATAATATGTTGGTTCATCGTTACCTACCATTGCATTACTATATTTTTCGTATACTTCTGAGTTTTGAAATGATGAACGTATTACTATGGTGATGATTATACTATTGTGACTTGATTAATCATTGTGATTCATTTCAATATGGTACTTTTTGAGAAATATGAAGATATGAGACAATGTATTTTTTTCAGGCATTGTAATATTTTTCTTTGCCCGGCGCGTGATTGTGCGCTAGAAGGGGTAACTGTATATGATATTGGTACTTTGAGAAGATATTTTTTTCTGAGGTTGTGGTGTATGTTGTCCTTACCTGAAGCTTTATTGCGCGTCACCTATAGCTATATATAACGGTGTTGTTTTTTATTGTGATGTCCATTATGAGCTCATTATTTGTTACTCCACGAGCGTATTAACTTGGTTGTCATGCACATCAGACTTTTTTCATAATAGCTAATTACTTATTCTTTGATTTAGATTATCTTTGTTTTTTTGTATGGATGCTAATGTACTATAATGGTGTTCATTTATATAATGCATAGTGTTATGTAATTATTTTTCCTTGATATACCATTGTTTTCTTTATTCTGATTGCATGGCTTTGTTTCTTTACTGCTCATTCCTCTTGTATTTCATATGTTCTTTTCTATTTTTACTTTTGTTGTTATGGCTAGTCTATACTTCATATACTTGATATTCCTTTGAAGTTGATGTGCTTCGTATGTTTATCTCTTTACTTTTCTATACTTCACTTCGTTTGTACTTTACACGTACTTCTATCCTTCTTTTGTTCATCACGACTTAACATTGGGTAATCCTTATGTGTAGAGATTAGTAATTTATCGACCCTATATTATTCTTTGATGTATTTTTTTCAAAAAAAGAAATGATTATATCTTTTTTCCCCCGAGGGCGGTGTAGACTGTTAAGTCCTAATTCTAGTCAAGGGGAGTTTACCGTTTAAATAATTGTAAGTACAGGCCAGACCTTTGTTAGCTCCCTTGTTTAGCTGTTTATGTGTTTAAAATAACTTGGCGTATCTTCGCGAATGTTCTGGATACAGAACAGCTAGAACGAGGGTGAACGAAATTCAGCTCAGGCACTGAATTCGCGCTGGGATGATTTTTGAGGGAGCAATGGTCTCTCGCGTTCACTGAGCTGTTTTTAGGCGGGAAAAATTATCGTTACATTCGAATGCTGAGATAGCTGAGTGAAGGGACTGACGATTATGGTCAGTAAGCCCCGATATAGAGAATTGTTTTGATAAAAGTGATTTGATATTTCCTAAGATTTCATAAAGCCGTGGATATAAGGCTTGGATATAATCTGCAGAATGTCCGTTGTTAAAGATTTTTTCGGGCCACGGATAGGCCATTAAGTTTGATATCTCCGATGAGGGAAATTTGTGAAGGTCGACAAATCATTACTATAAGGAAGGTGTTTTTCTCCCATGAGTTATGTTGAGTCCGACGATACAGACATTATTGTACTGCGATATAGGCAGTTCCCTTTGCTGTAGGGATAATTTGGACCAGGAAATTTTATCATTATAAGCTGCCGTACTTATGCAGCTGTTGTGCTTGGATTTTTATGCTATGTACTTAACCACCTAGGGATTTGGTGTTCATGAGATGTATCCTATTTTGCTGTGTGCTGTAAACTGTGACAATGTACTTAGTGATGTCCTCGTGACTGTGGAGTATTAAACAGTGTAGAACGATTAGGAGTTTCAACCTTTTCCTGACTCCTACATGTGCGTTGGTGTGTGTACGAATATCGTTGACTTATGTTAGAACTACATGCATTCGCATTCTTTGATGTATGTACACCACACACCTTGTCGGCCACATGTAAGCCCGACGAATACTGATTTGTCCTTTTTCAACGCACATAATACTATAACATTTATCATCCTTCCTGAACCACCACAGTTCTACTCCTGTATTAGCTGTAAGTACCCGGCGTTGCCCGGAAGATTCTTATCCTTTAAAACTGACGTTGTATCAGTGATGGCCAATTCCTACTTTACCAGTGAATCACTGACAACACAGCACAGTATCAATATCTTTAGTGGGTTACTTTGAGGTGAGAATAGTCATTTAGATTTCTGGTGAGCCCAATGCCGCTCCTATGTGCGTAAGGCACTTTGAGATAGAGGTGTTTCTCTGTTTGCTCCTTGCAGAGCACGGAAACACCAAGGCGGCCGGTGTCCATCACAAGCCCACAAGAAGCCTTTCACGCTATTGCAGTGGTTGTTTCGGTAACGATGTGTTTCATATGATGAGTTCCCAATCTCATCAGTCGCCATATACGACATGCTTCAGAGTGCAGGGACGGATATTGAGTAGGATCAGTTGCGAGGTGGTGGATTATGCTCAGTAATGAGAGTATTCGTTTTACATATCGTTCAATATTATGTTACGCATATTTCATTATTATTTAGTTATTGTTATGTGTCGGATAATTTATGAGAGCACGTGGGTCCACTTGGTGATTTATATTTCGCTTCTCGCTCCTTATGCAGCATATGGGCACCAGTGTAGCTGGCCTCCGCATGGAGACCACAAAAAGCATTCAGATGCTTTTGCAGTAGTGGTTTTGGTAGCAATCTGTGTTACATGGTGATATTGCCAGCCTCATGCACCACATGATTAGATTAGTCTGATTAGACGACAAGCATGGGCTGAGTGTGTGTGCATTATAGCTGAATGTTTCAGGTAGCGTGGAAGAGGGACAGTTTTACAGGTGAGAACATGGTGTTTCTCATTAGTTAAATATTATGATTTTAACTATTCGGTGCTTTCTTTGCGTTTCAGATTAGCAATTGAGCACTGGCTGGGTGTTTTGTTTTGTTTGCTTTGTTTTATTTGTTTAATGTTTGCTTGATGTGCTTGTTGTCACTGACAGGGTTCTATGAATAAATACAGCCCCTGCCCTAGAATGATAATTTTATTGTTGATCGGGTCGGTTGCGAGTGTGCAAGAAAGTGATCATATATCACAATAGCATCATCATCATCTCGCCCACCCTATCACATTACTTTAATGACCTTCCTCAGATAGCGCATTTCTAAGGTTTGGAGCCGGAGTTATATACACACACACACACACACACATATATATATATATATATATATATATATATATATATATATATATATATATATATATATATATATATATATATAAAACGACTGGAATATTTAAAGACGAATTAATCGATTAATTGGTAACATTTTAAAAATCGATCAGATAATAATTGAAAAGACACATGAATTCGATATATTTACAGTTTTAGCAATATTTAAGAGTTTTGTTTAAATACGGGAGCATTTGCTTTGTTAGACGTTCGTTAGATGCAATTTGGCAAGCATGTATGGCCGGGTTGAGAAGGGAAATAATAAAACGGAATTAATAATACTTAGGTAACAGTAGGAATTCCCGCTTCTTGAGGCAGTAGGACAAGAAGTTAAAGCTCACAAATTAAATGGGAAACACTCTGTCTCATGACGTGAGCTGTATTCACATGTGTTGAACATGGTTTTCGTTCGACACGTGAAGAGAAAAGAAAAGGCAGTTCTACCCAGGTCTTTGTCGAAGAAGGACCAAAAATAACTAAGTCTTATGAGTTTTGGTGTGTCGCCTTGCAAATGCTTGTGCAAAGACGAGTCTGTGGAAACAGATTTAAACCCAACAGCAAGTTAAAGATTCGAGAATGAATCGTGTTTGAGAAGTGATTCCTATTGCAGACAAGAGTTCATTGCGTTTTATTTCGTTGGACGGAGATGTCCAAATTTGAGTGAAAAGGAAGAAACATTTCATCCCATTCATAAACTTGATGCCTCTTGATTACTACGTTAGGGTATCGGTCTTGAAACTAAAGTAAGATTTTTCGGTGACGACCGTTCTGATGATAATTTCAAGCATCGCCTTTAAACAACAAAAATGAAGTATAGCACAATAGACAGTCATAATAACGTAATAAACAGTCGTGAACAAGAGAATTAACTACGACCAGTAAAATCTAGAGATCAAGAAGTGTGTCAGAGTACAGATGTCTATGTTTTATTCACCCTTTTGATTGTACATATGTTGAGATTGGTAACCACCAATAAACGTCATTAAAAATGTGCCAGAGTTAAAACGTCTATACTGCTCAATATGTCGGGAAGTCCAAGACCGTTAGTTCTGTCCCAACAGGTCAATAATAATAAATTTGTTAGTTGTAACTTTTCAATATTTTTAAGATGTTGCCTTATGACAAGTAAAATAAATGAATCGATTAAAAAAGTGCTATTTTTCAAATTGCTCGAAATTGGCCGAATAATCTTCGATCAAAGAAATTGCATATCTTCTCCTTCCTCATTTATTTCTGATATAACTTTGACATTTTACTATGGCCCCTTAACTCCATTTCTTCTTTCCAGAACCCTCAATCTCATTTCTTTTTCGTCCCATTTCTAGTTTTCCCTTAATTTATCAATTATAAATTCGTTCCCCTTGGAACATTCAATTACCTCTTTGCCACCTTCCCATGGATTGTCATTCTATTATTCGTTCCTCCAAAAACCTTTCTCTATATCTCTGCCATCTTCTCTGTGGCTACTCATATTCCTTATACTCTTATTTCTTTGCCATATCCTCTATGCCTTGTCATTCTCCTTGTAATCTTATACCTCTGCCATCTCCTCAATCGCTTGTCATCATATTCCTTCTTTATAAATTTATATCTCTGCCATCTCCCTCTATGGCTCTTTATAATTTTATATCTCTGCCATCTCCTCTATGGCTTCTCATACTCCTTATAATATTCCTTATCCTCTTATATTTTACCATTTCCTCTATGACTTGTCATATTCTTTCTCTCTATTACATCTCTGCCATTCCTCCATGGCTTCTCATCTGTTTCATCTATGCCACCTTCACTTTGGCTTCCCAAATTGTATGTATCTCTGCCATTTTCCCTATGCCATTTCTCCATATTCTATACTATATCCCAACTGTTAACTTTGCCACTTTGCAATGGCTACTGAAAACTCTCTATATTTTATACTCGCCATCTTATCAATGACTCCTCAACTCTCTTTCCTCTTCCCTGCTCCACTGTAGTAGTCTATCGTTCTTCCTATTCAGCTCGTTCTTATGCTCAGTGTAGAACATTGCATCTAGTTTTCACACAGCTAGACTACGGCCGCAATCTCTATTCGTTTTCAAATGCCTCTATCTACTATACTCGTTCCCTCTCTGGAAATATTTCTACAATTTCTATTCTTTGCCATCTCAATGGTCTCTCAAATTTCTCAAATTTTTTTGCCATCTTCACTACGGCTTCTCCACATCTCGATTCTTATTTATCTCAAATTTCTTATGTTCGCCATCTCTTATGGTTTATCTTCCCCATTCTTCTTCTCTTCATCTCTTCTGACACTTCTGTGTCTTCTCATATACTATCATCGCCATTTTACCATGGCCTCTAGTCTAAGTTACTCCTCTTACTTCTCGTTTACTCCTCATCTTCTCCTCTTCTGCAGTACCCTATCGTTCAGGTGTACTCAGTTCTCTTTGCATGTGCTCGGTGCAGAATGATTACATATAAGTCTCCATAAGACTTAGCTATCGCCACCATCTTATGTCTTCATGTGCTCTAACTCTCCTCTCATAGCTTCGTCCTCCTGATCCCCTATCTCACTCACTAATCAACTATATTAATCTCATCATCTGAGCCTCTCTGGCCCTAAGAGTATCTAATGCTATCTGTTAATTAATATTTTGACCTTCCTCTACTCTTCTGACTTCGTCAACTCTTTGTTTCCTCTTTACCTCTCTACATCTCTTATATCCATATGTCCCTCAACCTTTCTACTCCTTCACTGGCTTCTTAGCTCGGTGGTCCATGGTTTGATCCTCGGTTGAGGTCTGATTTTTTGACCGCAAACGGCCCCGGCACAGACCCAACCTTATGAATTGGGTACCAGATCAACTCTGGGAAAGTTAAGGCGGCCGGCGTGATGCTGAACACATCACCCCTTGTATGCCGATGGTCAAGAAAATATGGGCCTAACACCACATTCCCAATATGACTCAATGGGCGTGTAACGGAATCAATTTCATTTCCTTTTTGGTCTCTAATTCTTACTTCTTTTATCGTTTTCCTCGGTATCTGCCTCTCATCTATTACTTCTTATCTCATAATCCTTGCCTTTCCCTGTCGCTCCTTTGCTCTGCTTCTACCGATATTTCTTATATTGCTCTCTCATCTTGAATCCTGTATCAGTAATCTCCTCTTCTTCCAATACTACTTCTCTTTTTATTTTCTCTATATCGGCTCTGAGATCGGTGCTCTCTTCGATCTCTACTTCCTCTTCTAATCTCTTTGTTCTTCGACTATTTGTATTTTCTATCGATATATCTGCAAAGTACAACTATCTCTTTCTCGTCCTCTCTTTCATCACTATTTCTTCGTCCATGGGACCTTCTATCCTTGTCCCTACGACTACCATCACAATCTTCGTCAGACTCTGACCAGCCTGAGTACCCTGATATGGACGTGTCTAAATCTTGTTGTCTTCTCCTGTTATGGCTATGATCGACGTTGTCTACTTCTCCTGTTATGTCTACGATCGACTTTGTCTACTTCTCTTGCTCTTCTCTTTCTATTTGGTCTTACCTCTAACTGTGTCGTATTTCTCAACTTTGCCAGGCTCCTATCATAATCGGACGAATCGTCTGATGACGTCTAATACCTCTTCGTCTCTCGTCTAATTCCTTGCTCCATCTCTTCCTGCGCATGTGTATTGCCTGCTGGGGTTTCCTCACCCTCCTGCGGGTCACCCTGTGAACTGTCTTGTTCTCTTAATCTCTCTTCTCTATCATGTGATATTTGTTCATTCTCCGAGTTATCCCACTCGGTTCTCAATCTTCTTATCTCCTCCGTAGTTGGGATGAATATCATTAGATTTATTAATGTTATCTCTCTCTCCAACCCTCAACACACTTATACAGACTAAGCACCTCCCGCTCTCTCTCTCTTTTCTCTTACCAAAAAATAAATAGTAAAAGATTATGCATGAAAGGATCAGAACAGCGCATTAATAAAAACAATTTATTCAATGTATGAAAATTATGCATATCAGCACACAAACAACATCAATAATCATCAACAATCATCAATAATCATCAATAATCACAAATATGAAAATACACACCAACGAACACACAGAACACCAACATTAAAAAACCTGTAGAAACACAGAGAAATAAATAAACTGAGTGTCATTCCGTCCGCTTTCGTGGGACCAAATACAATAGTTCCAGAAAGTGTCTTACATGTAGGTATCCTTCAAGGTGATGGAATAACATACATAACTTTCGTTGTAGTTGCTATCATTAGTGACCCCTAATTGCGCAAGGTGGACTGGAAGACCCTGTCTATCTCCGGTGTACCAAATGAATAAACTGAGTGTCAGTCTGTCCGCTTTCGTTGGACCAAAGGCGCTAGCTCCAGAAAGTGTCTTACGTGTAGATATCCTTCAAGGTGATGGAATAAACTGCATAACTTTTCTTGTCGGTTCTAACTTTGGTGACCCCTATGTGGTGAAGTGGGATGTTATAAATATTTATAGGGGGACTTAGTGTACTGACTGAGATCAGCTGTGAAGGTATCTATATCTAATGAGAGTAGTGTATTATAGATAACCTTACTTGCTGCCACATATATATATATCTCAGTCAGAATTATTCTGGAATAGTGTGATGACTACGTTATGTGTCTAGGGTATGTGTATGTTGAAGTGTAAGTCACAACAACAGACAGATAAACAATTTAATTTAATCCACTACTCTTGACAACACTGTGACACTCACATACATATAACACTCTACAAGGATATCTTAAGGAGTCACTGATAACTTTTCAAATAACAATATGTATTCATTGTTGTCATAAAGGTATATGTGTCCTGATTCAAATACAAAGGAACCAGGAATCACAATCAATTTTAATTACAAGTATATGTACAGACTTTATCAATATGAATATTGTAGTGACATATATTATTAAAATATCCTATGTGTGTCAGTTGTGTAGTGGTAATATGAGGTAATACTGGTTTTGTTTTGTTCAAGCTCTGTTGGTATTTGTCATCATGACTTCAATAGTTTGTCTTTTGGGACTAGTATTGGAGATGTTCTCAGTTCCTGATATTAAGACAATTAAATTCCCCTCTGAATGTTATTTTTACAAAGTCATTTCAAGATGAGGGGACATAATGTTGAGCTCAGCTGGCCAAATCAGCTTATCTTGCGTGATGGCGGCAGGAAAGGACTCCTCTGCTCGAATTCTCCCCTGGGCTCTGGAGACACCTCACTGATAGCTAAAAAGACCAAGGAGTATGCTGTCCGACTCTGGATTCAGCAAAGCTCTGACCAGGTGCTGCTCAGTACCATCAAGACCACGGTCCCACAATTCATAGAATAAACACAGATACGTTGATTAGCAATGAATTCTGGCACATTTACTGGCACAAATTCCCATCTGCTTATGTTCCAGGCTTTTATTTAGCAAAATATGAGCTGGCTTCAACGCACTGTTGCTTTATCAAGCTTATTTAAACAAGTGGTTTCGAACTAACGCTCCTAAGTGAGTATATCAGCGAGTCTGGCCAATCGAGCCACGTTTCGACAAGTGTTTGAAAAAATGTTACCTTTTCACGTCTCCCCTAACAACGAAAGATAGTATTTATAGCCCGACCAATCGTGGTTAGTCTTTCATTTGTTGCGCTCCAATCAATTTGGAGTTTACATGGTAGGCTATTTCTGTAACGTAAGGATTTTTCAAACACGTTATAAAAAAATTTTATGAGCAGAAATGATTCCATGTTGTCAGGCATCCCCACTATTTTATTTTGGTTATAATTTATTAATTCCTGGACTATTTGCGTAACGTTTTACATATTCTTTGTCAGCAAGCCCTAAGGAACCCAAATATCCAAATTTAAAAGAGCTACGTGGCTGCGTTCAAAATATGCAATTTCTTCTACCTCCTGGTTCGAAGGTGTGCTGTCTGGGTACTGTAATGTTTTCAAACGTAAACCCATCTATTGTTATCTTTCCTAATAAGCGTTTTTTATGATTTTAAAACCTAACTCTGGGAAGGGTAGTGAATTTATCACTGTCCGTCTGAAAAAAAGTTAGTGCATGTAGCCTTACACGCGTGATGGCAGCATTTGTGTATCGCGCGACGCGTGTTGCATGCGTTCCTGATTTTCAGCCCTCCCTCTCTCTTTATCCTTTAGTCCATCTGTTCGTTCGTTTTGGTAACGCAGTATAATTAATGTTATGATTAATTTAGGTCATTACGCAGTCTGCCTCTCAATGTTTTTCCAAGAAATACAGCACACGTTTCATTGAAGAAGGCGGGTAATAATACAGTAAGCTTTTATATCAACGTGAAAGCGTTACAATTTGCAGACGAAGCGGAAAACAAGGGGGATTTCGAGTACATTCTTTGTGACAGCACTGTTATTTTACCATTGCTCTTCTCTTTATTAATTTTATTTGTTAGGCTTCATATTTACCTAATAATTTATATATGTGGATTAGAATATTCCACGACACCTCCCCTCTTAAAACAGACATTATATGTCAGTCCTTTATTCTATATACACATAGAGAAATTTATTATTATTTCTGGGGTTTACGGTGATTCTCATCACACGGATGGCGGCTAAAAAAATCCGCTCCCAATTGGTTTTTCCAGATATATACTCAATGCTAAAAATTATATGGAGCCAAAAGTAAAGACCATCGGAGTAACCTAGAGTTCTCATGCTTAGCCTGTGCTAGAAACGATAAAGGTTTGTGGTCTGTTTGCAACTTAAATGCCTTCCCATATAGATAAATATTGAATTTCTTTATCGCCCATATTACTGCAAGACATTCTTTTTCGCTAGTTGAGTAGTTGATTTCAGCTTTATTCAACTTTCTGCTAGCATATGCCACTGGGCTTAATTCCCCATCCAATGCATCTGATTTCTGTAGTAAAGTTGCACCTAACCCAATATTACTTGCATCCGTCCTTACTATGAATTCTTGACTTAAGTCAGGTAATTTCAAAATGGGTTTACTTGTGAGCTTTTCCTTCAATTCTTGGTAAGTCATTTCACATTGTGGTGTCCATGTAATGCGATCTGGATGTCCTTTACGTGTCAATTCAGTTAACGGTGCACATATGGAATTAAAGTTTTTGATATACTTCTGGTAGAAACCACATAATGAGACAAAGGATCTCACGTCCTTCTTGGTTTGTGGTCTCGGGGCTTTCTGTAGTTTCTCTAAATTCTTTGGGTCAGGGGTCATGTTTCCCTGATAAACTGTGTGTCCCAAAAATTCCAATTCTTTACATCCAACGCAACATTTGGTTGGTCGGGCTGTTAAATTTGCCTCCCTACGTCGATCAAACAGCATGTTCAGAGAGTCAATGTGTTCCTCAAATGTTTCTGTTGCTATAAGGATATCATCCATAAAATTTGTTATACAGGGATTATTCAGAGGATCCAATAATTTTCTCATCATTCTAGAGAAGACACTAGGCGCATTCTTCAATCCAAATGGCAATCTATTAAACTCATAGTGTCCTTCTGAGGTACTAAAAGCTAGGTATGGTCTAACCTCAGGCTTTACTGGAATCTGATAGTATCCTTTACTCAGATCCACTTTTGAGAAATATTTAGCTTTATTTAGTCTGGCAAACAGCTGATTTGTATCCGGCAATGGATCCACCTGTCCTTCTGTAATAGCATTCAGTCTCCTGTAATCTATACAGAGTCTATGTTCTCCAGAGGGCTTCCTTAAGAGTACAACCCCGGAACTATACGAAGACTCACTGTGCGAAATAATTCCTTCCTTCAATAGATAGTCTATCTCTTCCTTCAAAGCTTTCTCCTTAGCAAACGGAATCGAATATGGTTTCATACAGACAGGTGTGGAGTCTATTAGTTTTATATCATATTCCAATAGGTTTGTATGCCCTGGTCGGTCTGTTAACACCTCTGCATGATTATTTAGAACCTGTTGCACTCTCTCTTTCTGTGTTTTCGTTAAATGTGTACTGATTTTCACCTGTGCTGCTGTCTCACAGGGGTGTAATGGATATTCAAATGATGAAAGTGGTTCCTTTTTCATCTCCATGGCGATGGACAAGGTCAACAAGTGTGTCTCTTCCTGATGTTCTCTTTCCAAATATTTCTTCAGGAGATTCACATGATAGATTTTTTCTTTCCCCTTCTTATCTATCTTATAATTTGTTCTAGACACCTTCTCTAAACTGTATATGGACCCTGCCATCCAATTTGTAACTTATTCTGACTCCCGGGGAGAAGAAGCAGTACCTTCTCTCCCACAGCCAAATTTCTGTCTTTCGCCTTCCTGTTATAATAGGCAGCATGTTTCTTCCTGGCTTGTTTCAAATTTTCATTGGCAAGTTTCCAGCCAGTTTTTAACCGAGTGGTCAGCTCATTCACATATTGGTATGAAGATGTAATGTTTTCCTCTGCCTTTTCATCAGTCCACGTTCTTAACAAAGCTACATATGGACCTTTAATTTGTGGACCTATTTGTCCATGCACCGGTATGGTCTCTTCCACTCGAAGCTTTATAGTGATGATTTTTCCTCCCAGAATTATCATTCACAAAACGACCGCTACCAATTTTTCTTGTCTTGGGGCTTTCTCCCCACTTAAAATTCTTGATGAGAGATTTCCTCTCTACATCCTCTTCCTCCAGTTTGTTTAAGTCCGATTGAGGGATTTTCGGCTTATCTGGGGTAAGACATCTGTTTGCACTCTCCGCATAGTGGCCATTGTAAAACAGTTAAGTGAAGCTTGTCCGTGAAAAGGGGCTTCCCATTCCATTTGGTCCACTTTATCAAATCTATTTTTCTTTTTATTATCAGGCCTAATTTTGCCCCGTGGCGTGTCCAGGTCCTGATTCATGTTCCCACTTGTGGGTGTTCCCTCATGTGCTATGCTACACCTTTCTACAAAATTCTCAATGTCCCATCTTGCTTTGGGCCAATAATAATTGTGAGCCACCTTTTGAATGATGGTACCTATCTTCTCATGGTCCCTATCTGGTTTCGCATGTACGCTGCTTATTAAGTCTGCCCTACATGTTTTAGGAGGTACCAGGTGTCCCTGAGCTTTGGATCTAGCTCCAGTCTTCCTATACATCAACTTGTTTTTCATGTAAAAATCTCCCTTGCCTGGAGTTGTATGACAATTTGACAATTTTCTGAAACAAGGCTTGAGTGTTTTATCCCCAGCCTGTGCCTTCCTCATCTCTTCTGGAGTGGTATCTAACATAATATCCTCCTCCTGTCTTGAGGTCGACCTGACCTGAAGGGTTGCCATATACACAGGTTTCCTTCTGCAACGGTCAGTGTCATGATTGTCCATCTGACAATTTTTACACCACCTTTTTCCTTGGTTGAAAGATTTTCTTTCATCATATTTCCTTTCATCGAATTGTGGGAATTTATTTTTATTTTCATACCGTGGCCTATCAAATTGGTGCTTACCTTTATTTTGATCCTTAGGATCAAATTTATTAAAGTTCTGTGGTGCCCTAAAGTTATCCACTTGTTTCTTTTTATTACCTGTTACCTCTGCTTGAGCTGCTTGATACCTTTCAGCAACATTTAGCAACTCACCCAGCCTCTCTGCACCTTGTTCCATGAGAAACTTTCTCAGGTCTGGAGCCATGGACTCTCTTAATTGCTCTATAAGGACCATTTCCTTAAGATCTTGGGTTTTCCCCAGAGAAGTCCATTTCTCCAAGTATGTCTCTATTCGTGCAGAGAACTGGTGATAGGTTTCACCTGACAGTAGTTTAGCATTCCTAAATTTTTTCCTATAAAATTCTGCATTCTTTTCATACCTTAACAAAAGAGCCTGCTTTAGCATGTCATAATTTTCCTGATCACCTCTGCTCATTTTTGCAAAAACTTCATAAGCTGCCCCACGAAGTCCCTGAAATAACTTTAAGCTCCACCTTTCTCTCTCTAACCCATACGTGGTAGCTAATAGTTCATACCTATTTAGGTAGCTCTCTATATCATCGTCTTTCTCAACAAAATGATCTAAATGGAAATTCATAGCTGAGGTTGAGGCTCCTTGGCTAGCAGTGGCATCAGAGGCAAAGGGACTGGCACCATTTTCAGGAGCATGGCCTTGAAACTCAAACTCCCTTAGTCGTAACTCATGTTCCCTTTGTAATCTTTTATCTTCTGCTTCCCTTTCTGCAGCTACTTTCCTCTCTTCCCTTTCTGCAGCTAATTTCTTCTCTTCCCTTTCTGCAGCTAATTTCTTCTCTTCCCTTTCTGCAGCTAATTTCTTTTCTTCCCTTTCTGCAGCCAATCTTTTGTCTTCTCTTTCTGCCTCCAATTTCTTAGCCTCAGCCTCAATCTGCAACCTCTTAGTCTCAGCCTCAGCTTGCAACCTCTTAGTCTCAGCCTCTAACTTTCTTTCGGCCTCTTTTTCTAATCTTCTTTCTTCGCGTTCAATAAATTTGTCACATTCCGTAGTGACATAGGCAACCATAACTTGCCCATCTAATCCTAACTCTTTTGCAGTCTGTACAGCAGCAGATCGAAACTTGGCCAGGTCCGCCATTGTCTATCAGGTAAATTTCTACAATGTCTAACCAACAATTTAATCTCTAAATATATCTAATGGACAACACAGGCACCGTGAGCTCAACCTTATTTAATTCCACCCAAGGATACCTTTTAATTCTTATATTCCCTGAAGTGAATTACCCCCAATATTTTTAATAGGGAAAGATTCAAAATCCCAAGAGCGAGCCCCCAATATATGTGGTGAAGTGGGATGTTATAAATATTTATAGGGGACTTAGTGTACTGACTGAGATCAGCTGTGAAGGTATCTATATCTATTAAGAGTAGTGTATTATAGATAACCTTACTTGCTACCACATATCTATATATCTCAGTCAGAATTATTCTGGAATAGTGTGATGACTACGTTATGTCTCTAGGGTATGTGTATGATGAAGTGTAAGTCACAACAACAGACAGATAAACAATTTAATTTAATCCACTACTCTTGACAACACTGTGACACTCACATACATATAACACTCTATGAGAATATCTTAAAGGAGTCACTGATAACTTTTCAAATAACAATATGTATTCATTGTTGTCATAAAGGTATATGTGTCCTGATTCAAATACAAAGGAACCAGGAATCACAATCAATTTTAATTACAAGTATATGTACAGACTTTATCAATATGAATATTGTAGTGACATATATTATTAAAAAATATCCTATGTGTGTCAGTTGTGTAGTAGTAATATGAGGTAATACTGGTTTTGTTTTGTTCAAGCTCTGTTGGTATTTGTCATCATGACTTCAATAGTTTGTCTTTAGGGACTAGTATTGGAGATGTTCTCAGTTCCTGATATTAAGACAATTAAATTCCCCTCTGAATGTTATTTTTACAAAGTCATTTCAAGATGAGGGGACATAATGTTGAGCTCAGCTGGCCAAATCAGCTTATCTTGCGTGATGGCGGCAGGAAAGGACTCCTCTGCTCGAATTCTCCCCTGGGCTCTGGAGACACCTCACTGATAGCTAAAAAGACCAAGGAGTATGCTGTCCGACTCTGGATTCAGCAAAGCTCTGACCAGGTGCTGCTCATACCATCAAGACCACGGTCCCACAATTCATAGAATAAACACAGATACGTTGATTAGCAATGAATTCTGGCACATTTACTGGCACAAATTCCCATCTGCTTATGTTCCAGGCTTTTATTTAGCAAAATATGAGCTGGCTTCAACGCACTGTTGCTTTATCAAGCTTATTTAAACAAGTGGTTTCGAACTAACGCTCCTAAGTGATTATATCAGCGAGTCTGGCCAATCGAGCCACGTTTCGACAAGTGTTTGAAAAAATGTTACCTTCCTACGTCTCCCTAACAACCAAGATAGTATTTATAGCCCGACCAATCGTGGTTAGTCTTTCATTTGTTGCGCTCCAATCAATTTGGAGTTTACATGGTAGGCTATTTCTGTAACGTAAGGTTTTTTTCAAACACGTTATAAAAAAAATTTTATGAGCAGAAATGATTCCATGTTGTCAGGCATCCCCACTATTTTATTTTGGTTATAATTTATTAATTCCTGGACTATTTGCGTAACGTTTTACATATTCTTTGTCAGCAAGCCCTAAGGAACCCAAATATCCAAATTTAAAAGAGCTACGTGGCTGCGTTCAAAATATGCAATTTCTTCTACCTCCTGTTTCGAAGATGTGCTGTCTGGGT
The DNA here is from genome assembly GCA_024509875.1 of Oreohelix idahoensis. Taxonomy (NCBI): domain Eukaryota; kingdom Metazoa; phylum Mollusca; class Gastropoda; order Stylommatophora; family Oreohelicidae; genus Oreohelix; species Oreohelix idahoensis. The sequence goes on from JAMPIV010003842.1 coordinate 17,109, forward strand.
ACTGTAATGTTTTCAAACGTAAACCCATCTATTGTTATCTTTCCTAATAAGCGTTTTTTATGATTTTAAAACCTAACTCTGGGAAGGGTAGTGAATTTATCACTGTCCGTCCGAAAAAGTTAGTGCTTGTAGCCTAACACGCGTGATAGTAGTAATTGTGTATCGCGCGACGCGTGTTGGGGGTGGCATTAATGGCGAGACGCGTGTTTAATTTTGCATGCGTTCGGCTTTATTCGCCCCTCTCTCTTTCTATTTGAGTCCATCTGTTCGTTCGTTTTGGTAACGCAGTATAATTAATGTTAGGATTAATTTAGGTCATTACGCAGTCTGCCTCTCAATGTTTTTCCAAGAAATACAGCACACGTTTCATTGAAGAAAGCGGGTATAATACATTAAGCTTTTACTATCAACGTGAAAGCGTTACAATTTGCAGACGAAGCAGAAAACAAGGGGGATTTCGAGTACCTTCTTTGTGACAGCACTGTTATTTTACGACACCCTAATTGCGCGAGGGGGACTAGAACTCTGTCTCTCTCTGGCTGACCGCTCATAAGTGCGAGGTTTTTTATAACCCAGAGCTACACACAAGACGAAGTTACTTGAGGACAAACGGTCCCTTTGCCCTCTTATCCGGCGCTGGAATCTTGCGTACTTGGAAGAAAATCCGGTTTGGGCTGGTCTGAACTGTGATTTGACTGAGTGCTCCGTTTAAGCACAAAAAGGCTGGTGATTTTTAAATTCTGCTATAGACGCTGGGCTGCTAGATATCGGGAAGCTGCAATGCTCTGACTGGTAATCCAATAGGCGAGTAGGAAACTGCTACTGCAACAGATGATTTCAGATTTTGCGTTGACTCGTTGCACACTGCGTGAGCTTAATTTCTCTTTAGAGAGAATGGCGTTGACAAAAAAGGGTTTTGTTTCAGGTATTTGAGGTGACAACTCGTGAGGCTATATGTACTCAGAAACCCTCTAGAACGAAGAGACTGCCCTGTAGTTACAGCTGAATGGATATGCTATTTATCTTACAACATTTAAATGAATATACATCAACAGATTATAGCATTTGACGTTACATAATAAATCGTATGCCTCCTGGGGAAATAATATTAACATCCCACAAATGAATACATAGAAAATGCAATGTTCTTGCTACAACAAGACAGTTGTGACTGAATCATAAGATATAATGTTATCTATGGCTGGTGACTGCTTTCTGTGAAAGTATGACTAGTGTCTAGCTACACAAATCGGCATATAATGATTTTCACCCAGCCATTAGAAGTTTCTATCATAAGGAATAAGGGACTTTCTCCTATAATTCAGAGTTATAGCGCCTGCATCTCACTATTAAGTTTTAAGTGAATAATCCACACCTCTGACATTTTCTTACAGTAATGACAGTTAGTTTAGCCAACTCTTAACCCAATGGTAAGCATCTGTACTACTGATTCTACGCCTAGTGAGTATCTGTTATCGTAAGTTTATCATTTGACCCATTATAAACTATAACTGCTTAAACACCACTTAACTAAGGCGGTAGACAGCGCTACATTATCACTGAATAAAATTACTGGGAGAAATCCTCAAAAATGAATTCAAGTCACATTCCTATCAGATATATGTAAAAAAAAAAAATAACTTGAATATACATATAGAGGTCTACTCACCCCGATAAATGCCGAGAACATAGGCAAATAACATTTAGTTCCGTGTTAACGTTTGCCTTATTCTCATAATATTCTTCCCGGGCAGGAAATTTTTTACGAGTGTGTTTGACTGATTAAACTCTCTAGATTTATAGTCTAAAAATGAACACCTGGCATGCCTTGTTTCTACAGATGTTCGGCGTATAACGTAATCAAGAGTAAGACAAAGGTTATTCTAGAAGTATACATCAGAAGCCACGACCGCGAGAAGATTTCCTCAGATAGACAAATGCATAATATTATGAGAGCTCGCTGCGTTCGTCTAAGGGGCAAAACCACAGAGACCGACCGCGGGTTTATCTCCCCTGAATCGGAGATGAAACAGTTACGCAGGCCTCAAAGGGTTCCACCCACTAACAGACCGTTTCTTCACAGAAACCCTCTCGGCTCGTGATCAAACGCTTTGAGCGCAAGAGATATTCCCCTGGTCATCCAAACACCAGGTGCGCTGACGTAACATTATCAACATTATCGTTAGCTGACCGCTGAAGGCCAGAATGTAAACAAACCGCGGGGTGGGGTCTGACAAGGGGGAAAAATGGGTCACGAAGGTAGAATCAAAAGAAAGAAAATACAAAATGTAGAGGAAACCAGAACATTAAAAGAGTAATAAAATTGGGAAGAGATGGAAAGACAAATTATCAGTCAACGTGATAAGTTAGCCCCCTTTCTAAAAGTTCGTAAACCACGGACTAGAGGACAGTAATTTATCTTTTCCATAGACGTCCGTTATATGTCCTTGGAACATCCTATACTCATAAGCCAAATTCGTATCCAACTCCTGTCTGTCCGTATTGCTCCGAGTTCATTTCTTTTCTTCCCTCTGTCTAATAGACGTTCGGCGAATCGGATTTTACGAGGCCACTCGGCACTGACGTAAATCCTTTCCCTGTGAACCTGACCTTGGTTACACAGTTCGCTCCGCCTGTTTATCGTCCGGAAAATTATCCGCACCTGTTGTGAGTTTCGTCCCCTCCTGAACTCATTGGCCACTGCATAGGTAATCCGCCTGTTACATACAGTGAAATTATTGCTGGACTCGGGATGTTTACGTTTCCCTCTGGGTTTACGTGTCCCGCGCGTGAACTTAAATGACCTGAGATAGCTGCAGCCTATCAGAATTTTCCGCGCGCGTGTAACCCGAGTCGGCAAATGAAGCCGTTTGCTGGCCGAAGAAACGCTAGCATATTTCTCCTTCCTCTCCACACCTACTACCCTGTTTTGGTGGGAGCGTTGATCAATCTTCAGACCTATGCCGTCTAAAGGCGGTTCTGGAACTTTCCTTGCCTTGCCACTCACAATTCTGGCTTGGTCAACGGAAATGATCAAGTTGCTCGGTAATGGCCTGGCGTAGGCGATTACTTTGCTGTCCATCAGTGGGGGTTGAGACCACTGGAATAATGCGATTACAATGAGAGAGCTCAGATACCTGAAACGCAGAGTCTTCATTCGCATTCGGGGTTTCTACTGAATCATAACAGATCTCAGTAGCTTCTATCTTTGAAGAAAGATAGGTATTATCTGCGAGTTGCAGAATTTCTAGAGTCGCTTTACCGTTACTAACATAATGGGAGCCAAAGCTCTCAACAATAGCTCCTTGTAAAGTAGTAAGGCAGCTTTTCTCACTGTCTTCTGCCCTGAGAAGTAAGAGAGACTCAGATGGGGTACCAGGGATCCCTTCGCATGAAACCCTGTGTCCACCAGAAACGTCAACCCTGCCCTCCCCTAAGGGAGTTACAGGCGTCAGTTCCACTTTGTCCTGCAATGCGAGATCTACTTCCTGGATTACAGGCTCCGCAGTCTGCATGCAAAGGACTGGACGGATTGAGATCCCGTTAGATCGCGAAGTGCCCGAGATAGAACTCTCGGTGTGTTTTTCCAATGTTCTTTGGAACGAATTAGAAAGTTTTACCCTTTTAGCAGGCGACTTATTCTTGCACCTTCTCAGCTCAGGGTGATGAGAGGAGCGGCACCTCCTTTCTCCGATCGTTGAGTTGGAGGGATATGCCACTGCATATGGTTTTTCGCTGTCCGGCCGGGAATCTTGCGAAATATGACGTGATAGGGTGTGGCTCCGTTTTCTCGACGTCCCGTGTCGGTTAGGTGCTGCTCGATCTGGAGCGTGAGAGGTTCGGGGTTCACCGCTTGCCAGACGTTAACAATCCGTATTACAATGCTTGTTAGCACCTCTCTCACCTTTGTGCAGTTTCCATGCCTGGGAACGTTTCGTACTTTTTCCCGTGGATTTAGGTCTGCTGTCCCAACATAAATTCTTTCCTTGTTTGGGCTTCGGATCCAAGTCCAAAGGAAAGTCAATTTACTGGAGTTGGGGCACGGTTTTAGCAGGCAAGTTATCTTTCAGGGGCGCAAGTTTACTTGGGGCGTTGTCAGACAAGGGCGCAGTAGAAGTGAAACTAGAGTAACTACAATTAGTATCTGTTTCCATCCTCCGGATTTGGCTTTCCAGTTCATTCATTCTGATTTAGTGTAGCCTGTCCTTTTCTTAGCTTTGTCTATCCCTTTCTTGTCGCTCCATTTCCAATTTCTGGTACTGTTCTTGTAGCTGCTTTTCCCTTTCTTGTCGTTCTATTTCCCATTTCTTGGCTCTTTCTTGTCGCTTTGTTTCCAATTGCTTCTCCTCTTCTATCGCTTCTTCCACATACTTTCGGGTGAATGCTTCGCTCTCCCCAGTTTGTTTACACGACCATGCCAAGATTAAACGGCTGTTAAACCAGTTGTCTATCTCGTATTGATCCTGCATGCTTACTGCAAATTCTAGAAAGGGCTGAATTTCGCTATCCTGGTACTCCATGTACTTAACTACCACAAGGGCAATCCTATGCACTTTAGCTAGATCGGCCATTATCTCAGGGTAACCAAACACTTTAGAAGAATAAACCTAGAGATCTTAGTTATCTAGTCCACTAGGGGCTGATTAACTTAATAATCAATAAAATCTAGGCTAGCCTGGGAAAACTTTAAAAATCGAGAAGTTTCTAGATACTCTGATTTCGACAAACAAAAACCCCAAAAAACTCCAAAAAATTGCAAGTGAAGTAAAACGTATTATCATCACTTCACCCCACTTCTGTCAGTACTTAGCTATTGAGAGGATTGGTTACTATCATCCGAATGAACACCCTCCCTTGGTACAGATGCAAGCTAGTAACTGACTACCTGTAGCTTCTTATCTCAGATTAAAGAGCTACTCCTGAAAAAATATTTAACCTTTAAAAAAATTTTTTCTGACTTTTACAACAATAGTCGTCAGATTTTCAACCCAAAAACTCAGCAGTGATACTAGCAACCTTACCCAGCTGTCTCATGTGTAGCATGAACAAAATGTAACTTAATATTTATGATTGCTGTGGAGAAAAAGCGCTGTTCAGACTTCCTCCAAAAGAAATAGTTCGATTTGTCTAGGGGATAGAAATTCCTATAATCTGCAAAACACTAAACTCAAAGAATAAAGATAGAATCTTGTGAGAGATTCATACTAGACTATATCCTCATCTGTTGCGATTGCTGCAGATGTGGCTCAAAATCTCGGACGAGCAAACCATTTTTGTTGTGGTTGAGTTGAAGTGTAAGAGTAAGTGTCGAGTTGGACAATAAAAGTGAAATCGACAATGATAGTGAACTGGCAAAGTTATAGATTACACATATAAAAGGTGTAAATAGGAGATGGACTTGAGACAAACTTGGAAGAAGATTTATTAAAGTTATCTCTCTCTCCAAGCCTCAACACACTTATACAGTCTAAGCACCTCCCGCTCTCTCTCTTTTCTCTTATAAAAAACAGAGACTATAGTAAAGAGCTAAAACATGTAAATTATGGATGAAAGGGTCGTGAACAGCGCATTAATAAATGAGTACAATTTATTAAAGAAGAAATGTATGAAAATCATGCATATCAGCACACAAACAACATCAATAATCATCAATAATCACAAATATGAAAATACACACCAACGAACACATGGTAGGAAACTCTTTACAGAGCGATACAACAGGAAGCAATCTGATCATCAGAAGAAGTCCCCCCGTCCGACAAGTGTTTCGGCCCTATATACTCCTTTACACTCTAAGGGGGGCGGGCCCACTTGGGTCATGACTCCCAAGCGTCTCAGCTTCCTGTTGTCTTGCATCGAAAATGAACCCATTTCACTTATGGTAGCAACCTTAAATTCCACAACTCCGCCAGCCGTGGAGGCAATTGTGAAAGCAACAAGGAGAAGACAAATTATTCCGTTCGTTCCGTCGCACACACCGAGACACCAGCGCGAAGTCAACGAGTCGCCACTGCGCGTTCCCCACTGGACACCAACATAAAAAACCTGTAGAAACACAGAGAAATAAATAAACTGAGTGTCAGTCCGTCCGCTTTCGTGGGACCATATACGATAGTTCCAGAAAGTGTCTTACATGCAGAAATCCTTCAAGGTGATGGAATAACATACATAACTTTCGTTGTAGGTGCTATCCTTGGTGACCCCTAATTGCGCGAGGTGGATTAGAAGACCCTGTCTATCTCCGGTTTCATCATCTCATCTCAGCCCGTAACCCGCCATGGGTCGTAGGGGTGCCATGGTGGAAGCATCAGCAGACAGGGTCCTCCACTGCTCTCTATCCTCAGCAATGCGTACAAGTGTGGAAAAACCGTGTCCTGCCCATTCTTTGATGTTATCAGCCCAGGATTTTCTCTGCCTTCCTCTTCTCCGTTTACCTTCGACTGTTCCCTGAAGGATCGTTTTCGAAAGGGAGTCATGACGAGTTACATGCCCAAACCAGGCAAGCTTTCGACGTTTCACTGTTGACAAAAGTGGTTCTTGGTGGCCTGCATAGGTGTTTATCTTCTCTCTAACATAGACATTTGTTTTGTGCTCTTTATAGCAAATGCGCAAAATTCTTCTATAACATTTATGCTCGAAAGCCTGAATCCTTCGTTCCGTATCTGCGGTTTACCAAATGAATAAACTGAGTGTCAGTCTGTCCGCTTTCGTGGGACCAAAGGCGCTAGCTCCAGAAAGTGTCTTACGTGTAGATATCCTTCAAGGTGATGGAATAAACTGCATAACTTTCCTTGTCTGTTCTAACTTTGGTGACCCCTAATTGCGCGAGGGGGACTGGAACTCTGTCTCTCTCTGGCTGACCGCTCATAAGTGCGAGGTTTTGTATAACCCAGAGCTACACACAAGACGAAGTTACTTGAGGACAAACGGTCCCTTTGCCCTCTTATCCGGCGCTGGAATCTTGCGTACTTGGTAAACAATTCGGTTTGGGCTGGTCTGAACTGTGATTTGACTGAGTGCTGCGTTTAAACACACAAAGGCTGGTGATTTTTAAATTCTGCTATAGACGCTAGGCTGCTAGATATCGGGAAGCTGCAATGGTCTGACTGGTAATCCAATAGGCGAGTAGGAAACTGCTACTGCAACAGATGATTTCAGATTTTGCGTTGGCTCGTTGCATAACGCGTGAGCTTAATTTCCCTTTAGAGAGAATGGCGTTGACAAAAAAGGGTTTCGCTTCAGGTATTTGAGGTGACAACTCGTGAAGCTAGATGTATTCAGAAACCCTCTAGAACGAAGAGACTGTGACGTTCTTCGCCTGACTGGAGACTTAACTCTAGCAACTCGGTATCCCTGAAACTGAGACCAAAAGAAGACGACCTTTGCATCAAACAAACAATAAATATACACTAACGTTATACAAAACAGTTATGCTCCACGATGGGATTTAAATTTATTGTAATCCTTGCTATGATAGTTTAGGGCTGTCTTTATCCATATAAGTCTCCCTCCTGTTCCTTCCACTCTATCAATTATCAGCATACGCCCGCATAGGCTATCTAGATTTTGTACACACATATACCTGTCAGTAAATGTTCTGACAGCAAAATTTACTCCTCTTGTTCCAACTAAACATACATGAATCCCAACCCTGTAGTTACAGCTGAATGGATATGCTATTCATCTTACAACATTTAAATGATATTATATTGATTGTATCACTACTTAGCGGGTCATTGATGTATATTCACCGCCGGGTCTTTTTAATGTTTTCTTCTTTGGTAATCATGAACTTAAGATATCTAAAATGAAATTATTGGATAAACTATTGTATAAACTGTGGCATTGTCAGTAGTGTAGTAGGCGTTGGTGACACCTCTCTGGAAATGTTTATACTTAGAGAAATACTTTCTCTGAAATCTTGAGATATATTCTCACTTGTCGTTTCATATGACGACTTAGCCTCACATTAGGCGTTATATTTGTTTGGAATGCTTATCATCTGCGCATTGTTATTCGGGCGCTGTGAGCCAATTGTATGTTGCTCTTAGATGCATTTAAAAAAAAATGTTTCTCTATAAATGTTTTTTCCCGGGGGGGGTGTGGTAATCTGTTGCGCACATATTCTTTTGTATGGAATTATGCGACGCACGGATTACTGCAGGTAGGTAGGCATACAAATGTATTGTATGACTATTTGATATGAACAGTATTTATTTTGAAATGCTCTCATGATCAAAATTATATCACCCATGATTAATTGATACTTTTGTTGTGTGGGTGATCTCTCTTGAATATCGATTTGGCGGATGGATCTAGACTCCGTTGATCTATTCTTTGTTTGGACAGAAAACAGATTATTCTTGCTTAGGTTTATGCAGGGATGTTTATGGTCCGAGTCTATGTTTACTCAGTGTCTGTTGGAGACGATTCGGTCTTATATCGGGTTATCTTTCTATGTCTATGTCGGACTATTTTCCTTGTACTGTATTTTTGGGGTCAGGTGCTTTTCGGCGCATAAAGATACGTTAGGGGGTTCTTCGGTGATGGAGAAGCCTATGGCGGGAAGTCATGTCTTAGACCTGCCCGAAGTTTGTGATCTCTTTTTGATTATGGGAACGAAGATAATTTCTTCTGGGATGGTTAAATCCATGAGTTCCCTAGTGTTCATTCCATAACGCGAGGAGAAGAGCGTTTCTGTGTTTGCTAGTGGTTTTTTCCTATGCCAAGGTAAAGAACTGTTTACCGAACTTTTTCCATTCCTAGGCCCAATATGGGCAGACAGCTACATGAATTGAACCATGTCAGTATGTCGGAACGACATGTTATCTAGCAGCTCTGATTATGTATATATGCAGCAACTATGAGGAAAGAATATGCTGAATGTTATAGAAACAGTTATGTTCATGAACTGCATCTTTATTGAAGCTTAATTGTGCATCATTATCGTGAGCGAGGCTCACAAGACTAGAAGCCATTTTGGAATGCTATTTATTGTTGATCATTTACCAGAGAACAGGGACGCCCTTATTATCAGGTGATGATAAAGAGATCATACTTATGAAAGGAAAACCTACTATTGGTAGTTTAACGTTTTCTCAGGAATTATTGGCTGAACTGTATTTAACGGAATCTTCGCTAGAGTGCGAGTTACGTTTATGCTACAGAGGTTCGGTATAGGAATCAGGGGGGAACATTGTATATTAACTGACATGATCAGTCAGTAAGGCCTGATGAATATTTATATAAAATATGGAACTCTGAATGCTTGTATCCTGACGTTCCATTGTGATTTTCCTCAACATGAATGCCAATTTATTATTGTACACCGTGGGTCAACAATATGCTATTGATGTCGACCTGTGTGCCTGTAACTGTACCTGTTCTGTCCAAGTGTGTGCGTCAAATTAAACTATTGAAACGTCCACAGCTAGTTATGTGACAATTTAAAAAAAAATTAATTATTTACCAAAGTCCAGTTCCATGGTCTTACACTTGTGGTTTATGTGGGAATTTGTTTTATATGATGAGGTTACCTGTCCCATGTCTTACACTGGTGGTGATACGGACTGCTATTGTGGCTGGATGAAGTGCCACAACATTGATAACGCTGGTCAACTCTAATAACCGGGCACAGTGTCAGGCATACAGGACACCTTGTCCTAGAACACAATGAGGCCCCGACAAGCATGCATTGTTGATAATGAGTGTTACAATAAATGTCAATACGCGAATGGGTAGACTGTTCTGTGGAGTTGACTGAAGGTTCAAACACTCATTCATACGTATCTAGAAGTTACTGATGCAGACTAGCTGTGGACGTTTCAATAGTTTAATTTGACGCACACACTTGGACAGAACAGGTACAGTTACAGGCACACAGGTCGACATCAATAGCATATTGTTGACCCACGGTGTACAATAATAAATTGGCATTCATGTTGAGGAAAATCACAATGGAACGTCAGGATACAAGCATTCAGAGTTCCATATTTTATATAAATATTCATCAGGCCTTACTGACTGATCATGTCAGTTAAATACAATGTTCCCCCCTGATTTCTAGACCGAACCTCTTTAGCATAAACGTAACTCGCACTCTAGCGAAGATAATAAGGGCGTCCCTGTTCTCTGGTAAATGATCAACAATAAATAGCATTCCAAAATGGCTTCTAGTCTTGTGAGCCTCGCTCACGATAATGATGCACAATTAAGCTTCAATAAAGATGCAGTTCATGAACATAACTGTTTCTATAACATTCAGCATATTCTTTCCTCATAGTTGCTGCATATATACATAATCAGAGCTGCTAGATAACATGTCGTTCCGACATACTGACATGGTTCAATTCATGTAGCTGTCTGCCCATATTGGGTCTAGGAATGGAAAAAGTTCGGTAAACAGTTCTTTACCTTGGCATAGGAAAAAAACCACTAACAAACACAGAAACTCTCTTCTCCTCGCGTTATGGAATGAACACTAGTTAACTCATGGATTTAACCATCCCAGAAGAAATTATCTTCGTTCCCATAATCAAAAAGAGATCACAAACTTCGGGCAGGTCTAAGACATGACGTCCCGCCATAGGCTTCTCCATCACCGAAGAACCCCCTAACGTATCTTTATGCGCCGAAAAGCACCTGACCCCAAAAATACAGTACAAGGAAAATAGTCCGACATAGACATAGAAAGATAACCCGATATAAGACCGAATCGTCTCCAACAGACACTGAGTAAACATAGACTCGGACCATAAACATCCCTGCATAAACCTAAGCAAGAATAATCTGTTTTCTGTCCAAACAAAGAATAGATCAACGGAGTCTAGATCCATCCGCCAAATCGATATTCAAGAGAGATCACCCACACAACAAAAGTATCAATTAATCATGGGTGATATAATTTTGACCATGAGAGCATTTCAAAATAAATACTGTTCATATCAAATAGTCATACAATACATTTGTATGCCTATCTACCTACAGTAATCCGTGCGTCGCATAATTCCATACAAAAGAATATGTGCGCAACAGATTACCACACCCCCCGGGAAAAAACATTTATAGAGAAACATTTTTTTTTTAAATGCATCTAAGAGCAACATACAATTGGCTCACAGCGCACGAATAACAATGCGCAGATGATAAGCATTCCAAACAAATATAACGCCTAATGTGAGGCTAAGTCGTCATATGAAACGACAAGTGAGAATATATCTCAAGATTTCAGAGAAAGTATTTCTCTAAGTATAAACATTTCCAGAGAGGTGTCACCAACGCCTACTACACTACTGACAATGCCACAATTTATACAATAGTTTATCCAATAATTTCATTTTAGATATCTTAAGTTCATGATTACCAAAGAAGAAAACATTAAAAAGACCCGGCGGTGAATATACATCAATGAACCGCTAAGTAGTGATACAATCAATATATCATACATTACATATGTGTACATATTTTAATATAGAGAGAAAAAAACTGTAGTAGAGTTAAACCTGTTAGAAATCTGAGGATCTAACAGCTAGGTGGAATCATGTGGGCATCTAGACAAAATGTCTGCCATCACATTTTCTGAACCACGGATAGCTCGCACCGAAAGATGAAAAGGCTGAAGAGCAATCGCGTATCGCGTTGATCTCGCGCTCTTCAGATTTTTACTTTGAATAGCTGTAAGAGCTTTCTGGTCAGTTTCTACCATGAAATGCGCGCCAAGAAGAAATCTTTGAAGTTTAAGAATTGACCAAACCATAGCCAATAATTCACGGTCTAGGACAGAGTAATTCTTCTCTGTGGCATTTAGTTTTCGAGAAATATACATCACAGCATGCAGAGTTCCAGGGTACTCTTGCATTAGTGCCGCTCCAATCCCTGTGGATAAAGCGTCATTACGGAGAACAAATGTCTTATCTTTAGTAGGTAACACTAAAATAGGTGCAGTAGAAAACATAGTTTTGATCTTATCCAAAGAGGATTGATATTCTTGAGTCCAATGGACTATATTAGGAGACCCTTTCTTTAGCAAGGAAGAAAGAGGTGCCATGATCGAGGACAGATTCGGAATGAATCGTCCATAAAATTGTATGAGACCTAAGAGACTTCGCACTTGCTTTTTAGTCTTGGGAATAGAAATGTTAAGTATTTTAATTGTATTATGGTCCTCTGTCTTTAGGAAACCATGACCGACACGGTGACCTAAGAAAGCAATTTCGCTAAAACCAATATAGGCTTTAGAGGGTTTCGCTGTCAGGTTATACTCGCGTAGAGTAGATAGTAATTCAACTAACCCCGAATAGTGATCTTCCCAAGTATCGCTGTAAAGACAGATGACGTCTAGATACGCGATGACATCTGACCGATAAGATAGAATTCGACGCATCATGCGTACGAATGTAGCTGGTGCGTTTATAAGGCCGAAAGGCATGAAATTCCATTGAAAAAGGCCTCTAGGTGTAGAAAAAGCAGTAAAAGGTTTGGCGCGTTCAGATAGAGGAACTTGCCAATATCCTTTGGACAAATCTAGTTTAGTGAAAAAATGCGATTTAGAAAGCCTAGTAAGTAGCTCTTCTAGTAAAGGCATAGGTTCAGCATCAAACTTCGTGACTTGATTCAATTTGCGATAGTCAACGCAAAGACGTATGTTATTGTCTTTTTTTCGAACAATAACCATCGGCGAAGAATACGCAGAAGTGGATGGTTCAATTATTTTTAAATCTATCATCTCATCCAACTCCTTCTCAACCTGTGCCTGAAAATGTATAGGAATAGGATAAGGTCTGACTCTAATAGGATTATGGTCAGTTAGAATAATGTCATGTTCAATGACATGAGTTTGTCCAGGAATGTCAGTAAGGACATCCTGAAATGTTTGTAACATAGAAGAAACTTGTCGCTGTTCTCCTGGAGATAAATCGGGAGAAACAGTAACGTTTTTCCAGGATTCACTAGAATGAAGTGGAATCATCGGAAGCGGAAGATTAACATCCGAAAAACTTGTTTCCTCATCCTGTATTACAGACAGTGATGAGTAATGACCATGTTGGACTGGTGAATCGTCCGTTGCCTGGAAAATAGGCTGTAAATAATCCGGACGTTCATGGAATTCCATAAGCATATTGATGTGGAAGGTTTTATGCTTTCCATCAATATCGACAATATAGTCAACATCGGAAATTTTCGAGATTATATCGTACAGACCTTTCTAAGAAAGAAGAAGTCTGTTTTCCCTACAAGGTAGCAAAACAAATGCTTTGTCACCAGGACAAAGTTGTCGTAAGGTTCTTTTCTTAATGGCAAATTGTCTTGCCTTCTGTTTAGCACATTCAGAAGAAGAAGTTACCAATTTGCATGCTTCGATAATCTTTTGCCTCAGCGCGATGACATATTCGTAAGAAGATTTTGTGTCATCGGTAATATTATCAGCGGTTATGAGATCATGAAGCAAAGACATAGGGCCGCGCGGTCGCGCGCCAAAGACAAGTTCAAAGGGCGAAAATCCTGTATGTTCATTGGGGACCTCTCTGTAAGCGAAGAGGGCCGCGGGTAAAACCCTGTCCCAATCTTGAGGATGATCCTCAGTTATCTTCCCTAATAAGTTCTTAAGTGTTCTATTTAGCGGTTCGACCATCCCATTGGACATAGGATGATAGATACTACTCAAAGATCTCTCTATCTGTAGAGTAGACATTACTTGAGACATGGTATCCGATATTAGTTGGGTGCCATGATCTGATAATATTTTTCCGGTAAATCCCAGATTAGAAAATATAAGCCAAAGAGCATCTGCAATGTCAGCTGTAGTAATGCTCTTCAGAAGAATAGCCTCTGGCCAACGTGTGCACATGTCCACGCACGTTAAGATAAACTGATGTCCTCTAGCAGATTTGATCTTAAATGGACCAATGATGTCTATCGCCATTTTCTGAAATGGTCGAATAGGAATGTCTGCAGCCTGAATAGGTGCAGCATGGCGTGGACCTTTGGATTTTACTTCTTGACATACTATACAAGATCGACAATAAATCCTTATGTCTTTGTTCACAAAAGGCCAAAAGAAAGCCGCAAGACCTCTTGACTTTGTACGGGAAAAACCCATATGTCCAGCACACTGAGAGTCGTGAGCGTGCTGCAAAATTTTAACTCTCAAATTCTTGGGCACAAGAATTAGAGAATGAATGGACTTAGTTGAGTCTTGTACCATGCGTACAAGTACGCCATTCTTCATTATAATCCAAGATTTATGATTTGTATCCTTATTCGGATCACCTTTTGTTGCAAGAGTGAAGAATTTCTTTAGAGTCGGATCATTTTCTTGCTGTTTTATAAACAATTCACGAGAAATTACTAAGGGATCATCTTGGTTATGCACTTCATTATCTTCAGTAGGTGAAGATTGAGGCACATTAAGAGCTTGAGCTCTAGTGACTACAGCATTAGCGGTTTGCATATTTTGTTTTTCCCAAACGGAAAGTTGTTGTGGAGTACATTCTTTGACTCCGTGAATACGACCGATGATAAGATCAGAGATCGGATTCGACAGAAGACATGCGTGTACATCTCCTGTAAAGAAAGGAGTAGCAATCCTAATGATAGCAGTAGAGTATTTCTCTAAGGTGCCGCCAAATGTCACACATTTGACTACTTTTCCAGTTTCACGAGAAGGATCTACGAGTGACTGCCTCACTCCAATGGTGGTGCACCCCGAATCGAAAAGAACTGCGACTGGAGTACCATCTACTTAACCTCTATTCAAGACAAGAGAACCTCTTCCATCATGCGCGATTGACGCAGGAAGAGCGGGAAGAGGATGGCCACAACTTAAAGTGGACACCGTAGTTGGTTTAAATAATGTTGTGCATTGGGGGCACTGAGATGCTCTCCCAAAATCAAAAGCGGAACAAGCCATATTATTAGCATCATTATTATCTTTAGTCTGTTTATAGGCTTCCTGTGACTCTTGCTGTGCAGAGTTTGCTTGATAATGCGATTTATGTTTTTTGTATTGGGATCTACCTCGAATTATTATTACCTCTGTAATCATTATTATTCCCTCTATTGTAACCCCTATTTGGGTTTGAGTCATAATTCTCATGGTTACCATTATCATATTCATTATAATGAGTATCTCTATAATTATGGTCTTGTTGTCTCCATGATGGATAACGTGGGTAGTTTCTATAATGACTTCCTCTGCGGAAATGCCTATAATTATGACCACCTCTGTTTCGAGGGCTGTCAGCTTGTCTCCAGTTCTTTGCAGAAGAACCCTGAAATGATTGGTTTCCTTGGTTTTGATAACTATTATGGTTACTTTTTTTTCCAAACTTGTTTTGTGGTCTCTGAAATTGGTGTGAATAATTACGGTTGTATGGTGTTGCTGATGCAACTGGCATACTCTCTTTAATCTTAGTGTTGCTAAGAGTTACGTCAGGGTGTGCAGTGACGTATTGGTCACAATATTCTTGCATTTCTTTTAGTGTCTTGGGTTTACGCTCATGTAGGAATTCCAAGAAGGGTTTATTAACACTTGACATAATCTTGTCCCTGAGCAACAAGTCCATAAGGGCTTCATATGTCTTTTCTGTTTTGGACAACTCAATCCAACGATTAAATGTAAGACGTGTCCTTGCAATGAATTCTGAGAATTCTACCCCTGATTCACGTACCATTTTCTTAAACAAAATACGGTATCCTTCCTCAGTTAACTGGTATTTTTTCAATAAAGCTCTAATAACCTCATAATTATCCTTGTCAGACTCTTCAACCAAACTTAAACTAGTCAGAGAATCACCTTTTAAATTTTCTGACAATTGATTAGCATACTGTGATTTATCCACATTATGAGCTCGACAGGAGCGTTCAAAACGATCCAGCCAGAATGTAATATCATCACTGGAAGGATTGAACGCTGGTACCTTGACCTTGTAAGTAAAGGGTTTACCACTGTTACCATTTGACTGATTAACATTACTCATATTTGTCAATCTCAATTTTTCTAATTCAAATGCAAATAGTTTTTACTCATGTTCTCTTTTTGCCTTACTCTCCTCGGCTTCTCTGTCTAATCTCCTTTGTTCAGCTTCAGTTTCTCTGTCTAATCTTTTTTGTTCAGCTTCAGCTTCTCTGTCTAATCTTTTTTGTTCAGCTTCAGCTTCTCTGTCTAATCTATTTTGTTCAGCTTCTCTGTCTAATCTTTTTTGTTCAGCTTCAGCTTCTCTGTCTAATCTTTTTTGTTCAGCTTCTTTGTCTAATCTCTTTTGTTCAGCTTCTAATCTCCTTTGTTCAGCTTCTAATCTCCTTTGTTCAGCTTCTCTGTCTAATCTTTTTTCTTCACTCTGGAATCTTCTTTCCTCCACCTGCATCTGCAAGTTCTTTTGGTCAGTCTCAGCTTTCAGTTTCTCAATTTCCAATTTTTGTGCTTTTTCATATTGAGTGGTAGCATACTCCTCCAACTTATCTCTAGTCTTGCCTAGGGATTTCCCTAACTCAATAAAGTATTCCAATGTAGATATGATGTCTAATAATGATAGCAATCACTTGAAACAATAATGTAATCTATTTCCAAGTAAACAGGAATAAGTTCTCAGTGAACTTGATTAATTAGCTCACTACCCCAATCTCTGTGGGAAACAAGCCTTACAAAGGTCTTGTATATTTCCTTGTACAACAATAATAATAATAAAGTACTGGTCTATAATATAATATACGTGTACTCAACTATCTCATATCATATGTCAACCAAAGACATTAACAAAGGACAAGCATAAAAGGCAATATGAAAACTATTGCAGAAATCAACTAAGTCAAATAGAGAAATCAATGAAAATAATCACAGAATCTGTGACGACAACTGCAATGGAATCAACAAGACAAATAACGCCACAGTGTATAAATATAAATGGTGTATAGAAATAAATTGACAGAGAAGGGGAGATCTACAAATACAAACAGATCAAACAAAACTAAGGAACACAAATCTATTAACAAAAACAACGAAGAAACGAACACCTCATCACAACTAACAAAAATAGCAACAGATGTTGCAAGCAAATTTTCAATTACGAAAATTGCTCCCTACAGAACGCTAATATAAGACCCATATTACTCGGTATACCTTATACTAGTCTCCTCCCAAAGAGGCCCGCAGACATATAGACAACTATTACATATAAACAGATAACATGTAAACATAAATACATATAGCATACAATATATATATATATATATATATATATATATATATATATATATATATATATATATATATATATATATATCATGAATAGAATGTGTTGTGGATAGAGTGTTGTAGAGACGGCTCAATTTTTAATCAAAATAACTTGCCACTTTATTAAATAATAGATTTATTTACTAAACTATTACACTGTTCAATTTTTTTTGAGCACACTAGAAGATCCACTGATGAAATATATCCACTTCTCAATAGTACTGCATTTCCTGTTAACCCGGTCAACTATTCACTTGATCCAAGTGTTCTGTTTCATTATGCCTGTACAGAGAAAAATGTCAACAAGCGGTGACCTAGATACAGTAATCGCTTCATAGGTCACGTGAGGAACTGTCAATCACGTGTAGACCAACACTGCTGGTGTGTCGTATCAGGCGTCAGGGAAAGGATTTGGTATCAGTAGCTGTTAACTTCTGGCAATGCTCACTGTGCAGGTTAAGCCCAGAAATCTGGCCTACCACATTGATAAGGACTGCTATTGTGGCTGGATGAAGTGCCACAACATTGATAACGCTGGTCAACTCTAATAACCGGTCACAGTGTCAGGCATACAGGTCACCTTGTCCTAGAACACAATGAGGCCCCGACAAGCATGCATTGTTGATAATGAGTGTTACAATAAATGTCAATACGCGAATGGGTAGACTGTTCTGTGGAGTTGACTGAAGGTTCAAACACTCATTCATACGTATCTAGAAGTTACTGATGCAGACTAGCTGTGGACGTTTCAATAGTTTAATTTGACGCACACACTTGGACAGAACGGGTACAGTTACAGGCTCACAAGTCGACATCAATAGCATATTGTTGACCCACGGTGTACAATAATAAATTGGCATTAATGTTGAGTAAAATCACAATGGAACTTCAGGATACAAACATTCAGAGTTCCATATTTTATATAAATATTCATCAGGCCTTGCTGACTGATCATGTCAGTTAATATACCAGGTTCCAACCTGATTCCTAGACCGAACCTCTTTAGCATAAACGTAACTCGCACTCTAGCGAAGATTCCATTAAATACAGTTCAGCCAATATTTCCTGAGAAAACGTTAAACTACCAATAGTAGGTTTTCCTTTCATAAGTATGATCTCTTTATCATCACCTAATAATAAGGGCGTCCCTGTTCTCTGGTAAATGATCAACAATAAATAGCATTCCAAAATGGCTTCTAGTCTTGTGAGCCTCGCTCACGATAATGATGCACAATTAAGCTTCAATAAAGATGCAGTTCATGAACATAACTGTTTCTATAACATTCAGCATATTCTTTCCTCATAGTTGCTGCATATATACATAATCAGAGCTGCTAGATAACATGTCGTTGCGACATACTGACGTGGTTCAATTCATGTAGCTGTCTGCCCATATTAGGCCTAGGAATGGAAAAAGTTCGGTAAACAGTTCTTTACCTTGGCATAGGAAAAAAACCACTAGCAAACACAGAAACGCTCTTCTCCTCGCGTTATGGAATGAACACTAGGGAACTCATGGATTTAACCATCCCAGAAGAAATTATTTTCGTTCCCATAATCAAAAAGAGATCACAAACTTCGGGCAGGTCTAAGACATGACGTCCCGCCATAGGCTTCTCCATCACCGAAGAACCCCCTAACGTATCTTCATGCGCCGAAAAGCACCTGACCCCAAAAATACAGTACAAGGAAAATAGTCCGACATAGACATACAAAGATAACCCGATATAAGACCGAATCGTCTCCAACAGACACTGAGTAAACATAGACTCGGACCATAAACATCCCTTCATAAACCTAAGCAAGAATAATCTGTTTTCTGTCCGAACAAAGAATAGATCAACGGAGTCTAGATCCATCCGCCAAATCGATATTCAAGAGAGATCACCCACACAACAAAAGTATCAATTAATCATGGGTGATATAACTTTGACCATGAGAGCATTTCACAATAAATACTGTTCATATCAAATAGTCATGCAATACATTTGTATGCCTACATACCTACAGTAATCCGTGCGTCGCATAATTCCATACAAAAGAATATGTGCGCAACAGTGGTTTATGTGAGAATGTGTTTTATATGATTGTTAAGTCATATTTTAATTAAGGGGAGTTAAGTGTTAAAGACTGGAATGTACTGGTTGATTTTTTGTACACGCTAGTTAACATGCTCTGCGTGATGAGAGAATTTTTAGTCGGGGGTTGTTGCGGAGTAATGTTTAAACTGTTACCCGACTAGTTGTTTCTTTATTTTTAAAAAATATGATAAGGAATCGGGTCGAAGGTTCTATGATATTGTTTTGGGGGGAAAGGCGGATGAATTCTGCTCACATCTCAAGCTGCGAGTTCGCGCTTGAATAAATTGTACTGAGCTGTTTTAAGCAGCTGATTTTTCGTGACAGTACTGCTGGTAGAGCTTGGAAATGGACGTTTTACCATTTCTCTATTGTGTTCCAGTATATATCCTTTTGTGAAAGGAATATTTGATAATTGCAGAAGGTACTTTATTGAAGATATTATGAGGCCACGGATTGTACAGACCATTATTCTATATTCATATTCCTGTCAGGGATTGTTTTGCAGATAGATAGTGTGTTGAAGAGAATGTTGTTTTCTCTCAGAGAACTTGTTATTCAAAGTCACGGATCTCTTTGGCTTGTTAATGCATTGTATTCATATTGATTCAAAGTCATGGACTATTGAGAACTGGAATGATATTTGTGCTGTACTATTATGAGATGAAATGTGTGCTGCTACGTCCTTCAGCCTATTCACCTATCTGCTGATTCATGTTTCCTGATAGATATTTTGTACTTAATGCACATGATTTGCTGTGGTGGTTTATGCAAACGTTGTTATGGATTTACTTACATGTTGCTTCATGAGTATGCTGTGAATTGTTTTCCTATGATGTCTACGTGACCGTCTCGTCAATAAACTGTATAACGTTACCAGGAGTTACAAAATTTCCTGACTTCTACGTTGCTGTAGTGTGAGTGAATGTATATTAGACACACTTAAAGAACCTATACACATTCGCGTAAGTTATATTTCCATAGTCACACACCTGTCGGCCATCTGTAAGCCCGACTTATGCTGATCGTCTTTTATCAGCGAAACTGTATATTAACTTTGTCCAGCCAACTCTCCTGCGGAAGGTGTTACAGTAGTCCCAACACTGTAACAATGATGAAGTAACCTGTCCCATGTCTTACACTGGTGGTTTAAGTGGGAATTTGTTTTATATGATGAGGTTACCTGTCCCATGTATCACTGACGATGCAGTAGACATATTCTGTGTTGTTGTCATCAGAGACCCCCGTGTACACTATTTATGATGACTATATATTTAATCTGCCTGACGCTTCTGAACTGCCCCTATGAAGCGTGCGTCTCTCGTATATATCGACTGAGCTTCGATTCCTCTAAATGGGACCTAATGTGCACAACTCACTGCGCATCACTTTTACTGTTCCTTTAACCTTTACCCTTTATGTGTTTACAATACATGGTTGACTTAACTACTAAAACTTCTAACTCAGTTTCTTCCCTTAGGTCACTAAACTGTCACAATGACCAAGTAATCTACCTATCAGTTCTGTGCAGTTATTTTCACGTAGATACGATAGCTGATTGCTCAAATCTAATATAACTAAAATGATTTTAACAATAAAATAACACAATTGAATGTCCTTGTCAAAGGGGGTAGGTAACTGAAAATATAACATTCAAAACGCGGAGTGGGATGAGACATAGTAGATATGATACTGACTGTCGTTTTCTGGTCAATGGAGAACTTTCTTGCTTTGTAGCTTTGGTTATCAAATCAGGCCTTTCTATTAGATTATTTTATTGTTGTTTGTTATTTTATTTTATTCATGGGTCATTTTATTCTTTTGTTAGTTTCCTTGGGTTGATTTTTCTTTTTTTCGCATTCTATAATTTTACTTGCTTAGTTAGTGTTACTTTTACCTCGTGTTACACGGCTTCTACGTTTTCGTCTTTCCGTATCTCTCATCTTATCTTTAGTTTCATCAATGTTGTCCACGTTGTTGCCGTGTTTTTGTCTTATTCTCTTCATTTATCATCATCATTACCCTTTATCTCTGTCACATAATTATTTTGGGTCTCTGCCATGTGTCTGTGTGTGTGTGGTTTGGATGTGACGTAAAAGTTACGTCATACAGTTTGATGTTGTTTGTTGGTGTTACTGCCATCACTGGTGTCAATACCTTTTCGAGGTATGGCGGCTTGCGTACCCTGATTACCCCCAGAGCTATGCTAGGCGGGAGTTTTACTCCTGGAAGGTTCTACCAAGCTGGACAGGTTTGCGCGGACAGGGGTCAGACTAATGCAGACACCCTTGTCCTCCAGGTTGGGGATTTAGCATAGGGCTGACACCCCTGTCTATGTAAAAAGAAATGAGGTTGCGGAAACGCCAACAAATGAACAAACTTTGCTGCGGGATGGACATCCGGAGTCTGAGGCTCGTATGACTGTCAGTGATGATAGCCGAAAGGAAGCCACTGACACGAAAACGGTCGGTCTGACCGCAAAACGCGAAACAAGAATATGATTTTGGAATGTCAAGACAATGAACGAGACGGGTAAACTAAAACTATAGATTACACATTCTAGGGATAAACGAGAGCAGATGGACAGGGGCAGGAAAAGTTCAAACAACAACAGGAGAAGCAGCACTTTACTCTGGAAGAGAGGATGGACAGCACAATGAAGGTGTAGCCATTATTCTACAGAAAGGATTAGAAAGGACATTACAGGAATAGAAACCCATCAACAACAGACTGATAAGATCAAGATTGAGAGGTAGATTCACCAACACTACAATAATACAATGCTTCGCACCAACGAATGACAGCGATGAAGAGGTCAAGTGGTCATTGGAGGAACACATTTCCCACATAAAGAAATTCATTCACAAATTAATATGCGAATCACCTATTGGTCGGGACAGAAACCAGAAAGACCACATCATGATTAATGGTAGATGGAGACATACATTACAAAATGTGAAGGTACGAAGAGGTGCAGACTTGGGAAGTGATCACCATTTAGTAGTAGCAAAACTGAAAGTGAAACTCAGAACGGCTGGACCAACTGTAACTACATATAAAAGGTTCGACATCAGCAAATTGAAGGACCCCCCTTACCAGAAAAGCTGATATAATGAAACGATATCCATTTGCCAAAAGTCAGGAAAAGACATTGACTGATGATATAGACCAGAAATTCAACACCATTTCAACAATATATAAGGAAAGCAGCAAATCATGCTTGGGATTCCAGGAAAGGAAGAAGCAAGACTGGATAACACCTGAAACATTAAACACCATAACGATGAGAAAGGAAATGAAAAGAAATAAAACAGAAGCGAAGTCCCCCAGGTTAAAGCAACTATATAGCGAACAGAACAGTTAGCCAAACAGAAGTATAGAAGTTAAACGCCAAACCCGAGCCAAGAAAAGGAATTTCTTAGACAATCTTGCAAGACAGGCAGAAGAGGCAACACTGAGAAATGAACAAAGCACAGTATACAAAATAACTAAAATCATCAGCGTAAAAAAAGGTGAAAACAATATTACATTAGTAAGAGATAAGAAAGGAAATCTAATCACGACAGCAGAGCGACAGGAAACAAGATGGGTAGAGCATTTCAGAGAAACTCTGAACAAGGAACCACCAGAGGCACAATTGAATGTTCCTGAGGCTGAAAACGATCTAGATGTTAATACAGATATTCCACGAAAAGAAGAAATCATCACAACAATCAAAGGGTTAAAGAATGGAAAAGCTCCTGGCCATGATAACTTAAATGCAGAGCTGAGCTATTTAAGAAAGACCCTGAGCTAGCAGCAGAACTATTAGAACCACTATTTGCACAGGTCTGGAAAACAGGGACAACACCAACGGAGTGGAACAAAGGAATAATTGTCAAATTGCCCAAGAAGGGAGATCTTGCAGACTGCAATAATTGGAGAGGAATCACTCTTCTCTTAGTTCCCAGCAAAATACTAGGCAGGATAATTATACAGAGAATTTCAAAAGCAGTAGACCACCAACTGAGGAAAGAACAAGCAGGATTTAGAAAGAACAGAAGATGTGTAGATCAAATATTTACCTTCAGGAACATTATAGAGCAGTGCTCTGATTGACAAAGACAGCTGTACATTTTCGTTGATTTTGAAAAGGCTTTTGACAGTATACATAGGGATGGTTTATGGAATATACTGAGGGCTTATAGAATTCCAAGTTGCATAGTGTCAATCATAAAAAGCTTCTATGCCAATTTTACGTGTAGCGTTGGGCAGAGCAACCTAACCTTTGAGGTGAAGACAGGAGTACGACAGGGATGCCCCTTATCAACCACTCTATTTTTAACAGTCATAGACTGAGTGATGCGCCAGACAACAGAGGGCAGTCCAAGAGGAATAAGATGGACTACATTTTCTACATTAGAAGATCTGGAATATGAAGATGACATTGCACTACTAGCACATTCACATCAACACATCCAGGAAAACACGGATAGACTTAATAAGTATAGCCATCAGGTGTGCTTGAACATGAATCTAGAGAAGTCAGAGGTCATGACGCTCAATGTGAGCAACCCTGAACCCATATCAGTAAGGAATCAGTGTGTGAGCTGTGAAGGTATCTATATCTAATGAGAGTAGTGTATTATAGATAACCTTACTTGCTGCCACATATATATATATCTCAGTCAGAATTATTCTGGAATAGTGTGATGACTACGTTATGTGTCTAGGGTATGTGTATGATGAAGTGTAAGTCACAACAACAGACAGATAAACAATTTAATTTAATCCACTACTCTTGACAACACTGTGACACTCACATACATATAACACTCTATGAGAATATCTTAAGGAGTCACTGATAACTTTTCAAATAACAATATGTATTCATTGTTGTCATAAAGGTATATGTGTCCTGATTCAAATACAAAGGAACCAGGAATCACAATCAATTTTAATTACAAGTATATGTACAGACTTTATCAATATGAATATTGTAGTGACATATATTATTAAAAATATCCTATGTGTGTCAGTTGTGTAGTGGTAATATGAGGTAATACTGGTTTTGTTTTGTTCAAGCTCTGTTGGTATTTGTCATCATGACTTCAATAGTTTGTCTTTTGGGACTAGTATTGGAGATGTTCTCAGTTCCTGATATTAAGACAATTAAATTCCCCTCTGAATGTTATTTTTACAAAGTTATTTCAAGATGAGGGGACATAATGTTGAGCTCAGCTGGCCAAATCAGCTTATCTTGCGTGATGGCGGCAGGAAGGGACTCCTCTGCTCGAATTCTCCCCTGGGCTCTGGAGACACCTCACTGATAGCTAAAAAGACCAAGGAGTATGCTGTCCGACTCTGGATTCAGCAAAGCTCTGACCAGGTGCTGCTCAGTACCATCAAGACCACGGTCCCTGTAAACAAGAAGGATGTACCTTCTACTTCATAACTAACTTATACTCTCTTTTTACACTGATCACAATACATCACAAACATTGAGTTCAGAGCGTTAGGCCAACTGTCAGCTTCAATCTGAAATACTTTATACCAGCATTAACCTCCTTAATGGTTACCACGCCTCTGCACTTCCAGCATTATTTCTTTCTAGTCAATCATCCAGGTGTCAGTGTACTATTTGGCCATTCCATGCCGTTTTACTTCCCTCCGACACCCTCTGTTCAGGCTGGAGCATTATAGGCTTTATCTCCTGTTTGCCACTGAACTACACATATATATACAGGCATAAATTAACAATTTACATTCAATTTTCATTAAAAGATACTGAATGGTTCAAGCTTACCACAATTCATAGAATAAACACAGATACGTTGATTAGCAATGAATTCTGGCACATTTACTGGCACAAATTCCCATCTGCTTATGTTCCAGGCTTTTATTTAGCAAAATTTGAGCTGGCTTCAACGCACTGTTGCTTTATCAAGCTTATTTAAACAAGTGGTTTCGAACTAACGCTCCTAAGTGATTATATCAGCGAGTCTGGCCAATCGAGCCACGTTTCGACAAGTGTTTGAAAAAATGTTACCTTCCTACGTCTCCCTAACAACCAAGATAGTATTTATAGCCCGACCAATCGTGGTTAGTCTTTCATTTGTTGCGCTCCAATCAATTTGGAGTTTACATGGTAGGCTATTTCTGTAACGTAAGGTTTTTTCAAACACGTTATAAAAAAATTTTATGAGCAGAAATGATTCCATGTTGTCAGGCATCCCCACTATTTTATTTTGGTTATAATTTATTAATTCCTGGACTATTTGCGTAACGTTTTACATATTCTTTGTCAGCAAGCCCTAAGGAACCCAAATATCCAAATTTAAAAGAGCTACGTGGCTGCGTTCAAAATATGCAATTCCTTCTACCTCCTGTTTCGAAGATGTGCTGTCTGGGTACTGTAATGTTTTCAAACGTAAACCCATATAATGTTATCTTTCCTAATAAGCGTTTTTTTATGATTTTAAAACCTAACTCTGGGAAGGGTAGTGAATTTATCACTGTCCGTCCGAAAAAGTTAGTGCTTGTAGCCTAACACACGTGATAGTAGTAATTGTGTATCGCGCGACGCGAGTTGGGGGTGGCATTAATAGCGAGACGCGTGTTTAATTTTGCATGCGTTCGGCTTTATTCGCCCCTCTCTCTTTCTATTTGAGTCCATCTGTTCGTTCGTTTTGGTAACGCAGTATAATTAATGTTAGGATTAATTTAGGTCATTACGCAGTCTGCCTCTCAATGTTTTTCCAAGAAATACAGCACACGTTTCATTGAAGAAAGCGGGTATAATACAGTAAGCTTTTACTATCAACGTGAAAGCGTTACAATTTGCAGACGAAGCAGAAAACAAGGGGGATTTCGAGTACCTTCTTTGTGACAGCACTGTTATTTTACCATTGCTCTTTTCTTTATTAATTTTATTTGTTAGGCTTCATATTTACCTAATAATTTATATATGTGGATTAGAATATTCCACGACACCTCCCCTCTTAAAACAGACATTATATGTCAGTCCTTTATTCTATATACACATAGAGAAATTTATTATTATTTCTGGGGTTTACGGTGATTCTCATCACACGGATGGCGGCTTAAAAAATCCGCTCCCAAATTGGTTTTTCCAGATATATACTCAATGCTAAAATTATAGGGAGCCAGAAGTAAAGACCATCGGAGTAACCTAGAGTTCTCATGCCTAGCCTGTGCTAGAAACGATAAAGGTTTGTGGTCTGTTTGCAACTTAAATGCCTTCCCATATAGATAAATATTGAATTTCTTTATCGCCCATATTACTGCAAGACATTCTTTTTCGCTAGTTGAGTAGTTGATTTCAGCTTTATTCAACTTTCTGCTAGCATATGCCACTGGGCTTAATTCCCCATCCAATGCATCTGATTTCTGCAGTAGAGTTGCACCTAACCCAATATTACTTGCATCCGTCCTTACTATGAATTCTTGACTTAAGTCAGGTAATTTTTAAATGGGTTTACTTGTGAGCTTTTCCTTCAATTCTTGGTAAGTCATTTCACATTGTGGTGTCCATGTAATGCGATCTGGATGTCCTTTACGTGTCAATTCAGTTAACAGTGCACATATGGAATTAAAGTTTTTGATATACTTCTGGTAGAAACCACATAATGAGACAAAGGATCTCACGTCCTTCTTGGTTTGTGGTCTCGGGGCTTTCTGTAGTTTCTCTAAGTTCTTTGGGTCAGGGGTCATGTTTCCCTGATAAACTGTGTGTCCCAAAAATTCCAATTCTTTACATCCAACGCAACATTTGGTTGGTCGGGCTGTTAAATTTGCCTCCCTAAGTCGATCAAACAGCATGTTCAGAGAGTCAATGTGTTCCTCAAATGTTTCTGTTGCTATAAGGATATCATCCATAAAATTTGTTATACAGGGATTATTCAGAGGATCCAATAATTTTCTCATCATTCTAGAGAAGACACTAGGCGCATTCTTCAATCCAAATGGCAATCTATTAAACTCATAGTGTCCTTCTGAGGTACTAAAAGCTAGGTATGGTCTAACCTCAGGCTTTACTGGAATCTGATAGTATCCTTTACTCAGATCCACTTTTGAGAAATATTTAGCTTTATTTAGCCTGGCAAACAGCTGATTTGTATCCGGCAATGGATCCACCTGTCCTTCTGTAATAGCATTCAGTCTCCTGTAATCTATACAGAGTCTATGTTCTCCAGAGGGCTTCCTTAAGAGTACAACACCGGAACTATACGAAGATTCACTGTGTGAAATAATTCCTTCCTTCAATAGATAGTCTATCTCTTCCTTCAAAGCTTTCTCCTTAGCAAACGGAATCGAATATGGTTTCATACAAACAGGTGTGGAGTCTATTAGTTTCATATCATATTCCAATAGGTTTGTATGCCCTGGTCGGTCTGTTAACACCTCTGCATGATTATTTAGAACCTGTTGCACTCTCTCTTTCTGAGTTTTCGTTAAATGTGTACTGATTCTCACCTGTGCTGCTGTCTCACAGGGGTGTAATGGATATTCAAATGATGAAAGTGGTTCCTTTTTCATCTCCATGGCGATGGACAAGGTCAACAAGTGTGTCTCTTCCTGATGTTCTCTTTCCAAATATTTCTTCAGGAGATTCACATGATAGATTTTTTCTTTCCCCTTCTTATCTATCTTATAATTTGTTCTAGACACCTTCTCTAGAACTGTATATGGACCCTGCCATCCAATTTGTAACTTATTCTGACTCCCGGGCAAAAGAAGCAGTACCTTCTCTCCCACAGCCAAATCTCTGTCTTTCGCCTTCCTGTTATAATAGGCAGCATGTTTCTTCCTGGCTTGTTTCAAATTTTCATTGGCAAGTTTCCAGCCAGTTTTTAACCGAGTGGTCAGCTCATTCACATATTGGTATGAAGATGTAATGTTTTCCTCTGCCTTTTCATCAGTCCACGTTCTTAACATAGCTTCGAGTGGACCTTTTATTTTGTGGACCTATTTGTCCATGCACCGGTATGGTCTCTTCCACTCGAAGCTTTATAGTGATGATTTTTCCTCCCAGAATTATCATTCACAAAACGACCGCTACCAATTTTTCTTTTGGGGCTTTCTCCCCACTTAAAATTCTTGATGAGAGATTTCCTCTCTACATCCTCTTCCTCCAGTTTGTTTAAGTCCGATTGAGGGATTTTCGGCTTATCCTGGGGTAAGACATCTTTTTGCACTCTCCGCATAGTGGCCATTGTAAAACAGTTAAGTGAAGCTTGTCCGTGAAAAGGGGCTTCCCATTCCATTTGGTCCACTTTATCAAATCTATTTTTCTTTTTATTATCAGGCCTAATTTTGCCCCGTGGCGTGTCCAGGTCCTGATCCATGTTCCCACTTGTGGGTGTTCCCTCATGTGCTATGCTACACCTTTCTACAAAATTTTCAATGTCCCATCTTGCTTTGGGCCAATAATAATTGTGAGCCACCTTTTGAATGATGGTACCTATCTTCTCATGGTCCCCATCTGGTTTCACATGTAGGCTCCTTATTAAGTCTGCCCTATATCTCTTTGGAAGAACCAGCTGTCCGTGACCTTTGGATCTAGCTCCAGTCTTCCTATACATCAACTTGTTTTTCATGTAAAAATCTCCCTTGCCTGGAGTTGTATGACAAGTTGACAATTTTCTGAAACAAGGCTTGAGTGTTTTATCCCCAGCCTGTGCCTTCCTCATCTCTTCTGGAGTGGTATCTAACATAATATCCTCCTCCTGTCTTGAGGTCGACCTGACCTGAAGGGTGGCCATATACACAGGTTTCCTTCTGCAACGGTCAGTGTCATGATTGTTCATCTTACAATTTTTACACCACCTTTTTCCTTGGTTGAAAGATTTTCTTTCATCATATTTCCTTTCATCGAATTGTGGGAATTTATTTTTATTTTCATACCGTAGCCTATCAAACTGGTGCTTACCTTTGTGTTGATCCCTAGGATCAAATTTATTAAAGTTCTGTGGTGCCCTAAAGTTATCCACTTGTTTCTTTTTATTACCTGTTACCTCTGCTTGAGCTGCTTGATACCTTTCAGCAACATTTAGCAACTCATCCAGCCTCTCTGCACCTTGTTCCATGAGAAACTTTCTCAGGTCTGGAGCCATGGACTCTCTTAATTGCTCTATAAGGACCATTTCCTTAAGATCTTGGGTTTTCCCCAGAGAAGTCCATTTCTCCAAGTATGTCTCTATTCGTGCAGAGAACTGGTGATAGGTTTCACCTGACAGTAGTTTAGCATTCCTAAATTTTTTCCTATAAAATTCAGCATTCTTTTCATATCTTAACAAAAGAGCCTGCTTTAGCATGTCATAATTTTCCTGATCACCTCTGCTCATTTTTGCAAAAACTTCATAAGCTGCCCCACGAAGTCCCTGAGATAACTTTAAGCTCCACCTTTCTCTCTCTAACCCATACGTGGTAGCTAATAGTTCATACCTATTTAGGTAGCTCTCTATATCATCGTCTTTCTCAACAAAATGATCTAAATGAAAATTCATAGCTGAGGTTGAGGCTCCTTGAGTAACCGTAGCATCAGAGGCAAAGGGACTGGCACCATTTTCAGGAGCATGGCCTTGAAACTCAAACTCCCTTAGTCGTAACTCATGTTCCCTTTGTAATCTTTTATCTTCTGCTTCCCTTTCTGCAGCTAATTTCCTCTCTTCCCTTTCTGCAGCTAATTTCTTCTCTTCCCTTTCTGCAGCTAATTTCTTCTCTTCCCTTTCTGCTTCCAATTTCTTAGCCTCTTTGTCAGCCTCAATCTGCAACCTCTTAGTCTCAGCCTCAGCTTGCAACCTCTTAGTCTCAGCCTCTAACTTTCTTTCGGCCTCTTTTTCTAATCTTCTTTCTTCGCGTTCAATAAATTTGTCACATTCCGTAGTGACATAGGCAACCATAACTTGCCCATCTAATCCTAACTCTTTTGCAGTCTGTACAGCAGCAGATCGAAACTTGGCCAGGTCCGCCATTGTCTATCAGGTAAATTTCTACAATGTCTAACCAACAATTTAATCTCTAAATATATCTAATGGACAACACAGGCACCGTGAGCTCAACCTTATTTAATTCCACCCAAGGATACCTTTTAATTCTTATATTCCCTGAAGTGAATTACCCCCAATATTTTTAATAGGGAAAGATTCAAAATCCCGGACGAGCCCCCAATATATGTGGTGAAGTGGGATGTTATAAATATTTATAGGGGGACTTAGTGTACTGACTGAGATCAGCTGTGAAGGTATCTATATCTAATGAGAGTAGTGTATTATAGATAACCTTACTTGCTGCCACATATCTATATATATCTCAGTCAGAATTATTCTGGAATAGTGTGATGACTACGTTATATGTCTAGGGTATGTGTATGATGAAGTGTAAGTCACAACAACAGACAGATAAACAATTTAATTTAATCCACTACTCTTGACAACACTGTGACACTCACATACATATAACACTCTATGAGAATATCTTAAGGAGTCACTGATAACTTTTCAAATAACAATATGTATTCATTGTTGTCATAAAGGTATATGTGTCCTGATTCAAATACAAAGGAACCAGGAATCACAATCAATTTTAATTACAAGTATATGTACAGACTTTATCAATATGAATATTGTAGTGACATATATTATTAAAAAATATCCTATGTGTGTCAGTTGTGTAGTGGTAATATGAGGTAATACTGGTTTTGTTTTGTTCAAGCTCTGTTGGTATTTGTCATCATGACTTCAATAGTTTGTCTTTAGGGACTAGTATTGGAGATGTTCTCAGTTCCTGATATTAAGACAATTAAATTCCCCTCTGAATGTTATTTTTACAAAGTCATTTCAAGATGAGGGGACATAATGTTGAGCTCAGCTGGCCAAATCAGCTTATCTTGCGTGATGGCGGCAGGAAGGGACTCCTCTGCTCGAATTCTCCCCTGGGCTCTGGAGACACCTCACTGATAGCTAAAAAGACCAAGGAGTATGCTGTCCGACTCTGGATTCAGCAAAGCTCTGACCAGGTGCTGCTCAGTACCATCAAGACCACGGTCCCTGTAAACAAGAAGGATGTACCTTCTACTTCATAACTAACTTATACTCTCTTTTTACACTGATCACAATACATCACAAACATTGAGTTCAGAGCGTTAGGCCAACTGTCAGCTTCATCTGAAATACTTTATACCAGTATTAACCTCCTTAATGGTTACCACGCCTCTGCACTTCCAGCATTATTTCTTTCTAGTCAATCATCCAGGTGTCAGTGTACTATTTGGCCATTCCATGCCGTTTTACTTTCCTCCGACACCCTCTGTTCAGGCTGGAGCATTATAGGCTTTATCTCCTGTTTGCCACTGAACTACACATATATATACAGGCATAAATTAACAATTTACATTCAATTTTCATTAAAAGATACTGAATGGTTCAAGCTTACCACAATTCATAGAATAAACACAGATACGTTGATTAGCAATGAATTCTGGCACATTTACTGGCACAAATTCCCATCTGCTTATGTTCCAGGCTTTTATTTAGCAAAATTTGAGCTGGCTTCAACGCACTGTTGCTTTATCAAGCTTATTTAAACAAGTGGTTTCGAACTAACGCTCCTAAGTGATTATATCAGCGAGTCTGGCCAATCGAGCCACGTTTCGACAAGTGTTTGAAAAAATGTTACCTTCCTACGTCTCCCTAACAACCAAGATAGTATTTATAGCCCGACCAATCGTGGTTAGTCTTTCATTTGTTGCGCTCCAATCAATTTGGAGTTTACATGGTAGGCTATTTCTGTAACGTAAGGTTTTTTCAAACACGTTAAAAAAAAATTTTATGAGCAGAAATGATTCCATGTTGTCAGGCATCCCCACTATTTTATTTTGGTTATAATTTATTAATTCCTGGACTATTTGCGTAACGTTTTACATATTCTTTGTCAGCAAGCCCTAAGGAACCCAAATATCCAAATTTAAAAGAGCTACGTGGCTGCGTTCAAAATATGCAATTCCTTCTACCTCCTGTTTCGAAGATGTGCTGTCTGGGTACTGTAATGTTTTCAAACGTAAACCCATATAATGTTATCTTTCCTAATAAGCGTTTTTTATGATTTTAAAACCTAACTCTGGGAAGGGTAGTGAATTTATCACTGTCCGTCCGAAAAAGTTAGTGCTTGTAGCCTAACACGCGTGATAGTAGTAATTGTGTATCGCGCGACGCGGGTTGGGGGTGGCATTAATAGCGAGACGCGTGTTTAATTTTGCATGCGTTCGGCTTTATTCGCCCCTCTCTCTTTCTATTTGAGTCCATCTGTTCGTTCGTTTTGGTAACGCAGTATAATTAATGTTAGGATTAATTTAGGTCATTACGCAGTCTGCCTCTCAATGTTTTTCCAAGAAATACAGCACACGTTTCATTGAAGAAAGCGGGTATAATACAGTAAGCTTTTACTATCAACGTGAAAGCGTTACAATTTGCAGACGAAGCAGAAAACAAGGGGGATTTCGAGTACCTTCTTTGTGACAGCACTGTTATTTTACCATTGCTCTTTTCTTTATTAATTTTATTTGTTAGGCTTCATATTTACCTAATAATTTATATATGTGGATTAGAATATTCCACGACAGATGCATAGAAACAACAGACGGCGGAGCAAGAAAAGACATCAATAAAAGAATGAACAAAGCAAGAACAGCCTTTTTTAGTCTAAACAACATCTGGAAGTCCTCTCAGTACCGCACAAGGACAAAATTAAGATTGTATCAGAGTTGTGTGCTTTCTGTGCTTCTCTATGGTGTGGAATGCTGGAGAGTTACAAAGAAGGAAATGTCGAAATTGTCATCTTTTCACACAACATGCCTAAGGAAAATTCATAACACATAAGGAAGGGAAACCCGAGGCCTGTAAACAGTAAATTAATATTAGACAAACATAAAGGTATGTTTTCAGGCACACGTAAGAAATAAAGAAGTAGAACACTTGGACAACAGAAAAACAACAGACGTGAGTGGCTTACCCAGGGTTCGAACCCCGTAACTTCCGTACGACAACTCCGCCTACCTATACAAGCGAAACACACTGACCCCACGGCCAGCTAGGCATCCCCAAAAAAAGGATGCTTTACTGACTAGTCATCAGTGCGAAACACAAGATAACACCGGAAGTATACAGTGAGCAACTCAGCCCATTAATGACGCAATCACTTCTGTTGTTCAAAGCAGTCAGTGGCCATTACGCCTAGTGGCGTCTTAGGGCAACAGCAGATAGGTTTTCTTTGCCATTGTTTCCCATCACGCCTATTGGCGTCTTTAGGGCAACGGCAAATCAATCCATTTGCTGTTGTTTCCGTAATCGAACTGACTGGCAACCTTTATGTTTGTTTAATATTAATTTACTGTTTACAGGCCTCGGGTTTCCCTTCCTTCTGTGTTATTAATGTTTATACAATACCAGAAACCTACCCTCTGTTCTATACTACTGTCCTTAAGTCTTCTATCATTTACTGGACACAGTGTCAAGGTCTTTGTCTTGTTTGGACTGACATATACTGCTGTATAGAGGAACAACAGAAGTGATTGCGTCATTAATGGGCTGAGTTGCCCACTGTATACTTCCGGTGTTATCTTGTGTTTCGCACTGATGACTAGTCAGTAAAGCATCCTTTTTTGGGGATGCCTAGCTGGCCGTGGGGTCAGTGTGTTTAACTTGTATAGCTTGGACATCATAGCTGGCAGACGCTGGAGCTGGGTAGGCCATGTCCTCAGAAGAGACCTCCATGCCATCACAAGAACAGCTATGCTATAGACCCCTGAAGGAAAACGAAGGAGAGGCCGACTAAAAAGAACTTGGCGGAAGACTGTGGAGGCTGAAATGCAAAGAATGAACCAGAGTTGGGGCACTGCACGAAGGATGGCCACCGACCGAGCAAAGTGGAATCAATTTGTTGTTGCCCTACAAGACGCCACCAGGCGTAATGGCCACTGACTGCTTTGACGGTCGGCGGCTAAGAATCAAAGAAGAAGAAGAATTTAGTGTTAGCTCAAATGGAAAAGTCCGCTTTGTTCTTCCATTTTCCTATGCCCATTATTGTTAATTGTTAGCACGTTTTTTTTTAGATCTGCTACTTTTACTTAAGTCTGTGAATGTGGTAATAATAATAATAATAAAAATAACAATAATAATAATAATAATAATAATAGCAACTTCAGTCCTAACTAACTATGGGAATGTCCTTTCCAATGCAAGATCATAGTTACATGGAGATCAAGCTGTTGCCCATGCAGCGGTATAGTTTGGTGCCAGTCCCGCAGGAGTCTCCACGTCGAATCAACATTAGACTGCCTGTAAGATCCAAATGAATGGCAGTCAGCAGGGTATCTTTTCTTGCCTCGTTCGCCACGTCGTGGTTTGAGTTGTTTCCAACGTAGCTGTGAATAATCGGTCGATCCGACTTCTCACATTTTTTTAGGACGGGTTTGCCTTTCCCATTGGACTAAACTTCGGATTTCCAGGATCACCATCAGGGTTTACTCCCGAAGCCTTTCCGTAAACGGACATTCCCGCAGCGGTAGTTTGAATTAAGAGGTTTGTCTTCTCTCAGATACGCTACCAACCAAGGATCACGAGCCCTGTTTGCCCGAAAGCTGCTTGGTTTAAGGCGCCAGTGACTCGCCTTCGTCCCTTCTCCCGTCAGTGGAAACAGTTCCGCCGGGCTCAAATTGAGCCACACGTGAAGGCCGTAAGCTAGGCTTGGTTCTCATGTGCTATTTGTGACACTTGCCATAGAAGCATTTATCTGCAGGGAGGAATGTGGTCAGGATGTTTTCTGTACATTTATCGTTTGGTGGGAAAATGCTGGTGTCGTATTCATAGTCAAGCATCGTTTGTTCATCTTTCCCTTGTATGACAGTGACCTTAATCAAGTTATCTTGTTTCTAAGGTTCTCTAATTATGGTTCTACTACAAGAACATAAAGTAAAGGGGAGAGAGGACTCTCTAGTCTGACAGATCGTGTTAACCTGCAGGAGTTAGTAAATGTACGAATTACCAAGACCTTTATCTCAGGCTTCATGTAGAGAATTGTAATTCATTTACTATATTAGTATTCTCCTATGTTACAATGTAATAACATTGTATGAAGGTATGACAGTGATACTTTACCAAAACCCTTTTTTTCTTGGTCAAGGGAGATGATTGACGACTGACAACTCTTCTGGTGAGTGTAGTTAATTATGCCCCCTATGAAATGAGTGCGCTAATTGATGTGTCTGTTCTGGACGCTAGACTGCTGGTCTTCGTGTATAAGAGTCGCCTTGAATGAGTTTAGTTACAGCTTTTGTTAAAATGTTATAGTCAACGTTCAAGAGCGATATTGGTCGGTAGTTTTTATTCAGTGTTTTCTCAGAGTTTATTTTAGGTATTAGAGTGATGTATGATATGTTTAAGCTTGGTGAGAGTTCTTGGTTCTCAAAAGCTTCTGTGTATACGTTTAGTAGAAAGGAAAGGAGGGAGGGGCTAAAATAGGAGAGAAATGTCAGTAGAGTTCTGCTGTGTGTTCATCTGCCCATACGGCAAATTAATTGATCAAAGTTTACATCCGTTCAATGTAATATTTGTTTAAGTCAGAATCCAAACATACGAAACCAACGGGCTGATCACCCGTTTGCCAGTCACTTCGATTACGGAAACAACAGCAAATAGATTGATTTGCCGTTGCCCTAAAGACGCCAATA
Organism: Oreohelix idahoensis; assembly: GCA_024509875.1. Classification (NCBI taxonomy): domain Eukaryota; kingdom Metazoa; phylum Mollusca; class Gastropoda; order Stylommatophora; family Oreohelicidae; genus Oreohelix; species Oreohelix idahoensis. Next base: position 53,143 of record JAMPIV010003842.1, read on the forward strand.
GGTGTGATGGGAAACAATGGCAAAGAAAACCTATCTGCTGTTGCCCTAAGACGCCACTAGGCGTAATGGCCACTGACTGCTTTGACGGTCGGTGGCTAAGGACGGAAGAAGAAGAAGAAACATACGAAGAAAATTATATGAACATACTGATACTGTCAAAGACTTGCTAGAAAACTCGTTAATACAACTGAACATAATAATCCAAATCTGTGTACAAAGTTTAAGTTTTCTTTCTTTGACCCTTAGCCCCCGACTGTCAATGCATTCTGTGGCCATCACGCCTGGTGATATCTTGTATGGCAGCAACAAACTACTTCCACTTTGTTCGGTCGGTGGTCATCCTTCGAACAGTGACCGAGCTCTGGTTCATTCCTTGTATCTCGTAAGATCAGATATTATATATAAGTCAGTGCAGCAAGAGTTAACGCTTTGTTATAAATTATTGATTGCTGCTTAAATAGTCTAGTAAATTGACATATAGTTACAAACAAAGCAAAAGGTAGTAAACAAATTATAAAAGTGAAGTGGAAAAGCACTGTCAAGGAACTGTTTGCAAAATAATTTTGATTAATAACAAATTTTAAGAAAGTAGAAACTTTTGTTTAATAATGTTGTTTCCCCTGGTACATGAACAAAAAATTACTTCCCTTAAGTATACTTGTGATCGTGATTTCTAGTTGACGAGTCATTTCCCATACTTATCCATCTTCTCTGACATCTCTCATACATCTGGGAATGATGTCTAAGTGATTAGTCAGTTTTAATATAATAATTCAATAACAACTGTCAGTGCTCTTTTGAGTAGAGAATAATTTTTTCTGTGGATCATTTTTATTTTGGACAACTCACTAGTCTATTTTTTGTTTTTTTTTGTTTTTTGTCTGCGGTTGCCCCTCCACACCAGCGATATCAACTCTAATGTAAGTCTGTAGAACAACCTTGACTATTTCCTTTTTTTTATTTTAAATTGCAGACAATATTTTAATTGTTAACACCTCATCCAAATAGTCCTAAAAGTTTGATCACAAATTTCTTCTCTACAAGATGATAACGAAATGTGGCATGTACACGAATGAACACGGTGCTATAGCGCACTGCCACACGTGGCTGCTCGGTCACTGCCCACCATTGCGAGCGACAACATCGCTAGGTGCACAAAGTTCATTGAAGTACGACGTTTATATTTTTGTTCAATCACAATTTCTCGCGTAACCCCTAGTGACTTCTCGCGTGTTCCCAAGGGTTCCGCGGAACCCAACTAAAAAACCCTGTGTTATAGTGATACATTTTGTTTCTTCTTCTGTGTTCGTCCTGAAAAGGACGTTGGTTGCGTTGTGTCCGTTTACAGCAAGGCTGCGATATTTGAGCCTTTCGGCTGACACATCCGACTTCAGCACAACATTTTTGGGACCGGGTTAGCCTTCTCTCTTTGATCCCTACTCATTCAGCCAGACTGCAGTGATGCAGCCTGTTTCCAGGACCACCACTTGGAGGTGGAGTAGGGTCTTGGTCAGCTCTGGTTCGCTGACCTTGAAGCAAGCAGTCCAGCTATCGATCGCTAACTGCATTCCTCACTGTTGACGCGTCTTAGGTCCCATATAGTGATACATGACATGTAAGGTTGGTGGGAGTTCTTTTTTCTCCAAGGCTTCCTTGTATACTCTTAATAAAGGGAGACCTAAGATAAGAAATTGGGTATAAAATGGACAAATGGAAAATTCCTGGGGGACCTGGATTTCGCAGATGATGTAGCATTCTTAAGTTCAACACCAAGACAATCCCAAGAAGCAATAAATAATTTGTGTCATCTCTCGGTTAAAATTGGTCTCCAAATAAATGCCTCTAAAACTAAAGCTATGAACTTTTCTAACGAGACCTTTGATATCATCTTGAACGGGGAAAAACTACAGAAAGTTGAAAAGTTTCAATTATTTAGGCAGTAAAATGACTCAGGATGGTGACACAACAAGAGAAATCCATACTAGAATTGCTTTGGCAGCTAGCGCCTTCAATAGATTATCTAACATTTGGAAATTACGATCATTGAATATACATACCAAGCCTTCGTCTGTTTAATTCAAATGTTATCTCAGTGTTAACATTAACGGCTGTGAGAGTTGGAAAATAACAGAATCATGGGAGAACAAACTGAATACATTCGAGAACAAATGTCTTAGAAAACTCATGAACATCAGTTGGAAAGAATTCAAGACTAATCAACAAATAAGAGAAGACTCTAGGCAAAAATATGTCTCCGACTATATAAGGAAAAGACGATGGTCATATATCGGTCATGTCCTACGAATGCAAAACAACAGAATACCACTACAGGCGCTCACTTGGGTTCCTGAGGGTAAGCGGAAAAAAGGAAGACCAAAAGAAACACTCAGAAGAACAATAATAAGAGAAGGAAGAACGTTGGGCCTAAATAATGTGCAAGAGCTAAGAGGAGTGGCGTCACAACGAACAACCTGGAGAGCACTGGTTTCTGCCTTATGCGCCGTGTTTGGCGCTTAAAGAATTTATTATTATTATTATTAAGATAAGAAATGGGTGTTAGTAGAGTTCTGCAGTGAGTAAATCTGCCCATATGCTAATGTATTTTCATAAATATTAGTTTTTGCGGTACTATGTATCTCTTAGGAAATACTCAATATGTCAACGAAAATATATTGCACCCTTAATAATCAAATGACAGTACTTCATCAAATTTTTTTTTCTACCAATAACTAATAGCTTTCAAGAAAGTCTGGGTGAATAACTTTTATTATAATTAATATTTGTAAAAAGAAAAATAACAAAGTGCAACATTTGTTATATTTTTTATTAAAAATCATTTGTACTTAATAAATCCAACACAAATTTGCAACAAAATTTTGATTTCCATATAAGCAAAGAAAATTGACATTTAAATATAATAATCTTTTCTATAATTAAGTTGTGCCCCTTGTAATTTAAAATATTTCGTCCCTTTTAAAAACATCTGTAAACCATTCCTAATTCACGAGTTGTTTCCCATATATGACTATCTCATTTCATATCTCTCACGCATCTATAAATGTATCTTAAAGTACTTTTGTGATGTGACATTAAGTAACAACTGTTCCCGTTATGATTAATAAGTTGGAACGTTTAGCCGCACTGGTGTAATGGTTAAGACGTTGTGCTAGCGACCAGGTTTTCAAGGTTCAAGCCCGGGCGCCGGCATTTGTAGGAGTGTCATCGACCGGGAATTAGACTGAATAACCTGACCGGCTCCTGCAGATAAACCCTCTGTGGATGGGAAGAAACAAAGCTCCTGACCGGGTTGGAAGGAAAGACCACTGGCTCCCCAGCCTCGCAATGACATGTCATTGGGCCAAAAGGGCTGGAAAGCTCGAGTGCCGCTGGTTTGAGAAAATAAATAAATAAATAAATAAGTTGGAACTGAAGTGAACCTATAATTTTTTTTTAAATGCGTAGGTGACGATATCCCACCTTCGTTACTAGTAGTATATTCGTTCAATGTAATATTTGATTAAGTCAGAATCCACACATACGAAGAAAATTATATGANCGTACTGTTACTGATGAGTCAGAGACTTGCTAGAAGAAAACTCGTTAGTACAACTGAACATAATAATCCAAATCTGTGTACAACGTCACACCTTATGTGTGACCGGACCACCACTGTGGCTAGTCCCCTCACAGGCAGCCTGTATCAAGTAGTCACATACTCTTACACAGGTGGTTTGTGTGGCTATTTGTTCTACATGATGAGGTTGCTAGCCTCATGCCCAACCTCATTAGTCAGCTGGTACGACATGCCTGAGGATGTAGTAGACCTATTCTTTCTTTCTCTCATTAGAACCACAAGTACAATGTTTACGATGACGATATACTTAAATGTTGACTTACTTAGTCGTTCTTCTTCTACCGTCAGGTGTAGAGGTCTTAAGTGTTCACGACAGTTCAAAACAAGCAAGTATTTCAAAGACAAATGAAAAAACAAAAACCACAGCGAGAAAATTGATAATATATCATCCAAACTGAGAGAGTGGGGGCGGTAGGAGGTAGATCTGATACCCACTTAACTTGCAGCTTTGTTTATCGAGTCAGGCATCCTATTATTTTGTTACTTCTTTTTATTTTGTTGAATTTTTATTGCTTTAGCTAAGACAAACAGCAGATTTCCTTTGTGTTGATCAGTTCTAGGGGGTTAGGTTGAGTAGTTGTGTGAGCGTCTCTCATTCTCTGTATGTCTTGTGCTAAGGGGTACAACAAAACACATAATCTGGTGTCCCTGGGGGTGGGGGGGGTGAGAAGTTCTCACATCATACTTTAGGGTCCCTGTGGGTGTTGTTTGTCGGATCTGTGGAGTACGCTCATTTATTGGTCTTATGATTCATATAGTCGTGGTGCTTTATCGGGGGGTTGTATTCCGGTAAGGGTGCGGTTGGGTTGGGGTTGGGGGGCACCCCACCGTGTAGTCGAATCAACAGGGTGGGGTCGGGGCATCTGAATTGTTTTTGTGTCTAATTTGGGTAATATACCGTCGATTGACGAATGGATAATATCCGATCTCTGGGTTCCCAGCGGACTATTTTTAGTTCAGCAAGTCGAAGCTTCTTTTCACTGTGATTCTCCAGTATCTTTAGTGTTTTTCTCAAAGACCAGGACATACCCAATCTATTGTACCCATCTAATTGTATATCAATTTGTAATTCTGACGTGCATACGAAAATTGGGAATCAGCCTTAAACAGAATGGTGTGTCGACAAGTGAATTCTATTTGAGCAATAATTCGTTCCTGTAATGTGACAATATCAACTGAGTCCAAGTTAAGATCCTGTGAATTATATTCTACTTCATGACCTGTACACAATTGTACGTCAAGATGAGAGGGAACTGCTCAAATCTCCGTAGAACTTTGAGTTGCCACAGCACACATGCAGTCTCATATTTTGCCGAAGTAATACATGTTAAACTTGATCGTAACAATACACTATTTGTGTACAACTCTGAGCGAGTTCATACACTCATGTGAACCGAACGTGTTGAGTAAGCCAAATTCTAGGTTCAGCAACACAGCTTATGGAATAAATTAAACTTGATATAATTGAGCCAAATGAACAACTATGCGATAGAAAGTGAACGCAAACACGGCCAGCAGAATAATTATGTCAAGGCGCCCATCCGGGGACAGTGGACAAACACCTAACTAGGATATCTGCATTCTGCTAATTATATTAGTATGTTCAAGAAGTCCCAAAAATTTCTTGCGAATGCGAATTATGCTATTACCGTGAATGTAGATTTTCTGAGATTTCGTTTCTAGAAAAGAGTGGCTCGCCAAACACGTTTAATGATTTTCAAACATCAGCGATTATCTGGCGGGCGCACCTTTTTTTTCACCTTCATTTCCCGTCGAACTCGCTAGAAAAACACACTATTAGAAAATAATTTTAACGCTGAGGAATGAAATAGAGAATTAATGCTTCTAGGGATACTTTCTCAGATTTGAGCGTCCGGGATTGTAGTAAGAACGTAATGGATTTCTTTTGAAACCCGTCACAGCTAGTATTGGACTGGACCTGCTAAATGCATGTAACAATTTTCATACAACAGCTCCGGGTTCCTCACAAGGTCTACAGATTCACTTATCATCCAACTAACCCGGATCCGTTCCTTGCCTAACGGGGTCCGCATACACTCCCGCAATGCCTTTCATGCTGTCATCGGGTTATTGACGACGGCAGGGCCGAAACAATCCACTGAAAGAAGTGAAGAAGGATAGAGCAAGTCTTTTTGTGTCTCAGAGTGTCTTATTGCCTGTAAGGAACTTTGACAGTGAGGCCAAACAGTCGCTTGTTTAACTTTGTAGAGTCGTTACAGTAATATAAATCAACATCGAACTTCGCTATCCTAAGCACATGAAGACCATTTATCTAGGGAACTACACCAGTCAACTCCTCCACCAACCTTTTCAACAAACTTACTAGTCATCTAACGATAGTCAAGTTGTATTCTGAATAAGACAGACATTTCGTCAAATTTGACCAAGGTAAGGGAAATATTAAAATTTTAAAAATTAAATGACAAATGTTGTGATATTTTTGTAACGACTCAACATTTAAAAAAAAGATAATGGTGTTGACTTGGAGATCAAAGTAACTGAAGAAGAATGATAATGCGAGAACAATGACGAAGAAAGATAAAAGACGACTACTAAAGAATAAGACAAACTACCCTTATGAGTTATACGAAATGTGTCTAGCATTGGCATTAACCTAGCCAACGCATCATACTTAAAGGGAAAAGTTGATCCTGAGAACAACCCCTCACCTGACAGAATCAGTGTTGCCAGCCTGAAGTAGTGTCCCAGTAAATGAAACCGATGAGTTACCGCTACTAGACCACACCCTTACTGTAGACAGATAGGCTAGTGCATTTGTTGAGAGAAAGATTTGTTTAGACCAAGATTGCGTGTCCGTAAAATCTCACATCCTATGTTACAAAGTGTATCCCTCGGTCCGCGGAGTTACTGCACATACCAGTGGACTCTGTAAGTAATGGGGAATGACTACGCCCTAAGTTACAGACACATTTGTCTATACAGAGGTTTGAGTTTTATATTTTATGACGTGGTTGAGTATACCAGTTTTTTTTTTTCCCTTTTCTAAGCTTACTGTGTGTCCTTTTTCTAGAACCATCACGAATTTAGGAATCAGGTACCCATTTATAGCTGGGTTTATTGAGATAGTAGTGAATGCCACCAGATTTCGATCCTTTTATCCTGGTAACTACGCCATGAGAGGAGGAAAGTACTACTAACCACGTTTGCCTGTCAGACGGTGTCATTCACCCTTTTGTTATAATGTAATACATTTTGTTTTAAGGTATGAGTGTGGATATTCTATCACAACTTTTGTGTTTGTAGGGTAATAACTGTGTGATTATAATCTATCAAACGTTTTTTTGTTAGGACTAGGTATGAGTGTGATGATATCTATCAAAAAAGTTTTGTGAATGTATAATTGACAGAATGGGCGAAGCCTCTCTCGATCTCTGTTTGATTCCGGCAGTAATCGGTGCATTTGTGTTACTGATTTTTATTGCGTGCTTTCAATTGTCGCACTTTCTGTCTTTCTTCCTATGTAGCAGATAGTTTTATATTTTCAAGTACCCTTTTTTCACTACTCTCAGTATATTTGTGTCTTGTCTGTTTTATCTGACAATCCTTGTGGATGGATAAAACACCTCACATTTTGCAAGGAGAGGTAGAGATTAATATTACGAGAGGTAGGTTGGTAAAAAAATTCCTTTGTACCAAAGCTTGGCCCGTTGGCAGATTAATAACATCAACCCCAGCGATATCTGCCTAATCACCGATAAGAAGGGGTGCGCGCAATCAACAGTGCTTGGAATACCGGGAGACAACTGATGTACTGGGGGGGACGGACACGGATTAAGAGAGATTACTTTCTGATAAAAAATAATGCAAATTGTTACTTTTTGGGAACACGTCGTCATTTGAGGTTAACGACATGTTCGCGAGTCTGTACGAGCGGAGCATCGTATATCTTATTGCCATATAGTAATACATGAGCCCTTTCTTGCTTTTACACAACCTTATTTCACATGGAATATTTTGAAAGTACCACACCCCTCACCCGCCTGTTTGAAAAATGATTGGGTCGTAATATTTAACTCCATAACAAACAAATGCGAGGGAGACCGGGCTAAATATAACCTGGACACGTTTCAGTTGTTGATCCAATGTAAAAGATCGCTTGCCAAGATAACAGACCTTGCTAGAAGAAGCCTAGAATTCAGAATTCATTCTTAACATATCGACACCTTTTATTGGAGAATTAGGAACGGACTTTCATAGCCCAGTAAAATCTCTTTCATATTAAATAAGGGAAACCGGGACTGAGGAAACTGAAGGGACCACCACACGACATCAGACAGGGAACGTATTAAAAATTAACAACACCCCAGACGCGTGTAAAGAGGCCGATTCAAGTCCCCTTTTTATTCATCTGAGCAAAAGGTCTGTGAGCCAGGATTAGGGTAGTTGTCATTTTTACATTCTAATATGATTCATTATTAACATGTGAACTAACATAAATATGTTATATAATGCCATGCAAAAATGTATTATGTGAAAAATCGCTCGTGGATGTGTCATAGTAATTTTGAGGCTGACAAACCTCAGCGTATAGAATGATGATTCATGAACCACCACTGCACGGGCTGGTGATTGTTTTATTGCTAGTTTTTCGTAATTAGAAACTAAAAAGCAGAAAGTAGTCCCAAGCTCCACACGGAGCAGGAAGTGAAAAGATGAAAGAAATGATGTACAATTTAAATATAAAATACTTACAGTTCAAAAAGCAATGTTAAATTGTTCCATATAAAACGATTATTCACTTTAAAATTAATGTAAGTTTTCAAGTTTTAAACCAGTGTAAATGTCTATTGTAAAAAATATATGCATTTTTAAATTAATGGAAGTTTCAAACTTTTCAAATCAGTGTAAAACATAAATGAAAACATATTCAATTTATTTTGTGAACACTTTTGCAATCAGTAAAAAAAGAGACGTAAATGTAAAAAAACATACTCTATCTGTTTTATTAACCTTTTCATTTAAATGCAATGTAAAGCTAAAGCTACTCAATTTAAAATATAAGAAAGTTTATTCCGTTTGATTAAATTTAATTTCTTATCGAGAAACAGTAAATTCTGAGATAAATGGGATGGTCGGAATGGGAAGATAGGGACCCATAAACCATGGGTTGGAAAACTCGCAATTACTCAGAAGCGTTTTCGTCTTTCTATTTTTTTACCATATACTTTAAGAGAAGATTGGTAAAAGGTACCAGCAGCAAGTACTATCTCTGGAACCCCCAATGTGAAAGGTAGAGTGGACTGACCTTGTGCGGCGAAAACGCCATCATAGAGGGTCTTATAGACCGATGGCAGGTGACAGCTTGGCAGTTACTTTGTTAACGTTCTAGGAACCTGGCAGCGCCTTTAATTATTGTCAGCTGCGAGTTGAGAGCAGTGTACACAGAACCCCATCAGCGGGAGCACAACAACTACTATTGGCAAGCTAAGTGAAAATTATACGCTGCCAATGTAAACTTTTACCTCAATCATCTCCTAATATAAATCAATGAGGAAACTTTTCTTTTAAAAAACGACTTCAAATTAATTTTTATACTGTTAAAACAATAATTTAATTATTAAAATTTTGTTATTTGTTATTTATACGAAATTAAACTTCGAGTTAATTAATTGTTTAAAGTTACAGCATGTTTGTCTCAGTCACTTTTACTACAACACACTCTAAATAGAAGCGTTTACCAGAAATAGTTAAGGAATTCCACTGAGGTAAATAAGGGGTGGGGGCTTGAAACGAGCTGAACAATTAATAAGTGACTGTAATTTCCCTATCCATCAAAAGTTGTCGGCAGATTCTAGAAATTACCGATGTTTCAGACCAAAACAGCATTGTTTTTCGCATATCTGAATATCTTTGTGAGAGAGACTCCCTTTTGTAAATAGGCAAGTGTCATTACCCTTCTATCTGGAACATATGCTAAGAGTAATCTTGTGCCGAAGGTAGATACCTTGGAAACCTTTATTACATACCATCTTGAATTTTTTGGCCAACTGTTGGAACCACTAGATGCAAGGACATGAGAAGGCAATACCGTCATAGTAATGAGTGAGTGAAATTCTAACAAAAACGTATTTTTATTATTTTTCTGTAAGGGTAATTGGGTGTGATATTTATCTAATCAAAACGTTGTTGTGAAGGTCGATGGGTTGTTGAATATATCTGGGAAAAGTTGTCTTTGGTCAAGGGAAAGAGAACCTGACGACTGGCATACCCTTCTGGTTTCGATGTGTAGTTATGAGTTAATTATGGATCTCTTCTAATAAAAATGTGTGTGTGTTCATGGGTGTCTTCTGTTGTAAGCCGCTTACTCTGCTGTGAGTATTTCGTGGAATGAGGAGTCGCCATTAAAATGGTTTGGAATTTTGTTGGTTAGATCTTTATTTGAACCTAATGATATTTTTTAAACGTTTATAGTTTTTCGAAGTAGTGTTTTGAATCAGAGTTGTCAGGTGGATTTGTGTTAGGTGTGATAGTTGAATGTAATGCTATTATTTTAACTTGGTGAATTCGCAAAGCATCTATCTGTAGGTTTGTTAATTAATTTTTTTAATTTATATTTTTTTTTAAAGGGCCTTTACATATTACAGGTTACCCGTTTATTAATACAGCTTTGTTTTGTCAGGATTTGTGCAAAAATTTTCAATCATTATAGCCCCTTTCAGTCCATAAAAAACTGACTATGGGAATGCGCCCCTGAGGTGGTAGCCCTCAGCTGCTTACTTTCCTGGTGCTCCTTTCGACGTTTTCTCCTCACCTCTGCTTCTTGTGTGAGCCTCTCTTCGCCAATCTGAGGTTCCGGGCACCGTAAATAGCATCGCCACTTAGTCGCGATCGGCAGCTTCATCCTCCATGTTTGCTGGATCCATGTCCAGTGCCCTCATATCATCTCTCTTGCACACATCTTTGAACCTCAGCTGTGTGGTCGCCCAATCTGTTTCTCTTGCCATCTGCTAATTGTCCGTAGAAGATATCTTTTGGGATGCGACCATCTTCCATGCGGCGAACATGGCCAAGCCAGCGAAGTCTGCGCTGTCTAAGAAGCGTATACATACTTTGAAGGCCAGCACGTGACAACACCTCGACATTTGTCACTTTATCTTTCCACGAGATGCCGAGGATGCGGCGTAGACACCGCAAATGGAAGGTATTGAGCCTTCTTTCTTGCTTAGCATAGGTCGTCCAGGTCTCGCTGCCATATAGGAGTGTGCTGGTGACGCAGGCATTATATACCGCAGCTTTGGTCTTCATTGTGAGTTTAGAGTTTTCCCCATACACGCGATGTGAGGCGGGCAAAGGTAGCTGCAGCTTTTGCCCAATGGCGGCTGTCGATTTCTGTATCCAGTGAGAGTTTTGTCATTGATGGTAGACCCTAGGTATGTGAAGTGGTGCACCACTGCCAATTCATAGTTATCGATAGTGATAACTGGTGCTAAGCACCCACATCCTGACTCAGCACATTCGTTTTTCTTTAGACTTTATTGTGAGAGGCAAAGTCCTGCATGCTTTAGTGAACGATTCAATCAAGCTCTTGAAGCATCCTGTTGGCTTTGAGTGTGACACGACTGCAAGCATCATCAGCGAACAATCAAAAGTCTCTTTATAGTGATCCCTTCTGATTTTTGTTATTTGCCTTCAGCCTTGATAAAGTTTTAAAACAGACTGCCCATTCTGACCTAGTGTTGGTAAAGCATATTCCTTCTAGTTGCATCTCTGAATGCATGTTTTTCGAAGAGTCTACAATAGGCAAAACGAAAGCATTACCGAATCCTTGATTTAAACGCCACTTCCGAATAATCCAAAGGCTGTACGTCTTCCATCATATTGGACTGTTCCCTTCATGCCGACTATCATGCACAAAACCACGCTCATCAGCACATACTTACTCACCACCATACATACTTCCAGCAATTTTAGAAGGGAAGCCTATTTTCAATGCGAGCGGAGATTTAAAGAGTCCCAATCATCCCTACTCAAAACCATAAACCAGAAGCGCTACCCACACACATACCGTAGACCATCCTATTGCGAGACCTGCGACGGACTCTATATTTTACACCCGAGTCAAAGCGAGTTTATACATATCCAGGTTCTTCTCTATCTCAAACTCCACTGCCTACCCAACACTTTTGATTTTTCTCCTCTCCTAGCAAGCTGTGCGGTGAGAGATAGAACGTACATCAAAAACGTTGTGTTTCGCATTACAGAATGAACTTATAGCGGCAACTACAATAACCACCGATAAAACACTACAAAACCCACCAAACAGACGTCCCCCCACGCCGACACACATAAGAGTAAGATAGCAACTCCTACTCTCTGTAGTTTTTATTGGCAATCTACCTCATTCAATACCCCACCCTGTCATCCTTCACTTTATTTTTATAACAGTGTTACAATCTTGGCATCTGCAGTCATGAGGAATAAGTTACTATTTATCACTCCATTCACCAGCAACTTCGCGAGCACAGCAATCGCCGACGGTTATGTCAGGGGATGTAAATAGCGTCTCTTAACAACAAACTTGAGCATTTGATTAAATCAGAGAAAATTCCAAATCACTGGGGGGCTGGGTGGCTCTTTTGGCCAAAGAGGGGGGCCAAGCTTATTCTCAATGGGCGGGGGCCTTGGCTGGGAGTTTCCTCTAATCGGTTGGTTTTCGCACACACACATTCTCCTAAGCTTCCCATCCATTAGAGTTTGGGCAGGGGGGGGACTATGTTTTGCCTCTAGCCAAATCTACAAAAGGGGCTGCACAGGGGGGGGGCAACGTCAAAACGGTCATCTGGGTACTACTCGAACATACACAGCCTGATCAAACAGGCCATCTGAGTAGTTTTTGCATCGGTGGGGGGGGGCGGACCCCTTACTCATCTCATCTGCTTTGGACACGAACTTTTATCACGCCGTCTAGGAATCTGGTGTATTTCCTTCGCTAAGATTGCGCGAACCCAATAAGCGAGTCTTTTTTTTGGCCATCATGTCATCTTAAACATGTTTTATGGGGGGGGGGCCGGCAAGGGTTTTCCTTTATAACTGTCATTTTAACATTTGTCTATTGTTGCCCTGTTTTTGCCACCGTGTGCTGACCGATACAATCTGGACTGCGCCTACGTCTCACTGCCACCTGACTGCTGGGGACAGCCAGGGTTAGTTCCATTCTGCCACTTTGGCACCACACAACAGACAACGTTTTCGGGAGGTGCAGAGCAAGTTACTTGTTGTGCGTCTTAACTTTTGACTTCCTTCGAGCTAGCCCTCAGGGGGATTTTCATCCTGTAGGGTGGTTCCTGGGCCCACTCCGGTTGAATACCGGTTGTGGATTATTCAGTAGACTATTTCATAAAGGCACTGGATGCTGCTTATAGAGCTTTCAAATGGGTGAACCAGATAGGTTTACCATCACATCCTGATGGAAAGCAAATCATAACCAGGTACATGTTTGACCTTGGGGGGCTGTTTTTTTTACCTAACCAAAGGGGGGCCAAGTGCAGTACTTTTTGAAAATTTTGGGTGTTTCCGCTTAGATTGCTTCCCAGGTTCTCTGGTTAATTTAGTATCAACCCATGTTTGGAGGGGCTACTGAGGCACTATTCTCGGGGGGAAGGGTCGCAGTGAAAATTTGAGCGGGTATCATGGAAAGGGTCACTGACATCTTGGCTGGTATCAATGCCGTGGTTTCCCTTCCAAATGTCTGACAACATAGAGTTTTCTTGAGGTTGTGCATGCTGATTTTGCAGCAACCAAGAGAGTCTCTCTCTCTCGCACTCTTAATCAACAGTCCAGCACTAAGCGTGTACGAAGCGCGGTGCCTGCCCCAGAAGCACACACCCTAGACCTGAGGTCAGATAGAGCGCCGATTCAAACTGTACATGAGATAGTATCAAAGTCAAGTTTGATGGCCAAGCGTGGATGCGTGAGAGGATGCAACTGTCTCTCATGACACCTTATTGCTGATGAGTTCTCTTCTTGTACGAGCGAAAGGTATGTGCTGATTTTATGCGTAAATCCAAACTCCGACCGTGCGACTAATTGTGAGACTCTAACGACATTAGGGCGTGGGGAACGACACAACTGCTGACGTTATCCGTATGTATATCTATACCAACTATATCATTCATCCATGTTAAGCCCATACCGTTAGTAAGACCATGCCCAGCACAGTAGAAAGGCCTAAGACCACCAACCTCACATCGGTGCACCGGTGAGAGTCACAACACGAGCGATAACGCGAGCACCATGAGAGACCATCTGTTCTTAGCCTAGGTATTCTTTTGTGAAAAATTGCTGTTAGAAATCTCGAAGACTTCATGCTTTCAGTCTTCTTAGAGGCTAGGGTACCAGTAGCTAGGAGCATCACATCTGACAAGGGGTCTAGATGGTGTACCCTCGTGGGTGCTCAATAGTTTGCAGGCGGCAGCGTTCTTATAAACAGGCGATATCAGTGAACCATTTCTCATACACTATTTGCCTGAGTTACTACATAAGTCCTCCACTTACTGAGAATTAGCCAATTCTTTATTGTGACACACCGCAAAAGAAACTACTCCTCCTATGTTCTCAGAGCTGAATATCCTTACATAGTAAAAACTTTCCCCTACTCTATAAGCCAATTTAAAAAACGTCATCAAAGATGGTATACTAAGAGTAAAGACACACAGGCAAGCCGTTTACCTACGCAGGCGCCACCTCTCTTCTCTCCTCTCCACTTTCCTGTATGACAACAGTCATTCATTGTTTAAGCAGCACATTACTCCATAAATCTACATTACGTGAAGATACCTCTGTGACTCTCTCTTCAACGTTGACATCCCTGTATTTAAATCCCAAACTCTTGATTATAGTTACTCTACCGTGGTCGCGAATACTCGTCTAACAGTCACAACCACATAAAAAAGAGGTTCCTCCGGCACGCTTCCAGCCATCCCAATCTAAGAGAGTTTTGCTTCTTTCTTTCATTTTTTCGATAATTGCTTGGGAGTGCATAAACACTTACACACAATTTTTCTCCGACTACCACAAATTCATCCAGATGTTCTATGATCCACCTGTCAAGCTACCCCACATGCACCCAATGGATCTGGGTGAAAACAAATTAGCACGAACAGTGACTCAGTGTCAATCCTAACCATCCCCCAAAAATAAACCCTCAAAAAAAAATATTCTACCAAATCCATCACTTGGGGCGCGCATCGCCAGCACGCTCAACACACCTCCCCTACCAGCCACAACACCCCACCTCCCCACGATTCTCAAAATCTATAATATAACAACTATACTTCCGGCCTACCACCTCAGTAGTGTAAAGCGCTGGTAGTGCCCTCTCTCCAGGGCGTGCGAAGCCATTTGTAGACGATGTCACAGTTTTTCTCATATATGGAGACTCAAACCAAAGGTTCTCTGCGCCTCATTGACCACCCATGCACCAGCATGTTCATTAACCCGCATAAAGCGATCCCTTCCCAATCAAAACAGCCGGTAACTCCAAAAGAACGATCGAGTATTCGCCCGACCAATCACCAGTTTCTCGTCGCTATCCCCAGACCATAAACCCAGATTAGACACCACCCATGACCCATAGCGCCCAAGCACCCGACCGATATGCCAGACAAATAACCAATATACTGCCTTAAGAGACTACCGAGAACCACGTGATGCCTAGAATATCCTACACAATTTCCCTCAGCTTTGTACTCCCAGGGAACGCCAATACTCCACGATAAAATGATAAACCTCCCAGCAAGGCGTAGCAGGACGGTGGTCATTTATTTGAAATCTCCGTACGTCTTCCCTTTCTCTTATCTGAATTACTGGTTTTTCCAGTACCCCCCACCACAACCGCCCCCCCTACACTGACGCCGCTCCCATTCCCCCTCTACCAACCTCCGCTATCCGCACAAGAGCTTATCTGGATCAAACCCACCCGAGCCATGCAACATCCGCCCCGCAGCCCGATAGGCCTCTTAAAATTGAGCACACTGAATGAACGCAGCGTCGCCCTCACGGCGAGCAAAAACGTTGTTGTTCAGAGGGACCTTAGTTTTCGACAAGGCGCGCGATGCCATAACACACACACGCAAGTAATTCTCTCAAACCTCTCTCTCTCTAAAGACCACATTTCTCTAGCGACGCACCACCACGACTCTCCGCCTCTTCACCCGACGCTCTTATCCCTCCTACCCCCAATACACACCCCGACCTTCAACCAACCAACCCCCGCCATAAACAACCTTGGGAACCCAGATTTGTTAACAGCTGTAAATACTTATCGGTACATGATTTCATTCTAGCTATATCTATCCAGATTTGTAGCCATAAGCTGTACATACTAGTCTAGTACAGTTTTTGCCAATATATAAAATATAAATATTATATATATTATTAAATATATATATATATAATATAATATATAAATTATTATGAAAAAGGATTAATAAATGATCAGCAGATAATCTCCACATTATTTGTGTTAGATGTTGTTTTTTACTGTCAATGGATCTTCCATAGTGTTGTTTTTTGTTTTTTGTAAATTTTTTTGTTTTTTAAAAGTACTCCTTTTAAGTACTCTAGTTTTTAATTTTTTGGAATTTTAATATTAATAAGTCTTAAATGATATCTTCCCACATATAGCGTGTCTTCCCCATGCTTTTTTTGTACCCTTCACCTACTCCCGTTTACTTTTATTTGTTTTATTATAAACGGTGTTTATGCCTTTTTTATTGTATAAAGTCCCCGATTGTTTGTATATAAAAAATGCTGCAGAAAGCAAGTTTATTAAATTTTCTTAATCATTTTTTTTTACTTTTATTTTTATGCTTATTATTTTTTTTAATACCACCGTTTAATTTAAAGTTTCATGATCTTTTTTTTACATTTTATTCTTCCTATATATTGTTTGATACAATTTGTTTTTGTTATTTCCTGTGGTCAGCTTTAGTTTTTGCATATATATTGTGTCAGGTAGTTGTTATAAGGTTTTATTTTTATTTACAAAGTTGTAATGCTTATTTATCGTCCATATTTTAAAATACGTGGTGTTTATATATAATATTTTTAGATATATATATATATAATGTTATATATAAATTATTATTTATACTATATATTGTAGTATGACATAATATATAAAAAAAATATGCACATATGAAATGATACGATCACGAGTAATAATTTAAAATTAAACAGTCGCACAATCAAGTAGATCGAAAATTTGTAAACTAAAAGGTTATGTCGTTTTGAAAGATATTACGATGTTTTTTAGTTTTTTTAAAACAAGTAAACAATACAACTTTTACAAGTAAGTGCAAAAAACATCATGTTCAAATTAAAAATCAGCATACTGTAATTTTTCATATGTTTGTAAAGACGCATTAATTCTTTGGTACATTTTTAAACTTGTGTATTTCTAAATCTTATTTTTATAAAAACACCGATTAAAACTTGACATTAACTGATGGTAAAACAGTCAAGAGGTAAATGTGATAAAGGATTAATATCTAATTTGGCAAATTAAGCTGTGATTAATATAATCATTTATTGCATCTACGTATTTTAACATTTCCTTACTGAAGTTATATAATGTGGCTGCAATTAACTTTTTTATAGAACACTGGAAGAAATTGATTTTTTTATATGCTCATACGACTCAATAATCATCGTACATTCAAGGTTGCAATAATATAATAGGATTTTAAGTCGATATCACAAACATTACGAACTTGATTGCTAAGGCCAAGTAAGCTGTATATTTATATTTTTAGTCAATAATATGAAATTATGAGATGGAGTTGAGAAATGTGTGATGACTTGTTTAACATAATTTTTGTTGAAACTAGTAGGTACCCGTGAGGGTAATAAAATGGTGGGGGGTTTAAAAAACAAAAAAAAAAAAAAACATAGAATTATGATATAATATATCTGATATCTCAGGGAGTGTTAATACAATTATAACCTAAAAAATTAAAAAACCATTTTATACCGGTGTACATTATTAATAACCGATTATAAGCGGGCCGCCCCACCATAAAAAATGATGTTTTTAGAGACCCCCGTCCTACGCTTGTTATGTTACTGTTTAAGGAAATACAGTTCTAATCAATGTACAAAATAATGAAATGAAAAAAACAGGCCGCAGACATTAGTACGCTAATCCAAAGGAAATGATAAAATTCTAGTAAAATGATGACCAAATAATATAGACTTCTACATAATGTTGTCATAACTGTAGCCAACCAACGTAAAAGTACCAATGTTATAGGATGACTATTTGACCCTCAAACATAAAAAGAGTCATCATAGATTAACCAAACTACAAACCAATCATATCGTCCACTACACCCTATAGAGTACCCCAATTTAAAAAGTGTAAATGAAACATCACATATGGGGGGGGGTAAATTATCTTATTATAAGAGTGGGGGGGGAATTTTGTTTTATTTTTATGGATTTTTGTTTGTACAATGTTGTCCATATAAGATCGCATTATAATGTAAAATTTTGTTTAATAGATTTTACTTAAATATTACAATTAATATTAAGAACTATTTGTTTCTATATTAAGAAAAAAAGATTCCACCCTTTTGTGTGTAGTCAGCTTATGTTTTATGGTAACTGGGGAGAAAAAAATATTAAAAAAAAAACCCCCGATGTAGGGGAATGTTTACAAATAATAAAGTTTTAATGGAAAAGAGACGAAAAAAAATAAATAAATAACAAATATATAAACAAAAATTAACAATTTTTTTTAAAAAATAAGAATAAAAATTTTATTTTAACCTTTTAAAGTGTAATAACTAAAAAAAATAAAATGGGGCACTAATTTATAAAACACCCAAGTAAAAATACTGACAGTTGGGTTATTGGTGGTAAAGTGTTGGGGATAAAAATAATGTGTGGGTGGCTGGGTGGGGTTATTGTGGGGGTCGTTAATAAAATCTCAAAAAAGGTGATTTTGTTATCAGTAAAAAAAACCTTATTTATTTTAATCTTTTTATTCTTATATTTTATAAATATTTTAATATATGCTCTATTTTAGTTTTTTTTTGGGTTGATTTCTTTTTTTATTTTTTCATTATAGTTTGTACTGTATATGCAACATTTTTGAAATCCATTTGCCAATCTCCCACAACTATTTTCTTATTTTTTTTTTAACAACCAAACCAGATGTTATGTGGCTTTTTTTTTATCCACCCGAAGTTTTGTGGTCCAAATCTATTAAATCATATCTTCACGACAACTTTTATGTTAGGACCCTCTAATCCACTTACAGTATAATAAATAACTTCTTTTTAATCAATTTGTGCTTTCAATATTTTTTCGTTTTTATTTTTATGAAAAATTTAGTTTAGATTTGCAAATTGTTATTTTTTTTATTAAGATTTACAATATAAATAGCAATACTTGTTTATCTCTCTTACCTGCAAATACATTATAATTTAGTAAATTATCAAAATAAGTATTTTTAAATTCAATTTTTATCAAACTTATTCGTGGTTTTAATTCAATCTTTCATATACCACCCCCTTATTTGGATTAAATTTCATTTTTATTCATTAATTACCTAATTCTGCATTAAAACTAAACATAAATTAAATAACCCCAATCAAATATTGAATTTTAAATAACACTTAATTTATTCAACTCACAAAAAATTAACAAATTCATACATCGCCACCTAATAATTCTCTATACGAAATCACAATCCAAAAACCTTTATACAATTTGATATTTAACCTTTTTACTATCTTTAAATTTTACCCATTATATAATATTTGGCATAATTAAATTCCCCATCCACAATTATCATAATAAAAGTTAACATTCTATCCAAAACTTATATTGCATATAAACAAAAAATTTAATTCTTCACAAATGCCAACATTAATTAAAAAATATTTAATTAAATCACCTATCGCCTTAAAAAAAATAACCCTCATTATAACACCATAAAAAAGTGAAAATAAACAAATACAACTTAACCAAAAACCCACCGACCCCACCCCCAACACAACAACCATACAAAACCCAACCAAAACCCCCAACACCCACCCACCCAACCCCAAACAAACACACCTAAAAAACCCAAAAAAACCAACCCACCCACCCCCCCAAAAAACCAACCCACCCACCCCACCCCAAACACAACCCCTCCCCAACCCCAAAAACACCAAAACATCCAAACCACCACCCCCCTCCCCCCAAAAACCAAAAACCCTAAAACCAACCACCTCCACTCCCCACCAAAACAAACCCCCTCCAACAATGTTAAAACACAAACACTACACCAAAACCCAAACCCCACCCAACCAAAACACCCCAAACCCCCACCCCCCCCCCCCAATCAGTAACCACCCAAACCCCCCACCCCCAACAAAACCACCCCCCCCCAACCCCCACCCCCCCCCCCCCCCCCCCCAAACCCCCCCCCCCCCCCCCCTCCCCAACAAAAAACCCCCCCCCACCCCCCACCCCCACCAACCACCCACAACCCAAACTCCCCCCCCACTCGCCCCTGACCCACCCCCACCCCCCATCCACCACCCCACTACGCATCCACCCCCCCCCCACCCCCCCCCCCACACCCCCCCCAAACCCCATAAAAAAACACAACCCCATAACCAACAACACAACCACCACCACAACCCCCCCGAACCCCCCAATCCCACATAAGCAATACCACCCCCCCCAACCCCCCCCTAACAACCCTCGACAACATCCCCACATTCAATACCAAACCCGCCCAAGATCAACAAGCCCCCAGTCCAACCCCCCCACCACCTGCCACCTCAACTACCAACCAAAAGAATATATACCACAATTACACATAGCCCAATGCTAAATAGGTCCAATCCCCCCTACATAATCCAACACCCCAATGAGACACCCCTTTTTATCCCCCCCCCCACACACCAACCACCTCACCACCCCCTCACATCCATTCCCCGCCCAATGCACCCCCCCCCCCTCCCAACACCTAACCCCATTCCCCCCCCCCCCCCCACCCCCCACCCTACCCACTAACCCCTTCTTTCATTCACTTTTCATTAGCACCCACACCACCCGCCACCCATACCTCCCCCATTCACCCAATCATATACGTCCCCCCACCAATCCAACAGTCTACCCCCACCATCCTCCCCCCCCCACTAGTCCCCAACCCCAACCATACCAACAACCTCCCCCCCCATCGCCTGAGGTGTCCTAATCCAACTATTGTACACAGAACACTACAACAGACCCCCCCACTAATCCCCCCCTTAAACCCCCCCACCCGCCCCCCCCGACGCACCCTTACCCACCCGCCCAATCCCCCCCATTCAAGCAACCCTTTGCCCCGTACCACAACCCCTGCCCCCAACAGCAAGTAAGCCACAAAAAAAAAACCTACCCCCATTCAAAAGTCCCCATCAGCCCCCACCCGTCACACCCCCCCCCCCCAAACCACCCCCCCCCCCTGTATTTTAAGATTCTAAATGGGGATGGACCACCATTCCCGGCCTACCCCTTAATAGTATCCATCGAAGAATATCTTTCAACCCCCACCCCAGCCAATGACAAACCACGCCCCCACCCGTACAGTGACCCCAAACCCCCACATTGCCCACTTCTGAGATTTAAAAGCCAATTCGCACCACCCTAGACAGTGCGCCGGAAATAAACATCCTGACATCCCCACCATCCCCCCAGAAACCCGGCAAAACCCCACTCCCAAACTCGCCATTGCGCCACCAAACCTCCAAATGTTACTTAAAACAATAGAACATTGTCAATAGCCTTGTGGACTAAAAAAAACGCCCACCACCCACATCTGAATCTTTCAGCAACAACCAAAGAACCCAATTGGACAGTGACCCCCAGCTCCACCCCAGCTCCCCCACCCAAGACACCCCCGCCAACACCACACCCACCGCAAATGTCACACTTTCCAACATAAACCCACTAGACCAGCTCAGA
The DNA here is from genome assembly GCA_024509875.1 of Oreohelix idahoensis. Lineage (NCBI taxonomy): Eukaryota > Metazoa > Mollusca > Gastropoda > Stylommatophora > Oreohelicidae > Oreohelix > Oreohelix idahoensis. Next base: position 74,765 of record JAMPIV010003842.1, read on the forward strand.
TTACAAAATTTTTTTAAACGGCTTTTTACAGCTCAGCCCCGGTACAAACATAAAAGTCTGGCACCTTATGGCCAAAATCATAAGAGTGCATGTACAACCAAACAATGGAATAAAACAGAGATAACCACCGTGTGGAACATGGCACCCCAGTTTCTAATTGGAAAACCCCTGAAGCAAACTATGTGACCCCACATGATGTCCCAAGTTTCATCTATAAACACCTCCTGTTTTAAACTAAGCTCAGGAGCAAAAACACTGATGATCATCAGCTTATTGTCCAAGGATCAAACCAATACACAACATAGTGGTTTTTAATGTCTTCAGTATGGTGCTCTTTAACTCTATTTCACTCCCTACAATATTTGGTCTGTAGACCCCTCTGTATCCATCTGGTATGACTCCCCAGATCTTATCAGCAGAGGTGGTGGGGCCATTGCCGATACAACTATTCATAGTTTACCGGGGTGGGACAAATCAAGTTGGAAATACTTGTCCAGGAAACAAAATCTGAGCACTAAGCACAGTCCACGTTCAGAAAACCCACCCCCCCCAAATGGGTTACAGCTATTACCGTACCTCACAGAAAACACCCCCACCCCAACCACCCCACTCCCCCCCCCCCCCACCATGGATTTTGACTTGCAACTACCCTGTGCTTTTTATAAACTATTTCTTAGCAATAAATGATAAACGAACCTCACTAATATCACATCAATCCTATTCAATCACACTTTCAACTATTATTACAAAGCAGATCATGGGTACTCATAAGAAAACTGTTAAAGTGATACCACTATGACGCTCCTCATAAAATGCTATTTATACTTATAATTGGTTATGTACGACTTAGTTAAATAATAGTGACGGAAGAAATAATTAGAATTCACTGGGGGAATAGTCCATCAGAGGAGGTATGAACCTTGTTGCAGTGGAACGATTTTGCACTTGGTTGTAAGGTATAATTCGTACAATACGAAACCAAGTCTAAGACGGGGAGGGTAACTAATTACGTGGACAAAAGAATTGCCACATGCACTTTGTGCCAGGGTAACGAAGTTTAAAACATGATTAATAATACAAATACTTTATGATTTAGTTGAACCATTTAGTTTGGGAATATTAATGGTTGCGGACTGTAACCCTAAGAACCATTCCATACAGTGTTTAGGTCATACCAGGACTGATGAAAAGCCACTATTGAGTGAGTTTATTGTGGGTGTTTCAATTAAGTCAATAAATATACTGTGATCAGAAACTTGTAGAATGTCTCCTGTTGTGACGCACAAAAACGTTTTAAAATAAGTAAAGTACTGAAAGGAGTTGTGGCATATTAGTATAAAGTTTTTTGGCGTGCAGAAACCAAGAGGTCTTGGCATTTAAGATAGAATCTTGAGACAGCATAAATATCTATGAGCGCTAACATCAGAAATTCATGGCGGATATCTTTTATGCCATATGAACTTATGCAAATTCATCATTACCCATTTTTTACAGCGAGACAATCGAGTAATGAGCTGAATTAAAAGTTAAATAATGGTCCTTACTTACCTATTCCCAACATGAGTATTGTCAGTATAAGAATTGATAGAATTTATGGATAAAACGTGTGCGATATGTTTGCCAAATTGTGCTAAATTAAATCAAGAACCAATACAATCCAGAATAAATACTTGTCTACTATATTGTTGATTTCTACGCCTTGATGAGACACAAGCGTAATCAGCTAATTGTAGATACTGACAAATTTGTCGTGAAACTGACATTCTAAATCCAACATATTATGATAAATTAAAAGGTAAATGTAAAGCCTAAAGAATTAATTCAATAAAAAGAAAGAAGAATGGTGAAAGACCAGTGCTTTTACTCAATGGCATAAGCCAGAGTGGTATACCGCACGTAATGGCAGAACAAGAAAAAACCCCTTTTTTATGCTCCGTCTGCATAATTTGTAAACGCTTTTCCACGTTTACTAGTAAAGCCTACTTGCATCAACTACACGCGTTTCAAAAAAAAACAGGTAACAACCGTGTACTGTATTTCTTTAGAAACCTTAGATACGCACACTTGCTTAATGACCTAGATTACCATTAATTCATTTTATATATGCGCTAACGAAAAGAACAGACGGGCTTAAGAACCTTACATTAAGTCATTTTATGAGAGAGAGAGAGAGAGAGAGAGAGAGAGAGAGAGAGAGTGATGTACGGAGGAACGCATGCAATACTACCACAGTCTCGCGATTAATAGTAACATGCCAATCCCACGCGTAAGGCATGAAGCACTAACTTTTTTTCAAATAAACAGTGATAAAAAACACTACCAATACACGGTTAGGTTTTGAAAACATGTTTAATGCTTATTAGGAAACATGACACAATACTGTTTTACGTCTGAAATCCTGACATTAGTCTGACAGAACAGTCGAAAAGGCAGGACAGGTGGCGGTTCTCAATCGATAAAAAAATCAAAAAACAAATACACGACTATCCTAGAATACATCTGTTGAACGGAACCACTTAGCCCCATTACATTTATATATTTGGGTTCCTTAGGACTTGCTGACAAAGAATATGTTAAGTGTTACGCAAATAGTCTAGGAATTAACAAATTATAGCCAAAATACTATAGGTGTGTTGTCTGACAGTATTTGTTTAATATTTCCTTGAATTGTGGTAAGCTAGACATATTTGATCTCTTTTAGATGAAAAATTGAATGTGAATTGATAATTTATGTCTGTATGTGTGTGGTTCAGTAGCAAACATGAGGCAAAGCCTAGATATTGCTCCACCAGGAACAAAACTAGTCGGAGAGGAGTATAACTGCATAGGCATATATGGGATTGATAAATAGTACTATTACACCTATCGTATTGTATAGAAGGAATTACAGCTGAAATTGCAGAGGCGTTGTAACCATTAGGGAGAGGAATACTGGTGAATGTTGTTACATGAGAAGCTAACAGTTGGCCTACAGCGCTGAACTCAGTGTTTGTTATGTATTGTGCTTCAGTGTGGAAATAGATTATAAATTAGTTCTGAAGTAGGAGGTACAACCTTCTTGTTTCAGGGACCGTGGTACTAACGTATTAAAGCAGCACCTGGTCTGAGTTTTGCTGAATCCAGAGGCTGGTAGCACACTCCTTGGTCAAGATATCGACCAGTGTTGTTTCTCAAGAACACGGTGAAGCAAGCGAGCAGTGGAGACTGTTTCCTGCCGCCCACACAGAAGTTAAGATTTCGTGGCCAGAGCAGCTCAATCTTGTGTATACCCCCCCTCTAAAAGTGACTTTACCCTAAATCAAGAGGGACATTTATTTGTTTCAAATAAAAAGAAACTGTGAACCTTTCCAATATTATTTCCAACAGAAACAGACACTTGAAATCATGATGACAAACACCAACATAGCTTGAAAAGCCAGTATTACCTCATAGTCCTACATCACAACTTACACACCTATTGCAATAATAATATATGTCAATATAAAGATCCTATCTATAAATTGTGTACATACAACTTGTGATTACATTTGATTGTGATTCCTGGTTCACTTTGTAGTTGAATCAGGATATCTATTATTGAAAGGAATTAATATATATTTTTAAAAGTTACCCTTGACTTATTAAGGTAGTCTTATAGAGTGTTATATGTATGTGAGTGTCACAGTGTTGTAAAGTGTTGTGGATTAAATTAAATTGTTTATCTGTCTGTTGGGTGTTGTGAACATACACTTCATCATTATCATAACCCTAGACATTCAACGTAGTCATCACAATATTCCAGAATAAGTCTGACTGAGGTATAAATGTGGTAGCAAAGTAAGGTCATCTGTAATATACCACACTTATTAGATACAGATACCTTCACAGCTGATCTCAGTCAGTACACTAAGTCCCCTATAAATATTTATAACATCCCACTTTACCACATATATTGGGGTCTCGCTCCCGGGATATTGAACCTTCCCCTAGCATATATATTGGGAGTAATTCACTTCGGGAAATTATAAAAATTAAAAAGGTATTCTTAGGTGGAAAAATAAGGTTGAGCTCTCAGTGCCTGTGGTTGTCCTTAGATAATTAGTTATAGCTTGACTTGTTTAAGTTAGACATTGTATAAATTTGCCTGTTAGAAAATGGCCGACCTGGCAAAATTTCGATCTGCTGCTATGCAGGCTGCTATAGAGTTAGGAATGGACGGGCAAGTTATGATTGCTATGTCACTACTGAATGTGACAAATTTATTGAACGCGAAGAAAAAAGATTAGAAAAAGAGGCTGAAAGAAAGTTAGAGGCTGAAAAAGAAATTAAGAGGTTGCAGATTGAGGCTGAAAAAGAGGCTAGGGCATTAGAGGCTGAGGCTAAGAAGTCACAATTGGGGGCAGAAAGAGAGGAAAGAAGGCAGGCTGCAGAAAGGGAAGACAAGCGATTAGCTGCAGAAAGGGAAGCAGAAGATAAAAGATTACAAAGGGAACATGAGTTACGACTAAGGGAGTTTGAGTTTCAAAGCCATGCTCCTGAAAATGGTGCCAGTCCCTTTACCTCTGATGCCACTGCTAGTCAGGGAGCCTCAAGCTCAGCTATGAATTTTCATTTAGATCATTTTGTTGAGAATGAAGATGATATCGAGCGCTATCTAAATAGATATGAACTGTTAGCTACCACGTATGGGTTAGAGAGAGAAAGGTGGAGCTTAAAGTTATCACAAGGGCTTCGTGGTACGGCTTATGAAGTTTTTGCCAAAATGAGCAGAGATGATCAAGAAAATTATGTCATGCTAAAGCAGGCTCTTTTGTTAAGATATGAAAAGAATGGTGAATTTTATAGAAAAAAATTTAGGAATGCTAAACTACTGTCAGGTGAAACCTATCACCAGTTCTCTGCACGGTTAGAGACATACTTGGAGAAATGGACTTCTCTGGGGAAAACCCAAGATCTTAAGGAAATGATCCTTATAGAACAACTAAGAGAGTCCATGGCTCCAGACCTGAGAAAGTTTCTCATGGAACAAGGTGCAGAGAGGCTGGGTGAGTTACTAAATGTTGCTGAAAGGTATCAAGCAGCTCAAGCAGAGGTAACAAGTAATAAAAAGAAACAGGTAGACTATTATCAGGCACCACAGAACTTTAATAAATTTGATCCTAGAGATCAGAACAAAGGTAAGCACCAGTTTGATAGGCCACGGTATGACAATAAAAATAAAACCATACAATTCGACGAAAGAAAATTTGATGAAAGAAAATCTTTCAACCAAAAAAAGAGGTGGTGTAAGAATTGTCGGATGGACAAATCATGATACTGACCATTGCAAAAGGAAACCTGTGTATATGGCCACCTTTCAGGTCAGGTCGACCTCAAGAAAGGAGGAGGATATTATGTTAAATACAACTCCAGAAGAGTTGAGGAAGGCACAGGCTGATGATAAGACCCTCAAGCCTTGTTTTAGAAAATTCTCCAATTGCCACACACCTCCAGGAAAAGGAGACTTCTATATGAAGAACAAACTGATATACCGGAAGACTGGAACTAGATCCAAAGGTCATGGACAGCTGGTACTTCCTAAAAGGTATAGGACAGACTTAATAAGGAGCTTACATGTGATAAAAGATGGGGACCATGAGAAGATAGGTACCATCATCCAAAAGGTAGCTCAAAATTATTATTGGCCCAAGGCAAGGTGCGACATTGAGAATTTTGTAGAAAGGTGTAGCATAGCACATGAGGGAACACCCACAAGTGGGAACATTGATCAGGACCTCCACACGCCACGGGGCAAACGTAGGCCTGACACTGAAAAGAAAAATAAAGTGGACCGAGTGGAATGGGAAGCCCCTTTTCACGGACAATCCTCATTTGACTGTTTTACAATGGCCACTATGCAGAGAGTGCAAAAAGATGTCTTACCCCAGGATAAGCCGAAAATCCCTCAATCGGACTTATGTAAACTGGAGGAAGAAGATGTAGAGAGGAAATCTCTCATCAAGAATTCTAAGTGGGGAGAAAGCCCCAAGAAAAAAATTGGTAGCGGTCGTTTTGTGAATGATGATTCTAGGAAGAAAAATCATCACTACAGAGCTTCGAGTGGAAAGGGCCTGACATGTGCCAGGAGAAATAAGTTTGTGAATTTAAAAGTCCATATGTAGCTCTGTTAAGAACGTGGACTGATGAAAAGGCAGAGGAAAATATTACATCCTCATACCAATATGTGAATGAGCTGACCACTCGTTTAAAAACTGGCTGGAAACTTGCCTATGAAAATTTGAGACAAGCCAGGAAAAAACATGCTGCCTATTACAACAGGAAAGCTAAAGACAGAGATTTGGCTGTGGGAGAGAAGGTACTGCTTCTTCTTCCCGGTAGTCAGAATAAGTTACAAATTGGATGGCAAGGTCCATATACAGTTCTAGAGAAGGTGTCTAGAACCAATTATAAGATAGATAAGAAGGGGAAAGAAAAAATCTATCATGTGAATCTCCTGAAGAAATATTTGGAAAGAGAAAATCAGGAAGAGACACACTTGTTGACCTTGTCCTTTACAATGGAGATGAAAAAGGAACCACTTTCATCATTTGAATATCCATTACACCCCTGTGAGACAGCGGCACAGGTGAAAATCAGTACACACTTAACGAAAGATCAGTAGAAGAGAGTGCAACAGGTTTTAGATGACCATACAGAGGTGTTAACAGACCGACCGGGGCATACAAACTTATTGGAATATGATATGAAACTGATAGACCCCACACCTTTCTGTATGAAAGCCTATTCGATTCCTTTTGCTAAGGAGAAAGCCTTGAAGGAAGAGATAGACTATTTGTTGAAGGAAGGAATCATTTCACACAGTGAATCATCGTATAGTTCCAGTGTGGTACTCTTAAGGAAACCCTCTGGAGAACATAGCCTCTGTATAGATTACAGGAGACTGAATGCTATCACAGAAGGACAGGTGGATCCATTGCCGGATACAAATCAGTTGTTTGCCATGCTAAATAAAGCTAAATATTTCTCAAAAGTGGATCTGAGTAAAGGATACTATCAGATTCCAGTAAAGCCTGAGATTAGACAATACCTAGCTTTTAGTACCTCAGAGGGACACTATGAGTTTAACAGATTGCCATTTGGATTGAAGAATGCGCCTAGTGTCTTCTCTAGAATGATGAGAAAAATTGTTGGATCCCCTAAATAATCCATGCTTCAAAAATTTCATGGTGATATCCTTATAGCAACAGAAACATTTGAGGAACACATTGACTCTCTGAACATGCTGTTTAATCGACTTAGAGAAGCGAATTTAACAGCCCGACCAACCAAATGTTGCGTTGGATGTAAAGAATTAGAATTCTTGGGACACACAGTCCATCATGGAAACATGACCCCTGACCCCAAGAATTTAGAGAAACTAAAGAAAGCCCCGAGACCACAAACTAAGAAAGACGTGAGATCCTTTGTCTCATTATGTGGTTTCTACCAAAAGTATATCAAAAACTTTAATTCCATATGTGCACCGTTAACTGATTTGACACGCAAAGGAAATCCAGATCGAATTACATGGACAGCACAATGTGAATTGAAATACCAGGAATTAAAGGAAAAGCTCACAAGCAAACCTATTTTGAAATTACCTGACTTAAGTCAAGAATTCATTGTGAGAACGGATGCAAGTAATATCGGGTTGGGCGCGACCCTGTTACAGAAATCAGATGCATTGGATGGGGAATTAAGCCCAGTGGCATATGCTAGCAGAAAGTTGAATAAAGCTGAAAGCAACTTCTCAACTAGCGAAAAAGAATGTCTTGCAGTAATATGGGCGATAAAGAAATTCAATATTTATCTGTATGGGAAGGCATTTAAGTTGCAAACGGATCACAAACGCTTGTCGTTTCTAGCGCAGGCTAGGCATGAAAATTCGACGTTACTCAGATGGTCCTTACTTTTGCACCCATTCCAATTCAGCATAGAGTATATTTCTAAAAAAAACTAACCTGGGAGCGGATTTTCTAAGCCGCCATCCGTGTGATGAGAATCACCGTAAGCCCCAGGAATAATAATAAATTTCTCTATGTGTATATAGAATTCTAGACTGATATATAACGTCTGTTTTAAGTGGGGAGAATTTGTCGTGAAACATTCTAAATCCACATATATAAATTAAAAAGTAAATGTAAAGCCTAAAGAATTAATTCAATAAAAGGAAAGAAGAATGGTGAAAGACCAGTGCTTTCTCAATGGCATAAGCCAGCGTGTATGCCGCCGTAATGGCTGAACAAGAAAAACCCCTTTTATGCTCCGTCTGCATAATTGTAACGCTTTCACGTTTACTAGTAAAGCCTACTGCATCAACTACACGCGTTTCAAAAAAACAATACAACGTGTACTGTATTTCTTAGAAAACCTTGAGACAGACACACTGCGTAATGAACTAGATTACCTTAATGTCATTTTATGCGCTACGAAAAGACAGACGGCCTTAGAGAGAGAGAGAGAGAGAGACAGAGAGAGAGAGAGAGAGAGAGATGTACGGAGGAACGCATGCAATACTACCACAGTCTCGCGATTAATAGTAACGCCAATCCCACGCGTAAGGCATGAAGCACTAACTTTTTTTTTCAAATAAACAGGAAAAAAAAAAACACTACCAATACACGGTTAGGTTTTTAAAAAGATGGTTAATGCTTATTAGGAAACATGACATTCTACTGTTTTATGTCTGAAATCCTGACATTAGTCTGACAGAACAGTCGAAAAGGCAGGACAGGTGGCGGTTCTAAATCTATTAAAAAAAGTAAAAATAAAAATACACGACTATCCTAGAATACATATTTTGAACGGAGCCACTTAGCCGCATTAAATTTATATATTCGTGTACCTTAGGACTTGCTGACAAAGAATATGTTATGTGTTACGCAAATAGTCTAGTAATTAACAAATTATAGCCAAATTACTATAGGGGTGTTGTCTGACAGCACAAGATCATATTTGCTCATGTTGGACACTGCTTTAGAGAGAATGAGGCCAGCAGCACGTTAAATCCGATTTGATTGGTTAGAATTATATGTAAGGCGAAACATGATTAGTCGACTGCAAATACTATTTTTGGTTGTTAAGGGAAACGGTAGGAAGGGTAAATTTTTTTAAAAGCTTTTGTAAACATGGTCTCATTGGCTAGACCAGTTGATATAGTCAATTAGGAGCGTCGGTTCAGTGCCACTTTCTAAAATTAAACTGTGTAGAAGCAAGTGCGTTGAGAACCAGTTCATATTTTTCTAATGAAAGCCTGGGACAGAGGCAGATTGGAATTGTGCCGTAACTCATCGCCAGTCAACGTATTTGTTTAATATTTCCTTGAATTGTGGTAAGCTAGACATATTTGATCTCTTTTAGACGAAAACTAAATGTGAATTGATAATTTATGTATGTATTGTGTGTGGTTCAGTAGCAAACATGAGGCAAAGCCTAGATATTGCTCCACCAGGAACAAAACTTGTCGGAGAGGAGTATAACTGCATAGGCATATATGGGATTGCCAAATAGTACTATGACACCTATCTTATTGTACAGAAGGAATTACAGCTGAAATTGCAGAGGCGTTGTAACCATTAGGGAGAGGAATACTGGTGAATGTTGTTACATGAGAAGCTAACAGTTGGCCTACAGCGCTGAACTCAGTGTTTGTTATGTATTGTGCTTCAGTGTGGAAATAGATTATAAATTAGTTCTGAAGTAGGAGGTACAACCTTCTTGTTTCAGGGACCGTGGTACTAACGTATTAAAGCAGCACCTGGTCTGAGTTTTGCTTAATCCAGAGGCTGGTAGCATACTCCTTGGTCAAGATATCGACCAGTGTTGTTTCTCAAGAACACGGTGAAGCAAGCGAGCAGTGGAGACTGTTTCCTGCCGCCCACACAGAAGTTAAGATTTCGTGGCCAGAGCAGCTAAATCTTGTGTATACCCCCCCTCTAAAAGTGACTTTACCCTAAATCAAGAGGGACATTTATTTGTTTCAAATAAAAAGAAACTGTGAACCTTTCCAATATTATTTCCAACAGAAACAGACACTTGAAGTCATGATGACAAACACCAACATAGCTTGAAAAGCCAGTATTACCTCATAGTCCTACATCACAACTTACACACCTATTGCAATAATAATATATGTCAATATAAAGATCCTATCTATAAATTGTGTACATACAACTTGTGATTACATTTGATTGTGATTCCTGGTTCACTTTGTAGTTGAATCAGGATATCTATTATTGAAAGGAATTAATATATATTTTTAAAAGTTACCCTTGACTTATTAAGGTAGTCTTATAGAGTGTTATATGTATGTGAGTGTCACAGTGTTGTAAAGTGTTGTGGATTAAATTAAATTGTTTATCTGTCTGTTGGGTGTTGTGAACATACACTTCATCATTATCATAACCCTAGACATTCAACGTAGTCATCACAATATTCCAGAATAAGTCTGACTGAGGTATAAATGTGGTAGCAAAGTAAGGTCATCTGTAATATACCACACTTATTAGATACAGATACCTTCACAGCTGATCTCAGTCAGTACACTAAGTCCCCTATAAATATTTATAACATCCCACTTTACCACATATATTGGGGTCTCGCTCCCGGGATATTGAACCTTCCCCTAGCATATATATTGGGAGTAATTCACTTCGGGAAATTATAAAAAATTAAAAAGGTATTCTTGGGTGGAAAAATAAGGTTGAGCTCTCAGTGCCTGTGGTTGTCCTTAGATAATTAGTTATAGCTTGACTTGTTTAAGTTAGACATTGTATAAATTTGCCTGTTAGAAAATGGCCGACCTGGCAAAATTTCGATCTGCTGCTATGCAGGCTGCTATAGAGTTAGGAATGGACGGGCAAGTTATGATTGCTATGTCACTACTGAATGTGACAAATTTATTGAACGCGAAGAAAAAAGATTAGAAAAAAAGGCTGAAAGAAAGTTAGAGGCTGAAAAAGAAATTAAGAGGTTGCAGATTGAGGCTGAAAAAGAGGCTAGGGCATTAGAGGCTGAGGCTAAGAAGTCACAATTGGGGGCAGAAAGAGAGGAAAGAAGGCAGGCTGCAGAAAGGGAAGACAAGCGATTAGCTGCAGAAAGGGAAGCAGAAGATAAAAGATTACAAAGGGAACATGAGTTACGACTAAGGGAGTTTGAGTTTCAAAGCCATGCTCCTGAAAATGGTGCCAGTCCCTTTACCTCTGATGCCACTGCTAGTCAGGGAGCCTCAAGCTCAGCTATGAATTTTCATTTAGATCATTTTGTTGAGAATGAAGATGATATCGAGAGCTATCTAAATAGATATGAACTGTTAGCTACCACGTATGGGTTAGAGAGAGAAAGGTGGAGCTTAAAGTTATCACAAGGGCTTCGTGGTACGGCTTATGAAGTTTTTGCCAAAATGAGCAGAGATGATCAAGAAAATTATGTCATGCTAAAGCAGGCTCTTTTGTTAAGATATGAAAAGAATGGTGAATTTTATAGAAAAAAATTTAGGAATGCTAAACTACTGTCAGGTGAAACCTATCACCAGTTCTCTGCACGGTTAGAGACATACTTGGAGAAATGGACTTCTCTGGGGAAAACCCAAGATCTTAAGGAAATGATCCTTATAGAACAACTAAGAGAGTCCATGGCTCCAGACCTGAGAAAGTTTCTCATGGAACAAGGTGCAGAGAGGCTGGGTGAGTTACTAAATGTTGCTGAAAGGTATCAAGCAGCTCAAGCAGAGGTAACAGGTAACAAAAGGAGGCAGGTAGACAATTATCAGGCACCACAGAACTTTAATAAATTTGATCCTAGAGATCAGAACAAAGGTAAGCACCAGTTTGATAGGCCACGGTATGACAATAAAAATAAAACCATACAATTCGACGAAAGAAAATTTGATGAAAGAAAATCTTTCAACCAAAAAAAGAGGTGGTGTAAGAATTGTCGGATGGACAATCATGATACTGACCATTGCAAAAGGAAACCTGTGTATATGGCCACCTTTCAGGTCAGGTCGACCTCAAGAAAGGAGGAGGATATTATGTTAAATACAACTCCAGAAGAGTTGAGGAAGGCACAGGCTGATGATAAGACCCTCAAGCCTTGTTTTAGAAAATTCTCCAATTGCCACACACCTCCAGGAAAAGGAGACTTCTATATGAAGAACAAACTGATATACCGGAAGACTGGAACTAGATCCAAAGGTCATGGACAGCTGGTACTTCCTAAAAGGTATAGGACAGACTTAATAAGGAGCTTACATGTGATAAAAGATGGGGACCATGAGAAGATAGGTACCATCATCCAAAAGGTAGCTCAAAATTATTATTGGCCCAAGGCAAGGTGCGACATTGAGAATTTTGTAGAAAGGTGTAGCATAGCACATGAGGGAACACCCACAAGTGGGAACATTGATCAGGACCTCCACACGCCACGGGGCAAACGTAGGCCTGACACTGAAAAGAAAAATAAAGTGGACCGAGTGGAATGGGAAGCCCCTTTTCACGGACAATCCTCATTTGACTGTTTTACAATGGCCACTATGCAGAGAGTGCAAAAAGATGTCTTACCCCAGGATAAGCCGAAAATCCCTCAATCGGACTTATGTAAACTGGAGGAAGAAGATGTAGAGAGGAAATCTCTCATCAAGAATTCTAAGTGGGGAGAAAGCCCCAAGAAAAAAATTGGTAGCGGTCGTTTTGTGAATGATGATTCTAGGAAGAAAAATCATCACTACAGAGCTTCGAGTGGAAAGGGCCTGACATGTGCCAGGAGAAATAAGTTTGTGAATTTAAAAGTCCATATGTAGCTCTGTTAAGAACGTGGACTGATGAAAAGGCAGAGGAAAATATTACATCCTCATACCAATATGTGAATGAGCTGACCACTCGTTTAAAAACTGGCTGGAAACTTGCCTATGAAAATTTGAGACAAGCCAGGAAAAAACATGCTGCCTATTACAACAGGAAAGCTAAAGACAGAGATTTGGCTGTGGGAGAGAAGGTACTGCTTCTTCTTCCCGGTAGTCAGAATAAGTTACAAATTGGATGGCAAGGTCCATATACAGTTCTAGAGAAGGTGTCTAGAACCAATTATAAGATAGATAAGAAGGGGAAAGAAAAAATCTATCATGTGAATCTCCTGAAGAAATATTTGGAAAGAGAAAATCAGGAATAGACACACTTGTTGACCTTGTCCTTTACAATGGAGATGAAAAAGGAACCACTTTCATCATTTGAATATCCATTACACCCCTGTGAGACAGCGGCACAGGTGAAAATCAGTACACACTTAACGAAAGATCAGTAGAAGAGAGTGCAACAGGTTTTAGATGACCATACAGAGGTGTTAACAGACCGACCGGGGCATACAAACTTATTGGAATATGATATGAAACTGATAGACCCCACACCTTTCTGTATGAAAGCCTATTCGATTCCTTTTGCTAAGGAGAAAGCCTTGAAGGAAGAGATAGACTATTTGTTGAAGGAAGGAATCATTTCACACAGTGAATCATCGTATAGTTCCAGTGTGGTACTCTTAAGGAAACCCTCTGGAGAACATAGCCTCTGTATAGATTACAGGAGACTGAATGCTATCACAGAAGGACAGGTGGATCCATTGCCGGATACAAATCAGTTGTTTGCCATGCTAAATAAAGCTAAATATTTCTCAAAAGTGGATCTGAGTAAAGGATACTATCAGATTCCAGTAAAGCCTGAGATTAGACAATACCTAGCTTTTAGTACCTCAGAGGGACACTATGAGTTTAACAGATTGCCATTTGGATTGAAGAATGCGCCTAGTGTCTTCTCTAGAATGATGAGAAAATTGTTGGATCCCCTAAATAATCCATGCTTCAAAAATTTCATGGATGATATCCTTATAGCAACAGAAACATTTGAGGAACACATTGACTCTCTGAACATGCTGTTTAATCGACTTAGAGAAGCGAATTTAACAGCCCGACCAACCAAATGTTGCGTTGGATGTAAAGAATTAGAATTCTTGGGACACACAGTCCATCATGGAAACATGACCCCTGACCCCAAGAATTTAGAGAAACTAAAGAAAGCCCCGAGACCACAAACTAAGAAAGACGTGAGATCCTTTGTCTCATTATGTGGTTTCTACCAAAAGTATATCAAAAACTTTAATTCCATATGTGCACCGTTAACTGATTTGACACGCAAAGGAAATCCAGATCGAATTACATGGACAGCACAATGTGAATTGAAATACCAGGAATTAAAGGAAAAGCTCACAAGCAAACCTATTTTGAAATTACCTGACTTAAGTCAAGAATTCATTGTGAGAACGGATGCAAGTAATATCGGGTTGGGCGCGACCCTGTTACAGAAATCAGATGCCCTGAATGGGGAATTAACCCCAGTGGCATATGCTAGTAGAAAGTTGAATAAAGCTGAAAGCAATTATTCAACTAGCGAAAAAGAATGTCTTGCAGTAATATGGGCGATCAAGAAATTCAATATTTATCTGTATGGGAAGGCATTTAAGTTGCAAACGGATCACAAACGCTTGTCGTTTCTAGCGCAGGCTAGGCATGAAAATTCGACGTTACTCAGATGGTCCTTACTTTTGCACCCATTCCAATTCAGCATAGAGTATATTTCTAAAAAAAACTAACCTGGGAGCGGATTTTCTAAGCCGCCATCCGTGTGATGAGAATCACCGTAAGCCCCAGGAATAATAATAAATTTCTCTATGTGTATATAGAATTCTAGACTGACATATAACGTCTGTTTTAAGTGGGGAGAATTTGTCGTGAAACATTCTAAATCCACATATATAAATTAAAAAGTAAATGTAAAGCCTAAAGAATTAATTCAATAAAAGGAAAGAAGAATGGTGAAAGACCAGTGCTTTCTCAATGGCATAAGCCAGCGTGTATGCCGCCGTAATGGCTGAACAAGAAAAACCCCTTTTTATGCTCCGTCTGCATAATTGTAACGCTTTCACGTTTACTAGTAAAGCCTACTGCATCAACTACACGCGTTTCAAAAAAACAATACAACGTGTACTGTATTTCTTAGAAAACCTTGAGACAGACACACTGCGTAATGAACTAGATTACCTTAATGTCATTTTATGCGCTACGAAAAGACAGACGGCCTTAGAGAGAGAGAGAGAGAGAGAGAGAGAGAGAGAGAGATGTACGGAGGAACGCATGCAATACTACCACAGTCTCGCGATTAATAGTAACGCCAATCCCACGCGTAAGGCATGAAGCACTAACTTTTTTTCAAATAAACAGTGATAAAAAAACACTACCAATACACGGTTAGGTTTTGAAAACATGTTTAATGCTTATTAGGAAACATGACATTCTACTGTTTTATGTCTGAAATCCTGACATTAGTCTGACAGAACAGTCGAAAAGGCAGGACTATTGGCGGTTCTAAATCGATAAAAAAATAAAATAAAAACAAATACACGACTATCCTAGAATACATATTTTGAACGGAGCCACTTAGCCGCATTAAATTTATATATTCGTGTACCTTAGGACTTGCTGACAAAGAATATGTTACGTGTTACGCAAATAGTCTAGTAATTAACAAATTATAGCCAAATTACTATAGGGGTGTTGTCTGACAGCGCAAGATCATATTTGCTCATGTTGGACACTGCTTTAGAGGGAATGAGGCCACCACGTTAAATCCGATTTGATTGGTTAGAATTATATGTAAGGCGAAACATGATTAGCCACTGCAAATACTATTTTTGGTTGTTAAGGGAAACGGTAGGAAGGGTAAATTTTTTCAAAAGCTTTTGTAAACATGGTCTCATTGGCTAGACCAGTTGATATAGTCCATTAGGAGCGTCGGTTCAGTGCCACTTTCTGAAATTAAACTGTGTAGAAGCAAGTGCGTTGAGAAACAGTTCATATTTTTCTAATGAAAGCCTGGGACAGATGCAGATCGGAATTGTGCTATAACTCATCGCCAGTCAACGTATTTGTTTAATATTTCCTTGAATTGTGGTAAGCTAGACATATTTGATCTCTTTTAGATGAAAATTGAATGTGAATTGATAATTTATGTATGTATTGTGTGTGGTTCAGTAGCAAACATGAGGCAAAGCCTAGATATTGCTCCACCAGGAACAAAACTAGTCGGAGAGGAGTATAACTGCATAGGCATATATGGGATTGATAAATAGTACTATTACACCTATCGTATTGTATAGAAGGAATTACAGCTGAAATTGCAGAGGCGTTGTAACCATTAGGGAGAGGAATACTGGTGAATGTTGTTACATGAGAAGCTAACAGTTGGCCTACAGCGCTGAACTCAGTGTTTGTTATGTATTGTGCTTCAGTGTGGAAATAGATTATAAATTAGTTCTGAAGTAGGAGGTACAACCTTCTTGTTTCAGGGACCGTGGTACTAACGTATTAAAGCAGCACCTGGTCTGAGTTTTGCTGAATCCAGAGGCTGGTAGCACACTCCTTGGTCAAGATATCGACCAGTGTTGTTTCTCAAGAACACGGTGAAGCAAGCGAGCAGTGGAGACTGTTTCCTGCCGCCCACACAGAAGTTAAGATTTCGTGGCCAGAGCAGCTCAATCTTGTGTATACCCCCCCTCTAAAAGTGACTTTACCCTAAATCAAGAGGGACATTTATTTGTTTCAAATAAAAAGAAACTGTGAACCTTTCCAATATTATTTCCAACAGAAACAGACACTTGAAATCATGATGACAAACACCAACATAGCTTGAAAAGCCAGTATTACCTCATAGTCCTACATCACAACTTACACACCTATTGCAATAATAATATATGTCAATACAAAGATCCTATCTATAAATTGTGTACATACAACTTGTGATTACATTTGATTGTGATTCCTGGTTCACTTTGTAGTTGAATCAGGATATGTATTATTGAAAGGAATTAATACATATTTTTAAAAGTTACCCTTGACTTATTAAGGTAGTCTTATAGAGTGTTATATGTATGTGAGTGTCACAGTGTTGTAAAGTGTTGTGGATTAAATTAAATTGTTTATCTGTCTGTTGGTTGTTGTGAACATACACTTCATCATTATCATATCCCTAGACATTCAACGTAGTCATCACAATATTCCAGAATAAGTCTGACTGAGGTATAAATGTGGTAGCAAAGTAAGGTCATTGTAAGTGTCTTTTTTTTCTTGTTGAGGTGATCACTGGCCCAAGACAGTATACATGTTGTTAGATGTGTAGTGCGGGCGTATGATGAATTGAGTGTGGGTGCGAATGAAGACGCGAATGTGTTTAGGCTCGTATAGATGTAGATCCTGCAACCCATACTCTCACATGCAGTAATCAAGGATGCTTTGACACTGCAGGCATGTTTCAAGACATTTATTGACGGGAACACACATAGTATCAACAGGAACAGTCAGTGTAACAAGGTCATGCTGACCTGACATCGATAGGTATACATTTGGCATTCAAAAAGGTAAACATCAGAATAGACGTGCATGGTCAATAGCAAAGTTCTTCAATAATGACAGTTCGTAGCGTCGCCCTTGGCGTCTCTGACTAAACGCGTCAGATGCCTTAGTCACTTGGACACATAGGTGCAACTTGGCTCTCCCCGCCAATTGCACATATCAGGCTGTAATATAACAGCCGAAAGCACAGGCCTCGTTCTGACGTCGGCCGTGTACTTCTGTTAAATAGGTTATCATCAACCCTGCAGTAATACTTATTGTAGATATGAACTCCGCCAATCTGCGGCTCCCACAATATATCTTCGTCACTGGATTTCTGGACAATATAAGACTAACAGTCTTGGATGGCTACCTCGAGCACAAATATATAAGTTCTGAAATGGCGGATCAGTGAGCTGCTGTTCACCCTAGGTAATCCTTTACATGTTCTGCCACCGAAAAGCGTAATAATGCATAAAGGTCGGTATTACCTGGCAAATGAATCCTCAGAACATCACAAGGAATTCTGTCGTCATCCCGACGCACAGAGATTCACTGGGGAAAACTGCCATAGCAGTTACTTCGAAGATTCTCCCCGAAAAACAATGGACTCTTGGTCCCTTCAGAAAAACAGGACCTCTCGGCTTCCCGGAAGTATATCTCACTCCCGCTTAAAAAACCTTCCCCTAGGCCTACGCCGAACTGTCAACCTCTGACCCTAAAGGTCAAACACAATGAATGAATAAACAAGGGAAGACAACCCCTAATCAACCTGACATCGCAGGTAAAGACACAATTATTCTTATGATACAAACATAAGCAAATAACTTGACAGATGACTCCGTCGAAAATGACAGCAACATTACTACCACCCCCCTGTAAAAAAAAAAATGCAATTTTTTTTTTTTAATATGTTCATGAGCAAGATAGCACCAGTATCACTTCTGTGCTCATGCAAACAATGAACCTAATATCAGGTACAATAGAAGAGGGTACAAATCATCTCCCAACATAGGAGAAAATATTTCCTTTAAGCCAAACAAACTAAGGGATACCATTCAAGAAACCTAAGTTGCTGGCAATACCAATCATATATCAAACATTACTAAATAATATAATCATAGCAATATACAAATGTCAATGCTATTTTAGCAACATATCACTGATGGATGGACAAAATGAAATTTGTTAAATTATCTAAACATCATCCAAATACATTTGTATTACAACATATTATGATATTAAGGACAGACCTAAGTCTGAAAAATATATCAGGAAAAACTAGGACACAAGATTTAACTGGAATCATGTGGGCATCTAGACAATATGTCCGCCATCACATTATCCGAACCACGGATAGCTCGCACCGTGAAATGGAAAGGCTGAAGAGCAATAGCATAACGAGTAGATCTCGAGCTCTTCAAATCCTTACTTTGCATAGCCGTAAGAGCTTTTTGGTCGGTTTCCATAAAGAAATGCGCGCCCAGAAGGAACCTTTGTAGCTTAAGAATGGACCAAACCATAGCCAACAATTCACGGTCCAAAACCGAGTAATTCCTTTCTGCCGCATTCAGCTTCCTAGAAATATACATTACAGGATGCAGAGTTCCTGAATATTCCTGCATTAGTGCCGCTCCAATGCCAGTGGAAGAGGCATCACTACGAAGGACAAAAGTCTTATCAATCGTCGGTAGTCTTAAGATAGGATGAGATGAGAACAAATTCTTAACCTGATCCAATGAAGATTGGCATTCTTGGGACCAACGCACCATATTAGGAGAACCTTTTTTCAATAACGTTGAAAGTGGTGCCATAATGGAG
This sequence comes from Oreohelix idahoensis, assembly GCA_024509875.1. NCBI lineage: Eukaryota > Metazoa > Mollusca > Gastropoda > Stylommatophora > Oreohelicidae > Oreohelix > Oreohelix idahoensis. Next base: position 94,035 of record JAMPIV010003842.1, read on the forward strand.
GACAGATTCTCAATGAATCTTCCATAGAATTGTATCAATCCCAAGAGACTACGCACTTGCTTTTTTGTCTTCGGAACCGAGATATTTAATATCTTTGAAATGTTTTGGTCCTCTGTCTTCAACAGACCATGACCAACTCGATGACCTAGGAAGGAAATTTCACTAAACCCAACAAAAGCTTTAGAGGGTTTAGCAGTCAAACTATGCTCACGTAGAGTAGATAGCAATTCCTTCAGACCCACATAGTGTTCTTCCCAAGTATCGCTGAAAAGACAGATGTCGTCTAAATATGCAATGACATCTGCACGATCTGATAGAATTCGTCGCATCATGCGCACGAAAGTCGCTGGGGCGTTCATAAGCCCGAAAGGCATAAAATTCCATTGAAACAGACCCCTAGGTGTCGAAAAAGCAGTGAGAGGTTTGGCGTGTTCCGTCAGTGGGACTTGCCAATAACCTTTCGACAAGTCTAGTTTAGTAAAGAATTTAGCTTTAGAAAGTCTAATAAGTAGATCATCTAATAACGGCATAGGTTCAGCATCGAACTTCGTAACTTGATTTAATTTGCGATAATCAACGCAAAGACGTATGTTATTGTCTTTCTTTCGAACAATAACTATCGACGAAGAATAAGCTGAAGTGGATGGTTCAATTATTTGTAGTTGAATCATTTCATCCAATTCTTTCTCGACTTGTGCTTGAAAATGAATAGGTATTGGGTATGGTCTTACTCTGATCGGATTACGATCAGTAAGTATGATGTCATGTTCTATGACATCTGTGTGTCCAGGAATGTCGGTAAGGACATCCTGATATGATTGTAACGTAGAGGATACTTGACGTTGTTCCTCAAAAGACAAGTTGGAAGAGATTGTAACGTTTCTCCACGATTCCGTTGAAGTAAGTGGAATCGCAGGAAGAGGTAAATTCACGTCAGAAAAAATAGTTTCCTCATCCTGTATAACGGACAGGGATGAGATGTGACCATGTTGGACTGGAGAGTCGTCCGTCGCCTGGAAAATAGGCTGTAAATAGTCTGGACGTTCAATAAACTCTGTTAGCATATTTATATGGAAGGTTTTATGCCTTCCATCCACATCGACAATATAGTCGACATCAGAAATTTTCGAGACTATAGTGTATGGACCCTTCCAAGAAATGAGAAGTCTATTCTCTCTTGAGGGCAGTAAGACATATGCTTTGTCTCCAGGACAAAGTTGACGTAGGCGTCTTTTCTTATTAGCAAATCGCCTAGCTTTTTCTTTCGCAAATTCGGAAGATGAAGTTGCTAACCTGCACGATTCGATAATCTTTTCTCTAAGAGCTATAACATATTCATATGACGATTGTGTATCATCGTCAATATTATTGGAAGTTATCAAATCGTGTAACAAGGACATTGGCCCGCGCGGTTGCGCGCCAAAGACAAGTTCGAAAGGAGAAAACCCTGTATGCTCGTTGGGAACCTCTCTATAGGCAAAGAGGACTGCAGGTAAAACCCTGTCCCAATCTTCAGGATGATCCTCCGTTATCTTGCCAAGTAAGTTCTTTAGTGTCCTGTTAAGACGTTCTACCAATCCATTGGACATTGGATGATAAATACTACTGAGAGACCTTTTAATGTCTAGCGTAGCCATTACCTGAGACATAACGTCCGAAATTAACTGAGTGCCGTGATCCGACAGTATTTCTCCGGGGAATCCCAGACGAGAAAATACGAGCCAAAGAGCATCAGCGATATCGACAGTTGATATGCTCTTCAGAGGAATAGCCTCTGGCCAACGCGTGCACATGTCCACGCAAGTGAGGATAAATTGGTGTCCTCTGGCTGACTTAATTTTGAACGGACCAATGATGTCTATAGCCATTTTCTGAAACGGCCGAATCGGAATATCTGCAGCCTGAATAGGAGCAGCATGTCTCGGACCCCTAGACTTGACCTCTTGACAAATTTTGCAAGATCGGCAATAAATTCGGATGTCTTTATTCACGAATGGCCAAAAGAATGACGCAAGGACTCTAGTTTTAGTTCTGGAAAAACCCATGTGTCCAGCACACTGAGAATCGTGTGCATGCCGAAGAATTAAGGCTCTCATACACTTAGGCACAAGAATTTGAGAATGCATAGACTTGTCCGAGTGTTGTACCATTCGTACCAATATACCATTCTTCATAGTAATATACGATTTGTGATTCGTATTTTGATTGGGATCCCCTTTCTTTGCCAGAAGGAAGTATTTCTTCAAAGAAGGATCCTCTTCTTGACGTTTAACAAACGAGTCATGGGAAATCACCAAGTGCTCGTCTTGGCTATCAACTTCATTACTATTATCAGATGAAGTTGGGGGATTAAGAGCTTGAGCTCTTGTCATCACTGCATTGACCGTTTGAATGTTTTCTTCTTCCCAACTAGAAATTTGTTGCGGGGTGCATTCCTTAACCCCATGAATACGACCGATTATAAGATCCGCAATAGGATTAGGAAGAAGACATGCATGGACATCTCCTGTGAAGAAAGGAGTGTCAATCCTAATAATAGCAGTAGGATAGCTTTCCATAGTACCACCAAATGTAACACATTTGATTGTTTTTCCAGTGGCACAGCAAGGATCTATCAGAGACTCCTTAACCCCGACGGTAGTACATCCCGAATCGAAAAGTACTGAGACTAGCCTATCATTTATTAGACCTTTATCTAAGATGAGAGATCCTCTCCCATCATGCGCAACTGTAGCAGGTAGAGCAGGAAGAGGGTGACCACAACTTAGCGTAGATACAGTTGATGAGTCAAACAATGTTAAGCATTGGGGGCATTCAGTTGCTCTCCCAAAATCGAAAGCACAACCAGTGATAGCCCTAGAGTTACCACTATCATTTGCTGTATTACAGGCTCCATCAAACTCTTGTTGTGCAGAGCTTGCCTGTTGGTAAGGTCTTTTCTTGTTAAACCTAGGTCTACCTCGATTATCATTTCCCCTGTAATTATTTTGACTATCATTTCCCCTGTAATTATTTCGACTATCATTTCCCCTGTAATTGTGATCATATTGTCTATTGTAATCATCATTCCGGTTTGAATCCCGGTTTCTAAATTCACCATCGTCATAATCTTGACGTCGAGAATGATTACCTCGAAAATTTGAATAGTTATTATTTGGATAGCCTTTGCGAAAGTGTCTCAAATTATTACCACTAAAATTACGAGAACTACCATCTTGTCTCCACTGCATAGACGAAGAACCATCATGTGTTGGATTACTCCGCTTCTGAGTGTAATTTTGATTACTTCCCCTATTCCAATTTTGTTGAGCACCCTGAAATTTTTTTTTGAAATTAGTGCCATATGGTGTTGCCGAAGCAGCTGGCAACCCTTCTTTCACTTTAGAATTGCTAACTGTAGCATGGGGATGTGCTGTGGCATACTGACAACAGTATTCCTCCATTTCTTTTAAGTTTTTAGGCTTACGCTCATGAAGGAATGCAAGAAAAGAATCATTAACAGATGACAAAACCTTATCTCGCAATAATAAGTCCATTAGACCTTCATATGTTTTCTCAATCTGAGACAACTCAACCCATCGTGTAAATGTACGACGTATCTTTGTAACAAAATCAGAGAAATCTACTCCATTTTCTGGCAACATTGTCCTAAAACGAAGACGATAGTCTTCTTGTTTTAGTTGATATTTTTTTAGCAATGCTGCCCTGACAACATCATAATTAGTCCTCTCATGTTCGTCTATTGTCATAAGAGTAGTCACTGTGTCACCTGTAAAAAATGGCATCAGTTGTTCAACATATTTTTCCTTTTTTATGTTATGCGTATCGCACAAAAATTGGAATCTATCTAGATAATCTGCTACGTCATCCTTTAAAGGATTGAAATGAGGCAATTTAATCCTACTAACAAACTCCCTTGTCGTACTCGAAGTTGTTTGCTGAGCACCCGTACTCGCCAATTTCAATTTCTCTAACTCCAAAGTTGCGAGTCTTTCCTCGTGTTCCATTTTCCTAATTTCAGCCTCGGCTTGAGCTTTCCTCTCCTCTGCAGCAGCTTGAGCTTTCCTCTCCTCTGCAGCAGCTTGAGCTTTCCTCTCCTCTGCAGCAGCTTGAGCTTTCCTCTCCTCTGCAGCAGCCTCTTTGTCTAATCTCTTTTGTTCAGCTTCAAATCTCCTTTCCTCCACCTGCATCTGCAATTTCTTTTGTTCAGCAGCAATATCAGCTTCTCTTTCTAATCTTTTCTCTTCAGCCTGAGCTTTTTTTTCTTCTGCAGCTAATGCTTTGTCATACTGAGCAACAGCCCATTGTTCTAACTGTTGACCAGTCTTATCAAGGGCTCTCCCTTGTGTAATAAAGTAGTCCAATGTAGACATCTTGTCTACTGAGATCAGTAACTTGCAGAAGCAAATATATTAAATTATCCCACTTTAATGGGAGACAAGTCTGAAATGATAGACTTGTATACTCACTTCACTTTCTTTCACACTCTTAGTCTTGTTTATAATGTACCCAAAAAATCACTTGAGTACCTGTGGAAAAAAAAATTCCCTTATATCCCACTCACTATGGGCACAAGTCTTTTTTATAAAGAACTTGAATATGTATTTCACCTTGTCTCAATCTTTGTAGATAACAAGTCTTTTATCAAAGAACTTGTATAAATATCTTATATAATATTATTTAACAAACTCTATATGAAGAGTCTACCTTATCAATAATATCAAAACATGACCAAGTATGTGTATGTAGACTGTGCCTGACAGTAATGTAGTACAACCAAAAAAAAATACAAAGACAAAAATACAAAACAATACAAATGGCAACACTGTTTTAACCAAAAATGTGTAGAGAAATACACAAGAAAGGAGAGACCTACAGAATACAAACAAAACAAATCGACAATCAAAACTGAAAAACAGACAAAATATTACAAAAACAACGTTAAGTACAATTACATCACAGCTAACATCAATAGCGACCAATTGTCACTAGCAAATTTCCAAATTAAGAAAATTTGCACCTACAGAACGCTTACAGTAAGCCTCGATCAAGTGGCATATTTACCGGAAGACCCACCAACCGAAAAACCCGCAGAAAAATACACAAAAAACAGTAGAAGTAACATAATATAGCAATCAATTTCAATGTGTTGCAGAACAAGTTCAGTCACAGCTGAAACTAAAATAAATTCCTTGCTCCTTGCGAACACAGAAACGAAATGTCAAACGCGCACTGAACGTCAAATCCACTGTAACATAAAGTGGTATTCACGAACCAAAGTTACTATGACCTTCTCAAATTACGCCTTGCACATTGAATGTTTACAATTTCCACGTACTGTTTACAAACACTTGACCTCCAACAATGTAGCTTGAATGCTCTGACCTAGAAAAGTCTGTTGTTGAATGAAACGTGTAACAACCAGCAGTACTGTTTACAATAGGAACCCGCCTTCTATGCAGTTATGGTCCACGTAGCAAATGCCTAGTAGTTAACTTCAGTACATGTCTTGTTATGCTTTATGTAGCATTATAATATAAATGCTCGTACTGTTTATTTGGGTCAACCGTTGATGACCTATTTCTGTCCTGTTGTAGCCAAAACTTGCAAGTGTAGAATTAGCGCTGTGTGTTACGGCTGTCCCGTGTGTAGCTTAGACCCACAGATCAGAAGTGTAATGTGTACTTGTCCTTCTTGTAACTTTCTCGACAAAACTGGAGACATCATACATGTAACAGCCAACCAGGAATGTAAATTTCTGGATCCATAAATGTCAACAATAATGTCAAATGCTCGCTCTGTTCTTTTTAAACCCACAGATCTGGTCCATCAGAAATGTAAGTTTCTAGGCCACATTGGCGACAAGAAATGTATCATAAGAGCCCACGTAACTGGTCCACCAGAAATGTAAGTGTCTTTTTTTTCTTGTTGAGGTGATCACTGGCCCAAGACAGTATACATGTTGTTAGATGTGTAGTGCGAGCGTATGATGAATTGAGTGTGGGTGCGAATGAAGACGCGAATGTGTTTAGGCTCGTATAGATGTAGATCCTGCAACCCATACTCTCACATGCAGTAATCAAGGATGCTTTGACACTGCAGGCATGTTTCAAGACATTTATTGACGGGAACACACATAGTATCAACAGGAACAGTCAGTGTAACAAGGTCATGCTGACCTGACATCGATAGGTATACATTTGGCATTCAAAAAGGTAAACATCAGAATAGACGTGCATGGTCAATAGCAAAGTTCTTCAATAATGACAGTTCGTAGCGTCGCCCTTGGCGTCTCTGACTAAACGCGTCAGATGCCTTAGTCACTTGGACACATAGGTGCAACTTGGCTCTCCCCGCCAATTGCACATATCAGGCTGTAATATAACAGCCGAAAGCACAGGCCTCGTTCTGACGTCGGCCGTGTACTTCTGTTAAATAGGTTATCATCAACCCTGCAGTAATACTTATTGTAGATATGAACTCCGCCAATCTGCGGCTCCCACAATATATCTTTGTCTCTGGATTTCTGGACAATATAAGACTAACAGTCTTGGATGGCTACCTCGAGCACAAATATATAAGTTCTGAAATGGCGGATCAGTGAGCTGCTGTTCACCCTAGGTAATCCTTTACATGTTCTGCCACCGAAAAGCGTAATAATGCATAAAGGTCGGTATTACCTGGCAAATGAATCCTCAGAACATCACAAGGAATTCTGTCGTCATCCCGACGCACAGAGATTCACTGGGGAAAACTGCCATAGCAGTTACTTCGAAGATTCTCCCCGAAAAACAATGGACTCTTGGTCCCTTCAGAAAAACAGGACCTCTCGGCTTCCCGGAAGTATATCTCACTCCCGCTTAAAAAACCTTCCCCTAGGCCTACGCCGAACTGTCAACCTCTGACCCTAAAGGTCAAACACAATGAATGAATAAACAAGGGAAGACAACCCCTAATCAACCTGACATCGCAGGTAAAGACACAATTATTCTTATGATACAAACATAAGCAAATAACTTGACAGATGACTCCGTCGAAAATGACAGCAACAGTCATCTGTAATACACCACACTTATTAGATACAGATACCTTCACAGCTGATCTCAGTCAGTACACTAAGTCCCCTATAAATATTTATAACATCCCACTTTACCACAACTGCTATAATGGAAAACTCTGTGAGAGATTTTTAACATTTTTACCGATAGAAAACCATTCATCCACGACCTTGTTCAACAAAAGTTGAAAACGTCCTGGGTGAACATAAGCTTTCACTAGAAAATATCCGTGCTCAGTCCTATGATAATGCATCTAACATGAAGGGCTCGGAGAAAGGGCTGCAAGCACTCTTTAAAAACATTAACAGGTACACAGACTATGTACCATGTGCAGCCCATTCACTTAACCTTGTTGGAGAAAAGGCAGTGTCTACTGTACCTGAAGTTGTTGACTGTTTTGGAATGTTGCAGGAGCTGTATGTTTTCTTTTCTGGATCTCCACGAAGATGGGGGATTTTAAACACATAGGGCAATCTACATTTTTCTCTTAAGAGCTTAAGTGTAACTAGACGGTCTGCACACTATGAAGCAGTCCGGGCAATTAAAAATGGATAAATGAACAAGTTACAAACTCTTAAACATATTTTTGAAGACGCAGAAGAGAAGCCTGAATGTAAACGAGATGCAAAGAATTTATACAACAAGTTGGTACAGCTGGAGTATGCAATTTTAATGGTCGTTTGGGAAGAAGTGCTGGAGCCTTTCAACAAAACAAGTAAGAAACTCCAAACCCCTGGTTTTGATGTATTTGAAAGTTATCTTCTGCTTTCATCTTTGCTTTCGTTTGTTAAAGAACTCAGAAAAAATTCAGCCGATAGGATTGCACACTGTGAATCAAAAGCAAAAGGTTTGTGTGAAGATATCACTTCAAGTTATTCTGATGCTTCCAAACGCATTGTTACAAGGAAATTTTCAGATGGAACAAGTGGTATTGCTTCTTTGAGAGGAGCTGGCATATTTAGGATAGAAATTCTATATCAACTCTATGACTGCTTGATAATCCAGTTACGCTAGAGGATTGGCCCAAATGAGCAGATGTCGAAAAGGTTCAAGTTCCTCTCAGAATTGGTGAACAACTCTGAAATTCATGAGGACAGAATTAAACTTATAATATCGTATTACAAAGATGATATTGACCACAGATTAGTAACTGATATTCTTTTATCAGTTCAAAGAATATTCGAACCTTAGGAAATCACAGAACACAGAAGAAAACACGCCATCTAAAATGCAATGCGCAGAAGTTTTTCAGCTTATTTGTGAGCAACACCTAATTGAAGTGTTCCCCAATATTACTACTGCACTTAAGCTGTACTTGACAACGCCCATCACGAGCTGTGAAGCAGAAAGGAATTTTTCGAAGATATCCTTTATTTAAAAAAACAAATTTCGGTCTATCACGACTGAAGAGAGCTTAAATTCTTTATGCATATTGTCTCTAGACAATGACATTGCAAGGAAACACTCATATGACAAAACTGTACGTGAATACGTTGCTAGAAAAAACAGAAATAAGAGTATTTTGTCAAATGTGCTTCATGTAGTATGTTCTGGTCAGTTTAACTTTTCCTTCTGAGCACAAATCTCTTATGGATACACCTTGTCAGCCTTGTATTTTAACAAATGTATTAAAATATTTTATATTTTCCTCATTGCTAATTTTCTTATCTTATAATTTTCTTGGTATGTCTCCAACGAACTAATTCTGAATGATGGAGGCAATCATTGAGCTAGTTAAGGTTAAACAAATCACATATACCAAGGTGGAAAGTGGTTTAGTAATCAGAACATATGCCTTCCAAGCAAATGTTCTGCATTCAACTCCCAGCAGAGTTGTTTCTTCTTTGAAATTTCATTCATTTTTCTATAGTTTTTATATGTGTGTTGTTGTGGATCAACTATAAAGCTCGAACTTCAGGTCCTACAATTCCATTTATCTCTATAATACATTTCTTTCCCATACTCACACATATTTTTTTTGTTTTTTGTTTAATAAAAGGGGCCCCTCCAAGAGTTCAAGCTTCAGGGCCCCCAAAATGTAGATCGGCCACCGCCAATATGTATTGGTCTCTCTCCAGGCAATGTACTTGTCAATAAGTTGGTCACTCATGTCTACCTCTGTCAAGTACATTTTGTAATCCCTTACATTATTTGGCTGTTAAATATTACTTTCTCAAAAATTCCTAAACTAGTTTTATAGTGTTGACGGCACTACGTGACTGGGAGTAGTTACTTGTTACTGACAACTGAACAACAATTATAGATATCAATAATACTGCGTTAAGTAATACACGTTTTAACAAATACCGACTGTCCATTAAAACAATCAAGTATGTAACTTTATTGCTCTAATAACGCACAAGAACATCAACACACAAAAACACATAATAAGGAATCATTATTATACAAATCTGATACTGCTTAGTGTGGTTTAGTATATTTTTAAAATAACGTTCTGCTTTATTCCGATTTAAAACATACATAACACTTAAATATAATTATTGCTCACATATTTGTAGTTTCCCTTGCAAAGCAATTACTTCCCTTATATATTATGGTACATGTATTGTTCAGGTTTCATAGATTCATTCCAGTCGTTAATGACATATCTGACCTATCTAAAGTAGGGTTCCCATTCGTCCCGTTTTTCCCGGGACAGTCCCTCTTTTTGATAAAATGTCCCGGTGTCCCGAATTTATTCCAAATGTCCCGCTTTTTAAGGGTCCTTCCTGAAAAAAAATCTTTGGGTAACGGATTTTATTCCGTGTTTTAGTAGTGTTACTTTATCAATTTCCGGTTACAGTGGACCATCGGTTTGAATCTCGAACAAAAATTCTGTACTTCAAAATGCAAGAAAACACTGAACAATTTAATTGGTATTGGTTGTCCTGCACATGTGATACATAATGCTGTACAGACTGCTGCGGATTGTTTACCTATTGATCTTCAGTTAATAATTAACAAGATTTACAAGATGGCTCTCTCTCTTGCCTGCAGTCCAGAGAGTTATTGACATTTTCCCTGCATTGAAGTCATATTTCCTTTCCATTTCCTACCAGTCTCAAAAATTTCTTTGAAAATCCACTTTCAATTACACTCCTGCATTTCATTGCCAGCCAGTTAAAAACCTTTTCTGATACCATCAAATGTGTTGAAAAGCAAGAGACAACAGTAATTGAAGTGAAGGTGAAGTAAACAAACTGGTGGAAAAATTAAACTACAGGAAGGCAGAAAAGTTTCTTACCACTACTGTGAGAAATCAGTTGCATGAATTAGAAAAAGAAGGACACATAACAGTTGAAAAGTTTCACAGCTATGCAGTAGATTTCTATGACACCTGCATTGAATATATTCAGGAGTGGTGTACACCATTTCTTACGCGTCTTCAGTCTATGGATTGGATCAATTTGAAGGGAAAGGAGTCTGTGACTTGGAAGAACATCCAAGAAAGCTACACATTCATGAAGACAGTGTCACCAAATTTTACTGTGAATGAAGAGGACTTATTTGATGAGTTTGCATGTGTGAAAAAATATTGTGAAAGCAAATTTGATGAGTGGAGTGAACTGAAGGATCAAAGTGTCAGTGAAAAATGGTGTGAGATGTTCGCTCATTTTACAAAGTAGGATATAAATGCTGAGAACCTGAAATGCCTAGTTAGTTTTTGTTTGGCACTGCCAGGATCCAATGCAGCTGTTGAACGTGTTTTTTCATTAATAAATGCGCTTTGGACAGACGAAAAAAACAGACTTAAAATTGAGACAGTTAAAGGTTTAACCATTATAAAGACCCGTTTTAAGGATTTCTCTTGTGCTGAGTTCTATGTCCAAATATCAGAAGAAAAAAAAACTTCTTGAACAGGCCCATAAATCTGATAAATATTCTGATGAATCTGAAATATAAACTTGACTATTGTGTATTTTTTAAAGGTGCGATTTTTCTAATTAAGTATGTTTGTAATTTAGAATTCTTTTTTAAAGTGGAAGTTGTATTAGTTAATGTGTGTATTTTTATACCAGTATCTTATTTTAAGTGCAACATATAATATATAATAGATTTATTTGTGCTTTACCTTAATTTTTAACATGTCCCGTTTTTTTACTAAATGTCCCGGGTTTTTTAGGTAAAAATTTGGAAATGTCCCGGTTTTTAAACAAAACATTATGGGAACCCTAATCTAAAGATGTGTCTAAAATTAGCTCTTTGTGTAATATTAACGCAGCATCTGCTGTCATTACAAATAATAAGTTGAACTAAAATCAAATCTAGAGTATTTAAAGAAATACTAGACCCCTAGTTGTCAATGTCCCATCTTACCAGTACTATATATTCAGACAATGTAATATTTTAAGTAAGACTTCAAACATGAGAAGAAAGTAATATGACCTTACTGGCTTTGTCAGTGACTTGATTTGAAACTGGTTAGTATAACTCAACACAATAATCCAAATCTATATACAATGTTTACGATGACAATATATTTAAGTCTTCACACCAGTTCAAAACGTCACGTGAAAACCAAAGACAGAAAAGTAATAATATAACATATAAAATAAGGGAAAGGGGTGAGAAATGGTGAATGTGGTAATGTTGTTTGCTGGTAAGGTACTATTGTAGCAGAAGGTAACCCAAGATCTGTAGAGACCTACTTTAGAAACACTGAGCTCTCTAAAGATCTACCTTGATAAAATCATGTCTGTTTTCAGGTTTCCCATTATTTTTAATTTAGAAAGCGTACATCCTATATGTAAATGTTATCTCTGTCAGATAATCTGTTTCCTACAGTCCCATCAACAGAGTGGTAGAAAATTCAAATTAAATAATATTTTACCGAAATGTCAACTTTAATACAAAGAAAAGATCACGTTCCTATCTCATACAGTTTACAATTTTAGTGACTTATGGAACTTGGAAAACAAGAAGTATAAATGGGAAGGAAGAGGAGCTGGTGGAAGAGATGAGGAAAGCAAGACTAGAAATCCTGGCTATAACGGAAACGAAGAAAAAAGGACAAGGAGTCATGGATCTTGATGGCAACACGTTGCTCTACAGTGGTGTACCCATATCTGAAGGAGCTAAAGGGGGCGTGGGTTGCATTGTGGCCCAAAATCAAAAAGATAGTATCAAGGGATGGAACTTTGTCTCGGAGCGCATTATGGTTGTAAAACTAAAAGAAGGAGAAACCATAGTCAATCTGGTCATAGTGTATGGGCCAAATGAGGATGAGAGAGCAGAGGTCAAGGAGGAATTCTTCGAGCTGCTTCAAAGGACAGTGGATGACTGCCTAGATGAAGTTATTATGCTCGGAGATTTTAATGCCAGAGTTGGAAATGACCATGCTAGATGGGGTGGAGTTATCGGAAGATATGGAGAAGATACTATCAATGACAATGGAAAGCGACTCTTTAGATTCTGCAGTGAGCAGAATCTGATCATTACAAACACAAAGTTCCCCCATAAGCGCATACATGCATACACTAGATGTGAACCAACCAAGAATGAGAAGTCAGTGATCGACTATGCCATTGTTCGGAGAAGCTCATTCGGATATGTCCGAGATGCAAAGGTCTGGTGGGGGCCAGAGATTGGAAATGATCACTACCTGCTAACAATCAAACGAACAACTGAAAGAGTTGCTCAGCCTAGGAACTGCCCAACATCACGCAAGAAACCAAGTAAACGAGCAGGAGAAATGAGCATTAGGACCTACAAGCTGAGAGAGCCAGAAATTAAGACCAGATATCAGGGGCTTATTGCTACAGCAGTGAGCAACACAGAAGAACGACCTGATGACTTGGAAACCCTCTGGAATAAATTCAAGGATATCATAAAGACAGCTGCTGCAGAAGCATGCGGTGAAGTCCGACTTGGGAACCAGAGAAAGAGGACACCTTGGTGGACAGAGGAAGTCAAAGAGAAAATAAGAGAGAAGAAAATGGCATGGAAACAATACTTAGGAGCTAAAAACACCACAGGACAAATGGAAAAATATAGAGAATATGTGACACTCAGAACAGAAGCAAAGAACTAAGTGCTAGCAGCAAAACAGAAGTCCTGGGAAGAATTTGGAGAAAAGCTAGAAAAAGATGCACAAGAAAACCAGAAATTGTTCTATAAGACCCTAAAGAACATGAGGAAAGAAAAACAATGCCCTCTCAAATTTATAAAGGACAAGCAAGGCAAATTGCTTACTGCCCCGAAGGAAGTAATGGAAAGATGGAAAGAATATTTCTCAGAACTCCTGGATGGTGAGCATGGTGAAGCATCAGAAATGATAACCACTAGCACAGAAGAGAAAACCAATGATGGTGAAGATGACATAAAGATGGAAGAACTGAGGGCAGCACTAGAGAAAATCAAGATGGGCAAAGCAGCAGGGCATGATGGTATAACACCAGAAATGGTTAAGTACATGGGAGCATCAGGCGACCTATTACTCTTAAAGGTCCTACAGGCAGCATGGTGCAACAAGACCATACCAAAGGATTGGGAGATTGCCATCATAACACCAATTTTCAAAAAGGGTGACAATCGACAATGTGGAAACCATAGAGGCATATCCCTTCTCAGTGTCCCTGGTAAAATCTGCTCTAGAATCCTGGGGCGGGGACTCCGACGCCTGGCTGGGCCACGGTTGGATGGAGTCCGGTGCGGATTCCGGGCGGACCGAGGTGCTCGGGACCTGGTCTTCGCACTCGGGCGGCTGAGTGAGGGGGCCCTTGGGTATGGGAGTGGGATCCATCTTTGTTTCGTGGATCTGGAGGGGGCGTTTGGCGGGGTCCCCTGGGGCAAACTTTGGGACTGTTTGGCGGGGGGGGGATGTTCCGGCACCTCTGGTTCGTGCTGTGCAGGGCTTCTGCAGGTCTTGCGGAAATTGTGTTGGGACAGCGGGCCATGGGTCGGGGGAGTTCGGGGCCACCACTGGTGTAGGACGGGGTGATATCCTGTCACCTTGCCTCTTCGTGCTCCTTGTGGACGATGTCGTCGGGGCATGTGGGGAGAGAGCGGGAAAGTGTTCAGTGGGGTGCTGGAGGATGGGACAGGTCTGTATTTCGGAGCTGGCATTTGCTGATGGTGTTGCCCTGGTTGCTGAATCGGAGGCACATCTCCGGTCCGGCCTGCGGGTCTGGGGGGGGGGAGCTGGGGGGAGAGGGTGGTCATGGGCGGCTCTGGAACAGGGTCCATGGTGATGTCGCGGGAGGAGGGAAGGCATCGGATTGGGTTGGGAGAGCGGGTCCTGGGGCAGGTCGACCACTTTGGATATCTCGGAGCTGTTGTAGACCGAAGGGGAGGCGTCGGGGAGGAGTTGGCCGCTCGGGGGGCGGCGGATGGGAGACTTTTTCAGGCCATGGGTCGTGGATTCCTCGGCGGGAGAGAGGTTGGTGGGAAGGCGGGGATGGCTGTGTGCCGCTCCACCTGTGTCCCAGTCTTGACGTGTGGATGCGGGTCGTGGGCGGTGTCTGCGGCCCACAAAAGCCAGATCCAAACCTCAGAAATGAGGTATCTGAGGAAGGTGGTTGAAGTAGCAAGAGGAGACATGGTCCGCAACCAGACGATCCGTCGGGGCCTAAAATCCCATCCGCTGCAGACCCAGATAGAACAGTCCCAACTAAGATGGTTTGGCCATGTCTGCAGAATGGGAGAAGATCGGCTACCACGACAGGCATGGGGGACAGGGGGCCGGGGGTCCGGACCTCCGGGGCGGCCCGGAGTCCGCTGGGAGGACAACATTGGACAGTCTTTGAGGGACCGAGGACTGGAGTGGAGCCAGGCCGGGAGGAAGACAGCTGATGGAATGGTCTGGCGCTCTCTCTTCCAAACCTCTACACCTCACGGTAGAAGGGGAACGACTAAGTAAGTAAGTAAGTAAGTAAGTGAATTTTTGTTAGCTAGGTCGTGAGTTTTCACTGGAAATGGTGCAAAATAACTTTAATCCTGGGGATACCACACTTTTGAATGTAGGTGGGAGGGCTAGTCAGACATTTCTCAAATTTTAAACTTCTTTGCCTTCCCCTCCGTTAATTAGACAACTACCAAATCTTCATCTTTTATCTACCGGTGGAGCGAGATCTAACTTATGCTTATACCGGTAATATTCTGTGTGTGTATATATATATATATATATATATATATATATATATATATATATATATATATATATATATATATATATATATATATATATATATACGAATGTGTCAGTGTTTTTATGTACGTAGACATGGTAGTTGAATTTCACATGCAGCATTAAACAAACAAACAAATAAACAAGCAAAATATAATGTCGTTGTCGCATCTGTGCTATATTTACACCAATCGATGTGCCCATTGCAATCTGGAACTTACACAAACTTCATAACAGCAATACATCTAAAGTTGGAGGAACAGACAAAACAAATATAACAATCTTCAACTTAAATGTCACGTCAGTCCTATTGTATGGCTCATTAACATCAAGGACAGTAAAAATTAAAACCAGAAAGATACAGACTAACACAAGATCACTAACAGAGAACTTATGACAAGATCACTAACAGAGAACTTATGACAAGATCACTAACAGAGAACTTATGACAAGATCACTAACAGAGAACTTATGACAAGATCACTAACAGAGAACTTATGACAAGATGACTAACAGAGAACTTATGACAACATCACTAACAGAGAACTTATGACAAGATCACTAACAGAGAACTTATGACAAGATCACTAACAGAGAACTTATGACAAGATCACTAACAGAGAACTTATGACAAGATCACTAACAGAGAACTTATGACAAGATCACTAACAGAGAACTTATGACAAGATCACTAACAGAGAACTTATGACAAGATCGCTAACAGAGAACTTATGACAAGATCACTAACAGAGAACTTATGACAAGATCACTAACAGAGAACTTATGACAAGATCACTAACAGAGAACTTATGACAAGATCGCTAACAGAGAACTTATGACAAGATCACTAACAGAGAACTTATGACAAGATCACTAACAGAGAACTTATGACAAGATCACTAACAGAGAACTTATGACAAGATCACTAACAGAGAACTTATGACAAGATCACTAACAGAGAACTTATGACAAGATCACTAACAGAGAACTTATGACAAGATCCAGACAAATACAAGTGTCCCACTTCTGGAATCACCGGAGTAAGAGAAATAGAGGAAGACAAAAACAACAGACGGAGAAGAGAACTGGAGACAGACGAGTAATGTATAAAGATGAGACGAACTGATGTCACATGACACGAAGGCGTGGCCTAGTTTTGTTGAGCACGTGTACACCACGTGGAGCTAAAAGGGATGTCTAAAAATAATTGCTAGGCACGTGGTTATATGAGAGTCAAAATGTGTGCTTGCTCAGTCTAGAAGGATTGAAATAGTTTGACATGATCACCAATGTGGAACTGATGGAAACAACCAGAGAAACACCTGTGGAACAATACCGTAGGGATGGAGCATAGGGTACATTATGAGTGTTACACAATGAAAATTATGTATTTTTGTTAATTGTTTAATTTAATTACAATTGTTAATGACGTGACTGTACTTAGTGACTGTAAGAAGGGACGAGGTTAGGATGGTGCAGTTTGATTATTGAATTGCGTACTATGTCAAAAGTATTTAATGATTTGTTTGAATTTACTGGCTGCACCAATGCACGTCAGCAGAGATTTTAGTAATAGATAGGGAAGTCCCATGACTTTAGCAATGGTTCTCAAAATACTAGCAAGGTAAAAGAGAAACTCCTTCAATAAGCTAGTGATTTCTAACTACAATAGACTGAGAACCATTCCAATGAACTTAAATCATAAACTAGTATAGTCAGCAGAATTTAATAAAATAGTATATCTTTCAACACGTACAAAATGGCGCGACAATTGGACAGCAAAAATGTAAATCAAAAGCAGTAAGCTAATGGTATAGGAGTAGACGATGGGCAAGACTTTGACCGAACCGGTAATAGATGCTCTGGGTAGTGATAGCTGTTAAGACCAACATGCTTATACAATTGTAGAGAGAGCATCCAGAGACCTTTTTTCCTAGAGACTCAACCTTACTACATTTCACCCTCTTTGTGTTCGGCGCCCGTGGGTTTCATTTTGTTTAGGAGAGGTAACAGTGTCTATATTTGATAAGTCGTGACAGTTTAAACCCAACGTTTACAAAAACATTTTCACATTAAATGAATCATTTCTTGTTGACTAATCGTAGATTCGTAGTACTCAGAGATTCTAAACGTGCGAAGAAAGGCAACCATTTCATATTAGATAGGAAGAGCAAAGTAGAGAGTGAGCCTCCCTTTAAACAGATTATAAACTTTTTTATGAGAACAGTATTATTTCATATGATAGAATCATTGCAGATTGAGACTATGTATTGGAAACCGTAACAGTAAAACAACAACTCGCCCCATGTTAATTGATGTAACCCTCCACTAGAGAGGAAGAGAGGAGGGAATATCAGTTTGAAACATTGCTACGTTGATGTAAAGGAAAGTTTTGTAACAGAAAGAAGAGAAGGTGCAGAGTAAACTGCGCATAATAAACATAGAAAAGATTGATTGTTTTGGAGTGACATCATCATCCATATCAATTGTTGTGAAGTCCAGCCATGAATGTCGTTCCAAGTTCCAGTTATCATCGATAGTATTTGTGGATGTTTTTGTGCTCGTCAAGGCTTTATTGTGATTAGTGTTGATAATCAGTTGTGACTGTGACGAACATCTGTATCGCCTAACAACTCTGTGTATCACTCAGTCTTTATCCAATCTAATAAAGAAAAATATAAGATCACGCAGCTGAAATCCATCCAACCAACAGATGAGTGATATGAAAAGAACTTAACAGAAACAAATTGGAGAATTAGAAACCACAAACAAATAAATACAAGAACATAGCATAACACCAAGGAACAAAACTGGTCAATCAAGAACAAATTCTTCTCCTAAATGAGCGACCCAAGAAACACCAAAACGTGGCCAAAATTCTTGTCCGGACTGAACTTACTTGGATTGTCACATAACACACAACCTGGATTGTCACACAACACACAACAGTCAAACCAAACAAACAGACATTACTAAACAAGAAGTGGTGCTGCCACAGCAAGATGTAGGGGAATTATAGTTTTGATTATCTTCCCATCTTATTCTATTAACGTATTTGTATATTGTCACGGCGTATTTCTAGGCAATTAGGGCACACCATTCTACGCCCTGGCATTATGACCAGGAGTTTGTGCCTTCCCAAATCGTCACCTTTTTTCCTCAGCTCCACGTAGTGTGGTATGTCCCTTGTTGGCCTGGAAAGAAACCCCATTTGTCTGGTGCGTTTTTAATCATGTACACCTGGGCTTCAGGATCTTCTGTTATCGTCTCGACCAACTGTTTGACGGCGTGTTCTTTAATTGTGGTGGGGGGGGGGGGGGGGCGGGGGGGGGAATCCAATGCAGCGTCATCTTCTCTAAAAGTTCAATGGTTAGATTTAAATCTGGGTTGGAAATGTTCAAACTCTTACCATGCAGTTCAATTTTTGATAGAAACCTGAGTTAGCGTCCACTGAAATGTTGAAATAGAACCTTACTGGGTTTTCGAATCTGTAAAGCGAGGCTTTATCCTTGATAGGGGATTCCTGCTAGGCCAATCAATTCACTTGTCAGAAAAGATGGCGTAGCTTTCGCAGCTGCTTGGGGGTCCGGGGACCACGAGCAGCAGGGTCCGTGGTTTATGGAAATTTCCACCATCTAAAGATTCGTTGTCTAGGTCAAACGTTGCTGTGATATTTTTCGAACCCATGGCTGGTATATGCGAAGTTATTTGATACGGAATGTGAAAATGTGACAAGAAATTGTTGCTGATACTTTCTGAAAAAAGAGGAGTCAAATGAGTGAATTTTTTTTTTTTTTTTATTAAAATTTTGCGGAATCCGTCCAAGGTCGATCAGCGAGCGGTGATCCAGTTCGTAACAGCCGAAGGATGTCGACCAGCCGACATTCATCGCCGAATTAAAGAAGTGTATGGTGACAAAAGTGTGTCTAAGACTACAGTGAAAGACGGCACGAATGTTTCGAGAAGGACGTCAGTTAACGAAAGATCTTCCTCGGCCAGGTCAGGTGCATATTGTTGCGACAGAAGAATCCATCGCCATAAGGAAGAACGCATGGGGTGGAGTTTGAACCACCTGCTGCGTTACGAAGAGGAGGGTGGTGCATTTATGTTGCGCATAGTGGCAGGCGATGAGTCGTCGTACCACCACTTTGATCCGTGCAGCAAAACAGCGAGCATGCAATGGAAACATCCCGGATCACCAAAACCCAAAAAATTCAAGTCACAGATTTCCTCCGGTAAGGTTATGCTGACCGCATTTTTTGACCATGAAGGGCTTCTATTGGTTGACTTTAAAGAGCCTGGCGTGAACATCAATGCCATCTGCTACAAAGACACACTAGACAACCTGCATATAGCCATCAAGAATAAACGACCTGGCAAGCTTTCGCGTGGTGTGATTCTGTTGCACGACAATGCTCGTCCACATGTTGCGAACATTGTGCAAGAAGCGTTAGCAAGGAAAAGGTGGGAAGTTCTGCCTCACCCAGCCTACAGCCCCGATCTGTCACCATGTGACTTTCATTTGTTCGGACCCTTAAAAACAATCTCTAAAGGAACAACGATTCGACTCCGATGCAGACGTCAGGGCCTCGGTGACCAAATGGTTCAATAAGCAACCAGTCATTTTTCTCGGACGTCATCCGCCGTCTACCCAAGCAGTGGGATGGGTGTCTGAATGCCTATGGTGACTATTTCTAAAGAACCCCAGTGGGTACTTGCTTCATAACAATTGCTGTATTTAATTCTACTACTCCTGCTGATGTACCTTACATATATTTGTTATAAAGCCACTGGGACGGGTTTCATTTGAACACTCCTCGTACTTTGATTTCGTTAGCATGCTACAACCAGCTTATGTAGTATTTTAAGTCAGTAAGAATTAACACAAAAGATTATATATAAGTGTACAGAAAGTTCATTGGAAGATAGTTAAGTAAAAGTGACTGAGAGAAAAGTGATAATATAACATCCACAAAGAGGGTATCGGTTTAGGTCATGTGTATATGATACACACTACCGTTGTTGTTTACGTTTTTGTTTACGTTGAAAGAAATTATAATAGTAAAATAGAATTACCTCGTATACTGGAGTATACGTCGATCCGATTAAACGTCGACCTCTAGACTTTTGAACTTAAAAACTTGGCTTCTTCTCAGCTGCATTCTGTGAGTTGTGGCTCCTTACATGTGTGGGTCAGTCTGCCCGATGTCTTCTCTTCTATAAGCTCTTACATTGATTTCTGTAAGTGAAGAATCGTGTCTGAAAAATGCGTAAATACCTTTTTTCAGCCGCTTTGTCGGTGCTGGCGATGACGTCAATGCCTTCCGAGACGTCCGCTCTTCAACCAAAGATATTTTTTTGAGACTATTTTTCTATCAAACGTGTACAGACACGTAATTTTCTGTAATTTATTTTTATTAATTGAAAAAGTACGAAATGAAATTCCATTGTGTAAAATTACAGACTGAAACATCATTTTCCGTCAAATCCAAAAGATAATTAATTTTCACAGCAAAATGTACATGAGAATGGTAATTACAGTCTATATATCAAAGGTAAATATCCTTCATGGTGCAACTACTAGAGTGGGTTTGCCTGTTTTGATACAGTAACTAAAAAAAGCTGAATTATCTCGTGTTACAAGTTATTTTACACAACTACAGTGTTGTTCTTATGAGGAGCTATGATGGGTTCGTAAAAAACTTATTTTTTACGGAATTACACCTTACAATTACAATACGACGTCATAGCGATATTGGTTGGTTGAGCAGGAGTATGCTTAATATAGTAGAAGTGTACACATCGTCTGCCGAGGACTTCTCACGTGTGATTCATGTAGTGAGGACGTGTTTGATATATGCTCAAGATATTTGAAGTGTGTCCATGCATATTGTATTCTTCTATGGCATCAAGAGTCTTCTGTGAGATGTCCATATGATTTACAAATGTATAGGGAGTATTTGAAATCGAGTTTTGAGAGTCGTAATATTATAATAAAAGAGTCGGAATAGGACGACAGTGTTCCTGGACTTAGACGGACTGTCTAGCCAGTATGTCATATTATATTGACGGTGTAAATGGTGGTGGTCAATATGCAGTTATACTATTGATTCTACAATTAGAGCTATTATGTCCTGTACACAAATAAATGATGTCTTCGTCGGCGCAGTTATTGAATTTATTGCACGTCCCGTCTTGTTGCCTGTTTTGATAACCCTAGATATCACTTTGGCCAATAAATACTAATATCAAGAAGAAAGAAAACGCAACAGGCGCTGGCATACTGGGATCCAAGCCGTGAGATCTTGAACAATTTGCCACAATTTTATTGCCAAGAATGATTATTTCAAGTACAAGCTGTCGCAGAAAATACAGGTCAATGATTATTTCAAGGACAAGCTGTCGCAGACAATACAGGTCAATGATTATTTCAAGTACAAGCTGTCGCAGAAAATACTGGTCAATGATTATTTCAAGTACAAGCTGTCGCAGAAAAGACAGGTCAATGATTATTTCAAGTACAAGCTGTCGCAGAAAATACAGGTCAATGATTATTTCAAGTACAAGCTGTCGCAGAAAATACTGGTCAATGATTATTTCAAGTACAAGCTGTCGCAGAAAATACAGGTCAATGATTATTTCAAGTACAAGTTGTCGCAAAAAAATACAGGTCAATGATTATTTCAAGTACAAGCTGTCGCAGAAAATACAGGTCAATAATTATTTCAAGTACAAGTTGTCGCAGAAAATACAGGTCAATGATTATGTGGCCGTGGATCGTATTAGTAGGTTCGGACTACTGCCCTTTCAGTAGATAGTATGTAATAAGGTAAATGTGACAAACTT
This sequence comes from Oreohelix idahoensis, assembly GCA_024509875.1. Classification (NCBI taxonomy): domain Eukaryota; kingdom Metazoa; phylum Mollusca; class Gastropoda; order Stylommatophora; family Oreohelicidae; genus Oreohelix; species Oreohelix idahoensis. Next base: position 116,064 of record JAMPIV010003842.1, read on the forward strand.
CCTTCTCTCAGACTGACAAAAATATTTTCTCATATTCTCTGTTGATTCAAACGAATTCACTTGAGTAATAGCAGTGAAGATGTCAAAGGTCTAACTTTATTAACAAGGTTAGCAGTCTTTCATAACAACAGCTTCTTCAGCAACAAAAGTATTCAATATTCAAAACTGCAATTTCTTGTCTTCTTACTACTTGCTTATTTCAGCTATAACAATGTCATTTAATTCTTCAGGTAGAAACTTCTTGTCTCTCTTCCGTGCTGACCATTTTTTCTATGTTTTTCTTTTCATATGTCTCTTGGTATATCTCACTGAGAGAAAACTGGCCTTACCGCCAGGGTTGTCATTTTGCCAAGATTTCGTCTATTATTCTTCTCTGCTCAGACCTGGTCTGCTGAGCTACACATACTACTGATAGATCAAAAATGTTCAACATACCTTGTTTTGTTCTCAATCGAAATACGCCTGTTCTTTCACAACTATCTTGTCTTCAGAATAAATACTATCACCACAAAATACTGCCGTACACAAATTTATGATCAGTAATGTACTGAGCGTTTCTCTATCTCTCTTTTATTCACAGCACATGTTGCTGATCACCTACGCTGAGTATGTTTTTTTTTCTCACACAAATCTTACGCTGAGCGCGTTTTACAAAATCTAACTTTAACACTTGGGAGAAAACCCTTTTTCTCTTCCTACGCCTAGCGCGTTTCAATATCAACCCTCTAATTCCCGTTCTAACCTATCTTCGTTCCCCCCCCCCCCTCCGCCCAAACCGTGTTCACGCATCTCGACTTTCCCGTGCATACTTTTTTTTCTCAACTCACTTAAAATCCGCAAGGGACCCAATCCTACATTATCTCCCTTTGCTGTTTTTAACTGAATACCATACCCTCTTCTTTCAAAGCTTACTACCAAAATCATACATGCTAATTTATGAAACCATAACTGATAACCCACTACATCTGCTTAACGCAAATCTAACACTTTAATCTACCAACCGAAATATGTGGAGTTTCCTCCCTTTTCTCAAAGCATCCCTTCACTCATTGTATCTCCCTTCAACTAAGACAAATAGTCTATATCTTCACCCATTCATATTTCCTAAACCATTTCTCTACACTCTTTTACCCTGCTAAAACCAAACCACCGTTCACAATTATTTCAAGTACAAGCTGTCTGTTAAGTCATATTTTTATTAATGGGAGCTAAGTGTTAAAGACTCATATGGCCGGGTCGGATTTTTGTTACACACGCTAGTAAGCACTCTTTTAGGGATGAGATGATTTTTTTCAGTTGGGGGCTTTGTGCTCTGTAATTTTTGAACATAGCTCAATCTGAGTCTGTGTCAGTCTTTTTTTTAAATAAGATAAAGAATGTTTTCGAATATTCTTAGTGATAGTTTGGGGAAGAGACGGTTGAGCTGAACTGTAGTCTCGTGCGGTTGGTCCGCGCAATTGTGTAATTTTTACTGAGTTGTACTGAGAGAGGAAAATCTCGAGACAGTGTGTTGCTGTCAGGGCTTCGGGATGGCGGTCCCATCTCGCTAGTGCGTTCCAGTGTGTCTCTTTTGTAAAGGGGAGAATTTTGTGATACTGAAGATATCTTTCCGAGGCCATGGAGTATGCCGCCCGCGAGTATTATTATTGATGAAGATATTCATACAAACCTTTGTTCCTAATGGATGTTTACCATGGTCTATTATGAAATAAGAGATACTGTGAGCTGCTTTGTTACGCAGCCTATTTTTTCCCTCGTTGGAGTTACTTACTAGATATTTAAGATGTTGGAAGTTTGTTCCTGAGGGATATTTATTGTAACAGTGTACTGTGCTGAGGCCTGTGGTTTATGCAACCGATGTGACGGGTATTTTGTACCTGATGCTGTATGATTATGCTGTGAACCGTTGATGCTACATGATTTGTTATGAAATGTCGTCCTATGATGTTAACGTGAGTCTGTCGTAATAAACTGTATTACGTTACCACATGTTCCGACATTCCCTGAATCCTATGTTTTTGCTGTGGTGTGAGGGTCCAGTTTGTCCAGGTATGCCAGAACCCTTTAACATTCGCGTATGTTGATATCTACATATTCACACACCTGTCGGTCATTCGTAAGCCCGACCTATGCTGATTGCCATTCATCAGCGATTAATTAACAGTTTCCTCCTACCCCACTTACGTATCCTCAACACTGTCGCAGAAAATACAGATCAATGATTATTTCAAGTACAAGCTGTCGCAGAAAATACAGGTCAATGATTATTTCAAGTACAAGATGTCGCAGAAAATGCAGGTCAATGATTATTTCAAATACAAGCTGTCGCAGAAAATACAGATCAATGATTATTTCAAGTACAAGCTGTCCAGAAAATACAGGTCAATTATTTTCTAGAAGATGCAATACTTCATTTGCGTAAACGAAGGTGAAGGTGACGTCTGCTGCTAGGAACCGGAGATTGTGAGAAGAAATTTTGAAGTGAACATTGACTATATTGTTGAAGGGAGTGGTGTTTAATGAACATATATATTATAGTGGAAAGTTAAAAACTATGCCTTACATTGTATTACACGATGAAAGTCTTTCAAGTCATATTCACGAGGTGTTCGAAAGTTTTTATTGACGTCAGCTCAACGTCTACTTTGAAGTGGAACGAAAGCAAAATGGCGTTCCAGCTTAATATTGTGTGGTGATTGCAGGACTGAGGAGGCCAGTTGTTGGTGTTATACTGCTGTGGAAGAACACCGATCCTTTCCATCCCAGACACTGTGGCTGGAGGATTATTTCTAATAAGATATTATTTTACTGTATCAGCAATTTGTCTTTTGAATGGCTTTGTAAGGTAGAATCCTTTACATTTGTAAATTGTTCGTATTTATGTTTACATGTTTCTTTGTTGAGAAACTACGACTTGTTTGCCTGAATGAAAACATTCCCAGTGCTCAGCTATTGTCACAGCTGAATGTTCTTCCTCTTAAAAAATTCTTCTTCTTCCAAGATCTCCTGCTTGTGCATCAAATTTTACACGGCAGAACTCCTTCCTACTTGCAGATGTTCTTCCGCTATAAATACTACTCATATTTTATACGTCGCGACCTACTTTTGGACCTTGCAAAACCTCGAACTGATCTCTTCCGAAGTTGTTTTAGTTATGCAGGTGCTTTAGCATGGAATTCCCTCCCCAAGTCTGACAAAACTGATAATTACATCTCATTCAAAAGACATCTGCATTCACATGTCATGAAATCTTGTACACACATTTAACGACAATTCTGTTTCAGTTATTTCAAAGTTTCCACGAGCTTTTAACTGTCATTGTAATATTTTCAATTTTAAATTGAATATTTTATATTAAGTAGCTTTATTGCTTGACCCCTCTCTCTCTCTCTCTCTCTCTCTCTCTCTCTCTCTCTCTCTCTCTCTCTCTCTCTCTCTCTCTCTCTCTCTCTCTCTCTCTCTCTCTCTCTATATATATATATATATATATATATATATATATATATATATATATATATATATATATATATATATATATATATATACTCTCTCTCTATCCCTCTCTCTATGTCCATGAATGACTATGAGAAAATGTACTTGTGTATGCTTAGTATCTGATTGTGATGATAATATTAATTAACCCTGTCTGAAGTTGTTAATATTTAAATTTTAATTTGTAAAACGCTGAAAATTGTATTGCAGGGCAGAAATGTAAAAACGGCAATTATGTCTATTTTTTTAAACTGATGAAATAAAGATTTCGTTCGTTCGTTCGTTCGTTCGTGGGAGGATGGTGGGACCCATGCTTTTGCTATACCTCGCAAGACGGTCGTGAATTCATGGACGTTCTATAGTTTATACATCTGATTTTTTCCAGGTTGAAGGGCCGGTTTGCATTGCTGAGTGTTTCTGCTTCGCCTGGATTTACCAGATCCATTTTGTCTAGGTATAATTGTTATGTAATTTTGTAGGATTGTTGTTGTTGTTACTTAAGTGTTTATTTTAAGGAGTTATTTCTTCATTAGTGTTAGTCTTCTGTGGGTCTTCCCTTGCTATCAATTCAGTTAATATATGTGTTAAATGTTGTGAACGTTTTGTTATTTAGTAGCAATGTGGATGCAAAGGCTGAATGTCGCTTACGATCCACCGCATTCTGAGTTTAAGGCACTGATAATTCAACTCGTCAAGAAGACAGCCATACAAGCGAGATTAAGAAATAGAATCAGGATTATACTTTAAAGTGTTTGAGTATCTTGTGGACTTACACAGCAATAATAATCTACCTTTATTAATGCGGAAAGCCCCGAACCCCAGGAACCTGAATGCGAAGTCATAGTGGGATTCTCTTGCAAAGTAATACCCCAGATCATGTGTAAGAGGCATCTTAACCACGTTGCCGAGACTATTTCTCTGAGCCAGAAGTCTGTATATTGCCCAAAGATATTTTGGGGTGCGTGTACATTTTATCATTCTATATTTTGCAATATTAACATGGAGAAATTGCTAGTGTATGTACAAGTGTCGCATAGAGATTTATGATCAATAAATTTTCTATATTCTTTTCTTATTCTACCCGTGTCCTATATTTTATTATCGCTCTTTTATCCTTTTCCTGGGTTTTTTTTCGCATTCGTTCGTTTGCGACAAAATATTACTTTCCCATTCAAACTTTCGACTGTTTCTATTCTCATTTAGAAACGCATTTTATTGCATCATATGTCAGTCCCTGCACGAGACGATAGGCCGGCGTGAGGTGTTAAGACGCGTATTGACAGGTTATGGCAGGCGTCTGAGTTTATGTGAAGTTTTAGAAGAGAAGGGGAGGCTATTTCGGATTTGCGAAATAACGTGGGATCCTTTGTCTTTTTCATATATCTACCCAATAGCTGAAACTTGACTTCATTCAGTTTTCCTAAATCTGCAGTAGACAGATCATTCGTGCTAGAAAATATCTTGTATATTGCAAAGTTCTGAGTTTCTTGGCAACATTTTGCTGAGTTCTAGACTACCATTATATTGAAGGATTCTAGTTCGTGGTATTAATCTGTAGTTCTGTGTGGAGGTAAATATATATATCTAGTAGTATTGAGTGATCCAGTGATAACCGCTTATTTCATTTTACTAGTTAGATTTCTGTGCAGAAGAAATTAATTTATAAGTCTGTTATATTCGCTAGTCGACATGTTACAGTGGAAAGCAGAATAAATTATAATTTCTAGCTTAAACTCATTCGGCTATTAATAAGTTTTATTAAACTGCTAATAATCAGTCGAGTGTATTTTAAACTAACTTATAACGGCACTGATTCATCATTGAGTATTGACGAGATACGTACGTATTTCTAATTCATGATGATTGATTTTATGAATATAACTTATATCACGGGAGATTTAAACGATAAAAACAAGCTCTACGCTTGCAGTTTATAATGTAAGTTATAACCGAGGAATAGTATGTATAAGTATTTTATATGTTTGTTTTTCTTTATTCAGTGAAAACTGGGGTAGCCCAACTCTATCAGCGTTTAAGTACTGATGAGAAATATATGTGAAGAACTAAACATTCTTTTAATTAAAGACGTGTGGGTGTACAAAGTAAAACCTGTCTGGCATTGTTGTTGCATCCAGAACGACAGAGTACCCATTTTTCCCAAACTTTAAGACAAATTGAATAACTGTGCATACCGAGCCAGATTAAATTCTTCCTGATAAAAACATCAAGTACATGCAGCCTCTGTGGTGAAAAATATTACCAGCATTAACTTTCCGACGACTTTGACAAATGGTGGCGTGAACAATAATTACTTTTTTGAGAGAAGTTACCAACCGGTCTTTTTCCTAAATACGGGAAACCTCGTGATTCTGACATTGTGGGCCCGCTAAACTAATTCTTACCTGAACTGAGTAAAGTGACAATAACTAAATCTGAACAAAATATCGCATGAAGAGGACGCTCCCCGGACCCATTGTATGAAAGCAAGATCTGCAGAGCTGTGTATCCGCTTCATCAAACGAAACACAGATTTACGTTGGGTGTGTCATAAAGTGCGCCAGACGGCGAACACCATCCAGACATTAGGTAAGAAAGTGAGACAGGGATCCCTGCAGAAAGAACAGAGTGAGAGTAGACTGAGTGATGTTTTTTGATATATGCACCCACTTTGTAATTTCTTTATGCAAGTTTGTGCAAACAATATTTTCCTCAGGATAGATCAAAGTATCAAAGTCTGTTCATACCTTTAAAGGGAAATCTTAGATCTAGCATATGTATCAGTGACTCTTTGTGGCTATCACTTCTCTCCTAACAGGACTGTGGGCTATACGTCGAGGGAAAAGATCACACCAATGGGTCTATCATTCTTGTAGAAATTCATTTATTTTATGACTATCTGTAAATGCTTAAATGTAATTTTTTTATGTGCTGTGATGGAATTTTATTATGATAATTAAATAATTCAATTAAACTTAATCAGTGTGGCGGTCAGTTCGTTCCCAATTATCTATATTTTCATGGTTATAGTTTCACGTTTGTGCGTCTATTGTCTTCACTTATGTGTGTGGGTATGTGAGGAACATATATATATTAATATATATTATATTAGATTTGTCTGACTAACGTAACTCTGTTGTAGATGATAGGCTGACTGAGAGTAGCTTCTCGAGTGTCAGAGACAGAATCTACTATATTTCCTCCACCTCACTCGTGAAATCTATTTCTATTTTATCACCTCCCACTGAGATATCACTTATTTCTATGTCTATTCAGAAGGTACCAAACTAAGTCTTAATCACATATCGCAAATCTACGACAAATGTGGGCTCGTTTCCGGAAATTGAACTAAAAATCCTGAGCAAGTACGACAAATGTGGTCTCGTCCATATGATTTTTTTGAACTTAGAATAGGAAGACGAGTACGACAAATGGTTGCTAGTTTCCGGGAATTGAACTCAAAATCCTGAGCAAGTACGACAAATGAGGTCTCGTCTATCGGGATTTTGAACTTAGAAGAGGCAGACGATACGACAAATAGTGTGTGTTTGTCTAGAAATTAAACTCTAGTCCTGAGCAAGCACGACAAATATCAGCTCGTCTGTAGGATTTCTTTCTTTATGCTGAAATAGAGTAAGAGTGTGATTGTCTCGTGGTATTGATTATCTTTAAAAATAACTAATTCCCTAAACCAACGATCTGTCTATGGGCGTGCTGACCACACAACTAATAATTGTTTTTCCACGACATTTTGAGTATATACATTTGAGTTACAGGTCGATTTTGCCGTAATATATGTTAGTTATTGATTTTGTAATACTAAACGCTGGTAAAGATTGTGATTGTTGAACGATTACTGGGTTTGAAGCAGAAAGGGGTTTGAGCTAAGCTAAGGAGCGCGATCAGACTATACGTCCTGTAATTACCTCCCTTACCCTAACTGTCTTCAGGGGTGAACTTGTAGTGGACTTAAAATTAAGGGAATTTTTTTTCTCCTTAAATTTTTTTGTAATAATTATTTTGTTTCCACTGTAGCAACTTATTTTGGTTAGTGATTAATCTTAACTACCATTTAATTGGCGTAGTCGTCTGCATTAGGTGCTTAATTGCCGATTAATAGCAGCTATAGTTAGACACTATATCATAGGAGGAGGTATCCCAGATTAAAGTATATCATCTTTGGTTTTGGTATTTTCTCGCAAGTGGTAGGAACAAGTGTATCCTTCTTCTTCTTTCTTTCTCGACTAGTCTCAGTCACCTATTTGCAATGGCAGAAAGGGCGAAACTTAGGCAAATCCTCAGAGACGAAGCGAGAGAAAAGGGTTTGGAAGGCGAAGAAGCGAAAGCTTTTCTCAGGGACGAACTTGAGAGATATGATGCGGAGAGGAAAGCAGCTGAAGCTAAAGAGCAGAGGAAGATGGATGAGGAAATGGAAATTCGCAGGATGCAGCATGAGAAGGAGAGGGAGTAGAGACAGCACGAGGGAAGAGAAAATGAGCAACGACGACAACATGTGTTGGCGCTTAAGACTCTTGAGTTCCAAAGTCGTGGTGCTGCCTCTACCTCCAGCAATGGAGAATCTTCTCCTCATTCTTCCTTAACTGATCAATCAAACACTCAATCTCTTCACCTCACCGCTATGTCTTTCGCTCTAGAATCTTTCATTTGTCCTAATGAGATGACTGACACGTATCTAGAAAAATTTGAGAAAATTGCAACTCTGTACGGTTTAGAGAAGTCGCGTTGGAATATGAAGCTTTCCCAGGCTTTGAAATACAGTGCGTATGATGTTTACGCTAAACTGGAGAGCAGCCAACAAGACAATTACGACGTCTTGAAGAAAGCGTTACTGGAGCGTTTTGAAATGAATGCGCGCAAATTTTTGCAACTCTTTCGCAACAGCAGAAAGGAGAATTCTGAAACTTTTCAGCAGTTCTCCTCTCGTCTAAAGGGATATCTGACAAAGTGCCTAGAGCTCTCGCAGCTCCCCTCTACCTATGAAGGTCTTGAGGAATTTGTTATAACAGAACAAATAAAGAACACTTTGCCTGCGGACACACGAAGATTTTTAGCTGAGCAAGGTGCAGAAAAGCTTGAAGACATCTTAGAAAAGTCTAAGCGATATCACAATGCGCTGGCTGAACTGCCGGCAACAAAACGTAAACCGACAGAACACCCTTTTTGAAAGAATAATCTAGACTAATCTTCTCATGCTTCTAACCAGAATAACCACAGAGAAACTGGACCTCAAAACCCCTCTCCGGAAAAATCCAAGTTCTACAAAAACAAGTACCCCAACCACAGTCAACAGTCTGATCAACCCAACCGTTCTTCATGGCACCGCAGCCAGCGAGGACCAAGGTGACAAAGTGAAAGCCCCTGTGCACGGGACTAATGATCAGGGCGAGCACACTGAGCCTAAACGCATAGGATGCTTGCTAACAGTCTCGCAAGGCGGAATTATTGACAGTGATTCCCAACCTGAGGGAGAGAGACCCTCAACGCGAGGTATTGTTATTTTGAACGGTTCTCAAACTTTTTGTTTATTTGACACAGGGCTTTCTTTTGATTGCATTGTTGCCAGGCACCTGGTCAAACCCGGTCAAAAGACAGGAAAGACCGTCAAACTTTGTGGCGTTTCCAAGAGCGATGCACCTACAGCGCTTCCCATCGCACTGGTGGAGATCCACTCTGAGTTTGTCAGAGGCGTGATCAAAGTGGCTGTTATGGATGACCTTATCTACCCAGTCATAATTGGCGGTAGATACGTGTTTATTGGGAAATCGGAAGAGCCGATTGTGGCAGCAGTAACTACAAGAGGGCAAACCAAGAAGGAACGGGGGCCTGCGCCTAATTTGTTATCTATGGAACTTAAAGAAGCGCAACAAAAGGACCCTACTTTGGCACCCTGCTTTAGGAAACTGCCCATGGCTAAGGAACCCAGACAACACGGTGACTTTTTTCTAAGGATGGCGTACTTTATCGCAGAACGGGTAAGCCTGACCATGGTTACAACCAGCTCCTAGTACCGAAACAGTACAGAAGCCAAATCCTAGAAATGAGGCACTCTCTTCCCTTCAGCGGACATATGGAACAGAACGCCACAAACCAACGGATAATCACTCATTATTGGTGGCCCGGAGTAAATACTGATATTATTAGGCATGTCAAATCCTGTGCCCAGTGCCAACGTGTACCACACAAGCAACGTACACCCCCAGTCCACATAAATGAAATGCCAATAATGGGAACACCATTCGAACGGGTTGTGATCGACATTTTAGGACCCTTAGAAAGGACTAAAAGAAGGAACAGGTATATCCTGACCTTAGTCGACACATGCACTTTATGGGCAGAAGCTATCCCGCTAACATGCGCAGATGCCAAGCATGTCGCAGAAGCCCTAGTGCAGATTTTCACTCGGTTGGGAATCCCTAAGCAAGTGTTGACGGATAACGGATCTCGTTACCGAAACCTGTTGATGGATGAGATCGTGAAGATCTTGAGGAACCAACACATCTACATAAAGCCTTATACTCCGGTAGGAAATGGGCTCGTGGAACGTGTTAATGGAAACCTGAACATGATGCTAAGTAAACTGGGACAAGTGAAACCGGAAGATTGGGACCTTTGTATTCCTGCAGCTTTATTTAGCTACAGGGAAGCTCCTCATAATTCCACAGATTTCCCGCAGCAACGCTTTTATTCGGCAGACCTATTAAGGGGCGACTTGAAGCCTTACTTTGGTCGCTGACAGACCAGAAGGCGGATGAGACAGTTGTCTCAGCAAGTAAATAGGTGTCGGTTTTAAAGGAAAGGTTGAAACTAGGATGGGACCTAGCAACGACCAACTTTAAGCGAGCACGCACAAAGCACGCTAACCGATACAGGAAAGTCGCGAAAGAAAGAGAACTGGAAGCAGGAGAGAACGTTTTGGTGTTACTTCCTACCGGGAACAACAAACTGAGGATCGGATGGCAACGGGCCGTTTACCGTCCTGAAAAAGATTTTTAAGGCTAGCTATCAGATCTCTATTGAAGGAAAGGAGAAGGTTTTTCATTTAAATCTGTTAAAGAGATACTTGGAGAGACCGGTGCCGACCTCCGAACATCTCCTGACGATCGCCGAAATTGACAAAGATGACGATAGATGCAGGGAAATTCCACTGCAAACACACGAAATCTTTCAAAAATGTCAAAAGCGGCGACGCTCTTTCAAGCGCGCACGGAAGACATTCCAGAGAAAGGAAACTTTGGGCGCAGACGTGAGTAGGAATTGGACAGAGACGGAGGGGGAAGATGAGAGGGAAGAGAACTGACACCCTGAAGCTAGGGATATAGGAAATGTATTTCCATAACGTAGACATGGAGTGCTTCCATATCTTAATGGGGGGACGTTCTGTCGCATAGAGATTTATGATCAACAAATTTTCTATATTCTTTTCTTATTCTACCCGTGTCCTCTATTTTATTATCGCTCTTTTATCCTTTTCCTGGGTTTTTGTTCGCATTCGTTCGTTTGCGACAAAATATTACGTTCCCATTCAAACTTTCGCCTGTTTCTATTCTCATTTAGAAACGAATTTTATTGCATCATATGTCAGTCCCTGCACGAGACGAATGACTGTGAATATACTCTCTGGTCAGACATAGGAGCAGACATTTGTCTACATTTTTATCTGGCACGAGTTTTTTCGGCTAAATTTCTCGGCGTAAGTTGTGGAAACTGTCATCTGCATCGCTCAGAAATAAGACATGTTGGCGTGAGGTGTTAAGACGCGTATTGACAGGTTATGGCAGGCGTCTGAGTTTATGTGGTGTTAGACGAGAAGAGGAGGCTATTTCGGATTTGCGAAATAACGTGGGATCTTTTGTCTTTTTCATATATCTACCCAGTAGCTGAAACTTGACTTCATTCAGTCCTCCTAATCTGCAGTAGACAGATCACTCGTGCTAGAAAATATCTTGTATATTGCAAAGTTCTGAGTTTCTTGGCAACATTTTGCTGAGTTCTAGACTACCATTATATTGAAAGATTCTAGTTCGTGGTATTAATCTGTAGTTCTGTGTGGAGGTAAATATATATATCTAGTAGTATTGAGGGATCCAGTGATAACCGCTTATTTCATTTTACTAGTTAGATTTCTGTGCAGAAGAAATTAATTTATAAGTCTGTTATATTCGCTAGTCGACATGTTACAGTGGAAAGCAGAATAAATTATAATTTCTAGCTTAAACTCATTCGGCTATTAATAAATTTTATTAAACTGATAAAAATCAGTCGAGTGTATTTTAAACTAACTTGTAACGGCACTGATTCATCATTGAGTATTGACGAGATACATACGTGTTTCTAATTCATGACGATTGATTTTATGAATATAACTTATATCACGGGAGATTTAAACGATAAAAACAAGCTCTACGCTTGCAGTTTAAAATGTAAGTTATAACCGAGGAATAGTATGTATAAGTATTTTATATGTTTGTTTTTCTTTAATCAGTGAAAACTGGGGTAGCCCAACTCTATCAGCGTTTAAGTACTGATGAGAAATATCTGTGAAGAACTAAACATTCTTTTAATTAAAGACGTGTGGGTGTACAAAGTAAAACCTGTCTGGCATTGTTGTTGCATCCAGAACGACAGAGTACCCATTTTTCCCAAACTTTAAGACAAATTGAATAACTGTGCATACCGAGCCAGATTAAATTCTTCCTGATAAAAACATCAAGTACATGCAGCCTCTGTGGTGAAAAATATTACCAGCCTTAACTTTCCGACGACTTTGACAAATGGTGGCGTGAACAATAATTACTTTTTTGAGAGAAGTTACCAACCGGTCTTTTTCCTAAATACGGGAAACCTCGTGATTCTGACATTGTGGGCCCGCTAAACTAATTCTTACCTGAACTGAGTAAAGTGACAATTACTAAATCTGAACAAAATATCGCATGAAGAGGACGCTCCCCGGACCCATTGTATGAAAGCAAGATCTGCAGAGCTGTGTATCCGCTTCATCAAACGAAACACAGATTTACGTTGGGTGTGTCATAAAGTGCGCCAGACGGCGAACACCATCCAGACATTAGGTAAGAAAGTGAGACAGGGATCCCTGCAGAAAGAACAGAGTGAGAGTAGACTGAGTGATGTTTTTTGATATATGCACCCACTTTGTAATTTCTTTATGCAAGTTTGTGCAAACAATATTTTCCTCAGGATAGATCAGAGTATCAAAGTCTGTTCATACCTTTAAAGGGAAATCTTAGATCTAGCATATGTATCAGTGACTCTTTGTGGCTATCACTTCTCTCCTAACAGGACTGTGGGCTATACGTCGAGGGAAAAGATCATACCAATGGGTCTATCATTCTTGTAGAAATTCATTGACTTTATGACTATCTGTATATGCTTAAATGTAATTCTTTTATGTGTTGTGATGAATTTTATTATGATAATTAAAAATTCAATTAAACTTAATCAGTGTGGCGGTCAGTTCGTTCCCAATTATCTATATTTTCATGGTCATAGTTTCACGTTTGTGCGTCTATTGTCTTCACTTATGTGTGTGGGTATGTGAGGAACATATATATTAATATATATTATATTAGATTTGTCTGACTAACCTAACTCTGTTGTAGATGATAGGCTGACTGAGAGTAGCTTCTCGAGTGTCAGAGACAGAATCTACTATATTTACTCCACCTCACTCGTGAAATCTATTTCTATTTTATCACCTCCCACTGAGATATCACTTATTTCTATGTCTATTCAGAAGGGACCAAACTAAGTCTTAATCACCTATCGCAAATCTACGACAACAAGTTCATTCCAGGTTGGGTACCACAGCGTATAGAATGATAGTTTCAGGAATAGGACTTTAGCAACTTGTATTTTGAATAAACCAGTGGCTGAAAAAATGTAGTGTCCCATTCTAGGACTGAAATAATATTCCAGAAAGGGCATTGCACAGTGGGAACTGCAACATTTATTTACTGCAAATGCTGTTACGGCCACAGCACCTGCTCTGAAACAAATCCATGCACAGTCACATGCTCATAAACAGTGTAACGACTGTTGTTTGTTTATGTTTGCAGTGGTAGTGGGTCTATCAATTGGAGTACATCGTACTGATAAAACGAATAAAAAAAAGGCTTGTCACCACAGGACATAAAAACTGGCAAAAGAACATGTCGCCTGGTAGTGGGTCCACGATACACGAAGCGTAATATTTATTTAGTTACTTCACAATAAAATGGCAAAAAGTTGGAGACAATCTTGTATATCTGTCTCCTCAAATAAATGCCTGGTCAATCCACTAGTATATAAGCATGCATGTTTATATATCATCAATATATTCGTCTCATTTATTCAGTTTTGGCCGTTGTACTAGTAGGTGCGTGTCAACAACGGACACCCAAGTAATGTGGACCTGAAACGTGAATTTATATTTCTTCAATAAAATACTTCTCTATAAGGTACGGAACTTCTTCATAAGCTCGGGACCATCTTAACGATCGTTGAAACAAGTGGCGGCCTTCGAAAAATATAATAATGCCACATAAAGGTACTACGTTTATGTAAAACTCCTGGAGCTCGAAAAATGCGTATTGCTTGGACGAATGAAGTACACGAAATGCCCAGAATATTAGCCGTTATAATAAATTAGCGCCACCGCGTTATGTCATTGACAACCGGTGACATATTAAATATGCAGCGTTCAATACAAGTTAAAAATCTTGCAAAAACATGAGTTACCATAAATAGACATATCTCCTCTAAAAACAATGGCTATATGCCTGTGTGTGGCAATATACCATGAAATATTAACATTATTCCTTTAACAAAGAGTAACACAGGTTTGAATGATCGTGTTTTTGATAACCATAAACTTCTTCCTCCCATCATTGAAGAATCCATTGATGATCTCTGTCACGACGCTATTTTGCAGTGCATCTTTTACACGAAAATTCAGCCGGGCAACGCCAGGTAAGGCCAAATCCGGTGAGTCAGGTGACTGCCAGAAGCCGGGAAAAGGCGCAAAGTTATTCAGTGAGATTCTAGTCACCGACCTGGATGGACGCTTATTTTTCCCTTTGTCAGCAAGTAGCTGCAAAGTTCATGTTATGGACTTTGTGTTTTGAGGGCTTGCCATATTCGGTCTAGGTGGATTGTTATGTGGTTATTCGAGGACAATGTAGTGTCTAGATTGTATAACTTCCAGGCCGTAGATTTATAAGTTGACAATGATTTGAGTATCTTCTTTTTCACAGTTTTGCCACTCAAGGTGAGCGATAGTCATTACAATATTGTTTCGGTGTATGTCGTACTGTCGTGTATGATACTGATAGATCAAGCTGTTAAGACAAGTTACATTGGCATTTCATAATTGTATTTTGATACGTGTGAGGCCTTATTGTTATTGTGCAAAGCATTACAGGGAAAATTCCTGTTAAAGGGGTTGATTACTTATGTCAGCCATTGTTGTGTGGTCTACCCTTAGAAGGATGAGCCTTTAGTCATTATTATAAATCCACACTGCAGTGGTGCAACCATAGTGAATTGGTTCTAACAACTGAGGACATCGTCTATACAGTTGTTCTGACAATCTCCAAACTAATGAGGAGTCATCAGATGAATGTTTTGACTCGAATGAATCGGAGAATAGCCTACTACTGAAATGGGACCTACCACATCCAACGGTGATGATGTGATACCTAGCAATGATGATGATGATGATGAGGTGTCATGTTCACTTTGGTCATGTGATCTTCAGTCAAAACTGTATATTTTGCTGATTGTTTTCTTTGTTTCCACAGGTCTTTTACTATATGGTTCTTCCTTTTCATTTAGGAACTTCAAGGAGATTAATATGACTTTAGATTTTTTCTTTCAGATGCTGACGTATCATGATTTACTTTGGTATATGCTGACAACTACACTGGTTAGTATTGCGGCATTAACAATAATATGTCTTTCTTCGGGTGCTACAAGACGTGTTACACCAATAGCAGAACAAAATAACGCCATACCTTTTCTTATACAGGGACGTGAATGTATTATAGACACAGGTCATTTGCCGGAGGTCACTTTTCCTCTCTTTACTTATGATAAGGCTAATAATGTTGTACACTGTAAGGGTCAGTGTTATAAAGAATGTTAACAAAATAGGACTATGCATTGACTTTCGCAAATTTAAACATTATTTTCTATGCTGTACCTCTACCTATACTAGAAACTCTTTTGGACAATCTTTCTACTGCCACTATCTGAAAGAGCTATACCTTATACTGCCTTCGCTACACCTTTGGAATTGTTCCAATGGAATTATATGTGTTTTGGACTAGTACATGCGCCGGCTCCATACGTGTGCAAATTTTCTCAGATCGTGATGACATTATCACATACATAGACGACATATGTCTATTTCAGGATTCTTGGAATGATCATTTTCTTGGTCTTCAATCTCTCTTGCAAACCCTTCGTTTGCATAATCTTACAGCTAGACTATCCAAGGTTCAAAAAGGTTATGATGAAATCTCTTTTCTCGGTCATAAAGTTGGTAAAGGATTTTTGAAACCTGAAGATACCACTATTTCCAAAATCTTGAATTTAGAGGTTCCTAAACCCAAGAAACAAGTGAGGAGTCTCCTTGGTCTTGTCAATTTCTAAAGAAAGTTGATGAATAATATTTTTTTTCAGAAATAACTTCAGTTCTGCCTACGTTACCTAAATCTAATAAAGTTATTTGGATTCAATCGTGCAATGATGCACTAAACTATGGTAAATATTATTTTTCTTGCGCATCAATGTTAAAACTGCCTGATCCTAGTGTGATGGGGCATTAAAAGCACCTCAGACGCCCCCTCAAGTTCATGTCATATTTATGTGTTTGTGATGAAATTAACCGTGATACAACGTTAAAATATCTCCAAAAGATAAAATGTAGGATAAAAAATGATGCGTAAGTTACTCGAGTACATGATCGCCCAGGCCGCGGGTCACCACCCGCCATGGAAATTAACTTGCTAGACGTGAAAGCAAAACGTTACCCTTGGAACGGGATGAGAACGGAGATCAAAAGAAAAAAAATATGACTGAACATGTGCTTGAAACTAGCAAGGCTAAAAAGATGCAATTGGGGGGGAAGGAAAAAAATTCACGTCCCCAAGTTGACACAAGGTAAAGAAATCGACAAAAGGGACCTTAGTTATTATACGCAACAGTCATTTCTTGGACGCTTTTGCGATACTTCGTCCTTTATTTGAATTCAGCGGCAAACAGAAGATGCTAGAACATATTTTAAAAAAAAACAACTAACCTTGAAAAGTAACTTTTTCTTAATAATAATGTTAGGAATATACAACCTAGCTGGCCGGATGGCCCATCTTGAGCAGAGAAATAATATGCTTTCATTTATACAGACGGATAGATAATAATGAAGATATTGACAAAAGACTGTGTTGTTCATATCAGCGAGCGACTGCATTGAAACAAACATGTCACTAATTTTCAAAAAAAAATTGCAGCCTTGAGACGCAAGTGCTAAAATATAGTTAGCATGAAAGAGAGAGGGTGTTAAGGAAAGTTGTGGCTAAAAATAACTTTAAAGGCAAAATTGTGTAGGGAAAGGCAGAGTTGGTTAAAAAAAACAAGTGTGTTTTTTTGTGAAACGCAAGTAGAGACAGACGGACCAACAGACAATAATACATACTTGACTGAGGTATGACTGAACTGACTTTTTGGAAGGGGGTTTGAATTTGAAAAGGAAAAGGCGGTGATTGGCCACAGATAAACATAATATCGGCGCTCAGACGCGCATCTTTGCCATTCAGCATAAGTTGTCCAGTAGTAGACACAGTAATTATTTAGTGGTGTAATTCCCAGAAGCTAATTGAAATATTTAGAGGGACGCCATACTATAGCCAGCAGCTCAGCTGAGTTTTGCTAGCATATACTGTGTTCCCTATTCATAATTCTGGTAAGACTGAAAGTATTTCTTTGTATATTTTAATATTGTTTAATGTTTCGAGTGATTTGATACTGCCATATCATAATCTAGCCCTTACAACAGGTAAGGATTCGCTCTAGACCCCCCGCCCTAGTTCAGGGTCTAGAGACAAACAAAATACATAAACGCCAACAAGGATTAGGAAGGGCGGATCAAGTGTTGAGATCAGTGGAACATATCACCTATCCTATTCTATGACAGGAAGCTAATGAACATATTTCAGAATATGTAGTCTGGGGAAACTTATCCTATGTGAAACCAACTTGGTAAGATGTGCTGTATGGTCAGAGAGATCTGACCCGTCTATATGGTGTTGTTGTGTGTAGAGTGGTGTGAAGAAATGGTTTAGAGGATGGAATTCTGACACATGACCAATACTTTTATTTCAGAACTGTGGGTTTTTTATTTGGCACCAAAGTGGTGTCAAATGATGTGTTGATAATACAAGAGTGGACCCGTGCAGTATTATATTTTGGCAGAGCAGCCTTAATTTGCCCCCAAGCACAGAGAGGTGGGGCCACCAGACTCCTGATTTGCCCCCAAGCACGGAGAGGTGGGGCCACCAGATTCCAGCACCAGAACTACTCAGTCAAGATACGTGAGCGTCTGGCCTGCTGGACCTTCACCAACTTAGTTTCTAACACACCAACTATATTTCCATCAATAAAGGGAAAATGTTTAGTAGCCATAGACAGGGAGTGATGAAGTCACCCCAACAGCACATCCATAAATAGTTCTCCCCGATAAATTACAACTATAAACAGCAGTAATATTAACTAGTCTTGTAAAATACAGATGTACACACTGTTCATTTATTATGCCATATATTCATGCCTATCATTAATACTTTCAAAACCTTTCATATGTTCTGACCAAAATAAAACCTTGGTTCAGAACAAATAAATTTAAAGAAAATTTACTATAAAAATTTTACACATCTTGAGTTAGTTCAGTGTGTTTTAAATTTTATTAATATTATTAGACTTATTAAATATCTGTGTGTGTGTTTGTATATATTAATACAACACCTTACATTCAGTACCCTAGATTTTTTAACGTAGCCACATTCATCAGTAAAAAAGATATGTGAGGCCGTAAGTGGTAGCAAGAAGGGCCTTCTGTAAATTCACATCTACATTTATCTCAGGAGCCTTCACAGCTGACCTCATGCATCACACTAGGTAATATCACAATCATACAATACCATCAAATCCACTACAGTGTTTAACGCCCATACATTTTCATGTGCGCGCTCCAACGAGTACGCAAGCCCACGTGACTACGCGAGGGCCACAATAAAGCCCAATCCCACGTGACTGCTCGAGCCCTCATCACTGGCGTGTGAAGTCTGACGCAGGAGAAGCGGTCAGTTTGATGAGATTTGCAGGAATGACAAGATGTGAGACGCCCAGAGTAAGCAGAAGTTTGCACAGGGTATAAGAACACGTTTGATTTTAAGGTAGATTCGATTATTTCCTAGTGAAATTACCATTATTTCCCTGTAGCTTTAGAATTATATTCAGCGTGAGTCTGTTCTAATGTTTGAGAAAATAGATATCTGTGTTTCCTGAGGAGATTTATTTTAGGACATAATAATTCGTTTTAAAGTTATGGTTGAGTGAAAATAATGTGTGGATAGATTTTACTAATGTTAAGTCCAGATTGCCGATGTAAGAATATAGTAGGAACCTATTTCATACATGGAACTGTACAGAGATGATATCAGGGACTGAAATTTAGATAATATTTGCTAGTGCCAAGATGGCGTCCAGGGCCACGTGTTAAAAGGGCATAATTATGACGCATGTGAGCAACATTAACATTTTCACTTACCTCGTGCTATACGCCCAATGATTAGCTATTTATTTTTTGAAAGCACAGTGGGCCAATTATAACGTTTGTTAGCTTTGTCATTTTAGTTTATTCTTTACTGCGAAGGTAATTTAGTTAGTATATTTCACATGATTGATAATAATTTTACTGTATATTTTTAGGGGGTTAAACATGTTTATTATTTAGTTTTGGATGAAAATTGGTTTATTATAAGAGGTGCTATTTTAGTTGTACACTATTAGTATAATTTTCTCCATTCATGGCAAGATAGTTTATTATAGTGGAACTCGCAGTAAGTTAACGAATAATTTTATGGTGTTTTATTCGTTTAATTACATCTGTTAGGTACACAGTTTTGTGGTGCTAAATGCCCTTTGAGAAGATAAATCTAGCTTTATGTATTAACATTTCTTGTGAGCGTAATGACACCCCTTAGTGCGTAAGGCACTTGGAGACATAAGCGTTTCTCTGTTTGCTCCTTGCGGAGCATGGAGACACCAGTGCGGCTGGGTCCAACAGAAGCCATTTATACGCTGTGGCAGTGGTTTGTTTCTGTAACAATGGGTTTCGTTTGATGAGATTCCCAATCTCATCAGGCGGCATTTACATGTCTCATCTGTCTTTTAACAAAATATATCTATCTTTTTCTGTTGTATAAACTATTTCTCTCTGTCTTATTTTCATCATCGTGTGATAGTGGTAACCCAGGTTCTGTGCGATTAATTGTGAGAGCGACCGCTGGGTGGAGCAACGACTTTTGTTCGTGTGTCAAAGATGTTACGAAGATAGATGGGGCGGAAGCAAACTGTTGGTTGATGTATTCTGTCTCTATTGTGAATGAAGACAAACAAACTTCTACTGTAGTAAACATTGGCTGACACTGTTGACGATTATTGTCTTTATTAATGTCAAAAGAACGTATCTACAACTAGGCGAACACTGTGCCTCAAAATAAAGTAGAATGGACTTCAAAATGCAGTCTTAACGTTGATGTTCTAACTGGTCAGGAAGTTGTTCTTTCATACATCTGCCTACTGTTATGTTTTCTACTAGGTTCTTCTGGCTTGGATGTATTATACTGGCCCACTACCAGAGTTGAAATCTTTATCCGTTAGCCCTTCAAATATTCGTTAATGACGTTAGTCTATGTCTGTACTGGTTAACCCTGCTAGCACGTGATTCTCGAACTATCTTTAGGATTGCAATCTAGTAAATGATCTACATACCATTTTCCTTGACGAGTTGCTCGAACCAATTAACTTGACCATAACTCGATATCAACATACCGTTGTTGGAAGATCTTGATGTCTTCTCTGCAAAACTGCAGTCAGTTCTATACTTGATAATAGTACACGAGTTAGTTTCTTCCTTCTGTCTTCTACATCGTACATATGTCTACACTTGTTAGTCTATGGTAACTTTCACATAGCTGGCTTACAGCAAGGAGTAAAGTAAAGGGTAAAAAAAGCTTTTACCGACTAGCCACGGGTTTATATACCCCTATGTCATGTGACCAAGTCTCCCTATTCACAAATTATAACTCGATATTCTACTCTCAGTTATCTCTATTTTCCTATCACATTCTGTCGGGCCGTGCTTCTTTAGCAGAGCTGAAATTGGGAGCGCGCTTAATACATTATGGCTCTTAGATCCCACATAAATTAATTGTCTATAAGAATTAAATATCTAAGATGAAATTAAACTAACCGGGGATTAGAATATATATAACTATACATATATTTATAAATAGGCTACACCCCAAAAATCGACTATAAGAAAAGTACGGTGTGCTTACCAAATCAAGGAGTTATCTTCGAACAAATACAGTTACAAAACGGCTCTCAACCGTAGTACAGACTGGCAGCAAAATCCTAGACGAAGCAACTGGTAATAAGTGTTAGAGACCAGCCCTATTATAGTAAGAAAAATGTCAGATGTTCGTTTCGCATTCGCAGACCGTTCAAGATGAAAAGAGAACAAAAGCCGTAATTCCACGCAAGAGATTCTGTGGTTGCCATTAGCCAAAGGAAAGTAGCGTAGTGTTAACCAACTCGCCCGTTTCTGCGAGCGATTTACGCTCGGCTGGCTAACAGAAAGACGGCTAGAATAAAAAACAGAGAATTTCCTCGGTGTTCGGGGTTCCCTGTACTCACAGAAACTGAGATATGTGCCGCTTCCCCCAGGAATCTACATACAAGATTATTTATCAAAGTGTCGCTTTGCACGTGCAAGGAGGTGGGCTTAGCTGGCTCAAGCACGATTGACAGAATCAGAGAGAGAATTAGCGCTGCTAAGATAAAAAATGACAGACTCGTGGGCGTAGATAAAATTAGAAAGAAAACAGCTCAGACCACTTGGAGAAAAGAGACAGACATTTCTATCAAAGCGTCACTGCTCTGCCCTATGGATCATTGTGTTTGACTTCTGAAAACATCTTGTGAAAACTCTCTTGAGATAGCAGCGTCATTATCCTTCTATTAACAACTCTGCCAAGAGAAATCTTGTGCGAAGTTAGAAACCTTTGAAGACCCATATTAGATACTCTTGGTGGACCACTACTGCAGATCTAAAGGGAGGCAATCCGTGACAGCCATAAAGAAAAAAGTTGTCCGTGACATTTCAGTATTACAGGCACATAGTGACGTCACAAATAAACTAGAGTAAAGGTCCGCCAAACAAAAAAGTTGTCTGTGACATTTCAGTATTACAGGCACATAGTGACGTCAAAAATAAACTCGAGTAAAGGTCCGCCAAACAAAAAAGTTGTCTGTGACATTTCAGTATTACAGGCACATAGTGACGTCTCAAATAAACTCGAGTAAAGGTCCGCCAAACAAAAAAGTTGTCTGTGACATTTCAGTATCACAGGCACATAGTGACGTCACAAATAAACTAGAGTAAAGGTCCACCAAACAAAAAAGTTGTCTGTGACATTTCAGTATCACAGGCACATAGTGACGTCACAAATAAACTAGAGTAAAGGTCCGCCAAACAAAAAAGTTGTCTGTGACATTTCAGTATCACGGGCACATAGTGACGTCACAAATAAACTAGAGTAAAGGTCCACCAAACATAAAAGTTGTCTGTGACATTTCAGTATCACGGGCACATAGTGACGTCACAAATAAACTAGAGTAAAGGTCCACCAAACATAAAAGTTCTCTGTGACATGTCAGTATCACGGGCACATAGTGACGTCACAAATAAACTAGAGTAAAGGTCCGCCAAACAAAAAAGTTCTCTGTGACATTTCAGTATCACAGACACACAGTGACGTCACAAATAAACTAGAGTAAAGATCCGCCAAACAAAAAAGTTGTCTGTGACATTTCAGTATCACAGGCACACAGTGACGTCTCAAATAAACTAGAGTAAAGGTCCGCCAAACAAAAAAGTTGTCTGTGACATTTCAGTATCACAGGGACATAGTGAGGTCACAAATAAACTAGAGTAAAGGTCCGCCAATCAAAAAAGTTGTCTGTGACATTTCAGTATCACGGGCACATAGTGACGTCTCAAATAAACTAGAGTAAAGGTACGCCAAACAAAAAAGTTGTCTGTGACATTTAAGTATCACGGGCACATAGTGACGTCACAAATAAACTAGAGTAAAGGTCCACCAAACAAAAAAGTTGTCTGTGACATTTCAGTATCACGGGCACATAGTGACGTCACAAATAAACTAGAGTAAAGGTCCGCCAAACAAAAAAGTTGTCTGTGACATTTCAGTATCACGGGCACATAGTGACGTCACAAATAAACTAGAGTAAAGGTCCACCAAACAAAAAAGTTGTCTGTGACATTTCAGTATCACGGGCACATAGTGACGTCACAAATAAACTAGAGTAAAGGTCCGCCAAACAAAAAAGTTGTCTGTGACATTTCAGTATCACGCGCACATAGTGACGTCACAAATAAACTAGAGTAAAGGTCCGCCAAACAAAAAAGTTGTCTGTGACATTTCAGTATCACGGGCACATAGTGACGTCACAAATAAACTAGAGTAAAGGTCCGCCAAACAAAAAAGTTGTCTGTGACATTTCAGTATCACGGGCACATAGTGACGTCACAAATAAACTAGAGTAAAGGTCCGCCAAACAAAAAAGTTGTCTGTGACATTTCAGTATCACGGGCACATAGTGACGTCACAAATAAACTAGAGTAAAGGTCCACCAAACAAAAAAGTTGTCTGTGACATTTCAGTATCACGGGCACATAGTGACGTCACAAATAA
Organism: Oreohelix idahoensis; assembly: GCA_024509875.1. Lineage (NCBI taxonomy): Eukaryota > Metazoa > Mollusca > Gastropoda > Stylommatophora > Oreohelicidae > Oreohelix > Oreohelix idahoensis. The sequence goes on from JAMPIV010003842.1 coordinate 139,628, forward strand.
ACTAGAGTAAAGGTCCGCCAAACAAAAAAGTTGTCTGTGACATTTCAGTATCACGGGCACATAGTGACGTCACAAATAAACTAGAGTAAAGGTCCGCCAAACAAAAAAGTTGTCTGTGACATTTCAGTATCACGGGCACATAGTGACGTCACAAATAAACTAGAGTAAAGGTCCGCCAAACAAAAAAGTTGTCTGTGACATTTCAGTATCACGGGCACATAGTGACGTCACAAATAAACTAGAGTAAAGGTCCACCAAACAAAAAAGTTGTCTGTGACATTTCAGTATCACGGGCACATAGTGACGTCACAAATAAACTAGAGTAAAGGTCCGCCAAACAAAAAAGTTGTCTGTGACATTTCAGTATCACGGGCACATAGTGACGTCACAAATAAACTAGAGTAAAGGTCCGCCAATCAAAAAAGTTGTCTGTGACATTTCAGTATCACGGGCACATAGTGACGTCTCAAATAAACTAGAGTAAAGGTCCGCCAAACAAAAAAGTTGTCTGTGACATTTCAGTATCACGGGCACATAGTGACGTCACAAATAAACTAGAGTAAAGGTCCGCCAAACAAAAAAGTTGTCTGTGACATTTTAGTATCATAGGCACATAGTGACGTCACAAATAAACTAGAGTAAAGGTCCACCAAACAAAAAAAGTTGTCTGTGACATTTCAGTATCACGGGCACATAGTGACGTCACAAATAAACTAGAGTAAAGGTCCGCCAAACAAAAAAGTTGTCTGTGACATTTCAGTATCACAGGCATATAGTGACGTCACAAATAAACTAGAGTAATGGTCCGCCAAACAAAAAAAGTTGTCTGTGACATTTCAGTATCACAGGCACATAGTGACATTTCAGTATCACAGGCACATAGTGGGGACGGAACTTGTCTTCCTGCCAGGCGAGTCACGTGGGTTGTGGATGGTTGAAGAACCTCTAGATATACGGGTTGGTTGTGAATACTGGATAAACAGCCGTGGACAAAAACAGATGGTTCTTGTAGATAAGGCTCGTCCGTAGCCTATCTACCAGAAGGTGAAACTCTGATTTCAAACGTTCGGTGTCTTGCGTGAATATCCTTTTAAGGGAAACGCTTCGGGATTAAACCCTTGGGATAAATCCGGAGTCGGAGTCCCTAAGGCAGTCTAAAGTTGATAGGACATTATTCTGGCAACTCCTGTGACGTGGCTGGTACACAACTGTACAAAAAAAAAAAAAAAAGCAGCCGAGGGCTATCATCTCATGGGCATATTGACATAATCAATTATGACTGAACGAACGAACGAACTTTATTTTCGAAGGGTAAAGAATTGGGCGCGCAGGCCCGTCTAACATTCTGCCCTTCCACTCTCATTAATCTCGCATACTATATCCTTTCATTCCCACATGATGCTTTAAGCATTAATTTAAAGGCATGCAAAATTATAAAGTTACCATAACAGCATTCATTTACAGTATGCAATCATAATTAAAAAAATGAGTAGGTTTTTTTATTTTTTGAAACAAACAAGCTAGTAATTGGGGGAAAAAAGTAATAATAAAATGAAAAAAATAAAACAATAAATAAAAATATATAAATTCTGTATACCGACACTCACTCATGCGGTCAATCTGTATTTTTAAATGTGTCATCAATCATCAATACAAAAATTACATAAACACATTCTCGCTTATGTCCATACATTCTTGGTGGAAAATGAAATAATAATAATAACACTTTCTTACGCACTTCTGTGGCAGGAAAAGTGAAAGAAGGGAAGAAGGGGGGGGGTAGCGGGAAGGGCGGCTACTGAACAATCAACTGCCGTGTCTATATGAAAAACAAAACACAGACACACAGACACAGAGAGGAGTGTTTTAAGTGTAAATAACAAAAACGGCCTGCTGTTTAGTTGGATGATAAGGATTTATATATATATATATATATATATATATATATATATATATATATATATATATATATATATATATATATATATATATATATATATATATATATATATATATATACACACACTAGCAATAAACCGTCAACACTGACAGGTTATTAATTACAGTGTGTTGTTACTGTTACATGTATTCGAGATGGTACTATTATTATTGTGGTCATTTCATTGCAGGCGACCGTCATAATATATTTGTAGTGAAAATTATATGGATGTATTAAATATGTTTATCAACCGCGTTATTGGTTTCTTTCCATAATCAAACTGTTCATATAAATATAAAATATAAAAAAAGTGTGCAAATGACGGTGTGCAAAGTGTGACACACCGACAGACCGAAGTACCTTACGGTGGGAATTATGGTATTGGATATATATATATATATATATATATATATATATATATATATATATATATATATATATATATATATATATATATATACATATATATATATATATAAATATACATATATACACATATATATATATATACATATACATATATAGATATATATATATATATATATATATATATATATATATATATATATATATATATATATATATATATATATATATATATATATATATATATATATATATATATATAATAATAATAATAAATTCTTTAAGCACCAAACATATATATAGTGAAGCACATTAAAAACGCACCACTATTATATATACTGATGACGAGAAGTTGGAAAAAAAGTGTGGGAATGGATTTTCCCCGTGTTTGTCATGAGGTAGAGAGCGAATGGCTGCTGGAATGGAAAGTGCATGATTCAACCCACGGGTTTGTGTACAGACTACATGAAAACAATGAAAGTTACACGTGCAACACAATTCCCAACAGCTATGACCCTGGTAATGTGTACGCGTTGTGACAGTATACTCGGTATAAAAAAGCCGTTGTGACAAAACACCCAGTACATGTGCTTGAAATGCCACGACTATCTGAAAACGACCGCCAACGAGCCATTGGTATGTTGGAGACCGGAATGAGCTCGCGGGCCATTGCCAGAAGGATGAATTGCCACCACAGCACTATTGTACGTCTCAATGAACGTTACGGAACCTTTGGCAGTGCCCGGGATAGTTTTCGGAGTGGCCAACCACGAGTTACTACCCCTGCGCAAGATCGTCATATTGTGCTGAGTCACTTAAGGAATCTTTCTCTCCCGGCAAGTCAAACAGCAAGAGCAATAGTGGGTAGACGTGGGCAAGTCTCTCGAATGACAGTCATACCACGACTCAGAGATACAGGACTTACTGCAAGACGACCTTACGTTGGGCCAAACTTGACTCACAGACATCGTCAGCAGCGCCTGCAATGGGCAGAGCAACATGTCAGATGGACTAGACTGCAGTGGAATAATGTCCTATTCACAGACAAGAGCAGATTCAACATATCCGTTGCTGATAGACGTATGCGGATTTTGCGACGGTGTGGAGAGCGCTTTGCAGATTGCTGTGTTCGTCAGCACAACTCGTGGTTGGAGGTGGCAGTCTTCACATTTGGAGAGGATTCAGTTCTCACCATCGCTTGTTTCTTCACGTCTTCCGTGGAAATGTTAATGCTGTGACATATCAGGTTTATTTGTGACGTCACTATGTGCCTGTGATACTGAAATGTCACAGACAACTTTTTTCTTGATGGCTGTCACGGATTGCTTCCCCTTAGATCTGCAGTAGTGGTCCACCAGTGGCCAACACTCAAGCAGCTTTGTTATCCATGAATAGCTCACCAGGCGTTGAGGCGCTGAAAAGGGTGTCATGTTGACATTCGAACATCCGACATTTCATGTATGTAAGGTACTCGAAGTTGGTGTGGTTGACAAGTGAGGTGGGTGTGTAGAGACACGAATGCGATTAGGATCTTTGATATGTAAATAAGGCACCCACTCACTCACATGCAGTAGTCAGTAATTGTAGAAAACTGCTGGAACTTTCAACCATTTAATTACGTGACACAGTGACATCAACAGGTACAGTCAAATGGACGAGAATCAAGACACATCATGTATATTGGATATGACTGGCAAAACATCTGGTAAATAAGCTTGAACCACTCATCTATAAGGACGTTATCGACAATGGTCTGTCCTTTAACTACTGTTCATAGGTGGTACTAATTAATAACATTGAACATCATCAGTTCCGTATAGCTCGCAGGTATGATGCTAATAACGCTGGCTTGAAATAGGCATGTATTATCTTTCATGCTGAAACGTACCGCCATCCTGCGGGTTTCATAACAATATATGGTTATTGTGCTTCTATAAAGTACTTCAACGAATAGACCAAACTGGCTACGTCGAGCACACATAATAGACTCTGGATCCCAAGAACTGTGAGCGCTACTCACAGGTTCATACTAAATGTTCTGCAAACTTTGCGTAATAATAAAGTAATTTTACCTTGGACAGAATTCCAAACACTACACAATAACACCTGTCGTCATTCCAGACAAACAGAATAACTCTGGGGAATCACTAATACGACAAGACTATCTTTTCCCCAGATAATGCAGAGAAGACACAACGGACATCTTCGTCCGGCAGAAACCAGCTCATAACTCTCAGACGGAAGTGTGCTCGGGTTCGCGCTAAAAGCTAGCGCATGCGTAAACAGAACAGATTTGAGAACAGTTAACTTTCCTGTCTTAAGAAAGAATAAACACAGGGAAGGTAACCCCTAATCAACCTGTGTCAGGGAGTTAACATAGAGTTCTGTACCTTCGACCATGAAAAATATAAAATAGATTTACATCTTCTGGAACCGACAAAAATGACGGTAACAGACTACCACCCCCTCCGGATAAAAAAATGATACTTTTTTTTTTTTTTTTTTGGAAATACATCAATGAGCGAGATGCAACAAGCTCATAACGCATGAATGATGCGCCGATAAAAGGATCAATAAATATTATGACACAATGTCAGACCCAATCAACGCATAATAGCGCGTCTAGTGAAAACAAAAGTTCACCTCACAACATAAGAGAAAACATTTTCTCCAAGTAAAATATATCCGGGAGGTACCATCAAATAAACATCTGGCGATGCTAACAAAAATCATATACATATCAAAAAATGCAATGTTATGCAAATGATAACATATCTAGCAAAGTCATGCAAACATATCTATAACAGTATCATGTTTTATAATGACTATCATCTAATGGATGGACATAATCAAAATTTGTAAAGTTATTCTATATACATGTGACAATTCAGGTGTATACTCTAACAAAATAGAAGATGACATCAACAAAGTATCAATCAATTCGGTATGTGGTAGATCATGTAAGCAGCATCGTCATGATTCTCAAAAGCACTCCGTATCGGGTACTAGTTTGCGCTGAGAACAATATAAATAACACAATTAACAACATGCTATAATGTACTATAATTACTAATACATGTTACATGTGGCCGAATTAATTTTTTTCGACCTTTATATTATGTCAACTCAACCTTCTCCATTACACTAAAGATGGTAATAGAGAAAGACAACAATTAATTTACCACTCTAAGTTGACAACAAATGTGTTAATATATATATAGGTATAGTGAAAAGACATATGTCTATCAGTGTATCAGGAAAAACTTAAGTGGACTCATGTAGGCATCTAGACAGTATGTCTGCCATCACATTATCCAGACCACGGATAGCTCGCACCGTGAAATGTAAAGGTTGAAGAGCAATAGCATATCGAGTAGATCTCGAGCTCTTCAAACTCTTACACTGAATAGCTGTAAGAGCTTTTTGGTCTGTTTCCACAATGAAATGCGCACCAAGAAGGAATCTTTGCAACTTAAGGATTGACCAAACCATAGCCAACAACTCACGGTCTAAAACCGAGTAATTCCTTTCTGCCGCATTCAGTTTCCTAGAAATATACATTACAGGATGCAGAGTTCCTGAATACTCTTGCATTAGTGCCGCTCCGATCCCTGTGGATGAGGCGTCACTACGAAGAACAAAAGTCTTATCAGCAATAGGTAGCCTTAAGATAGGTGGGGATGAGAACAAATTCTTAATCTGATCCAATGAAGCTTAACATTCCTGACACCAGCGCACCATGTTAGGAGACCCTTTCTTCAATAGGGTTGAGAGTGGTGCCATGATAGAGGATAGATTCTTAATGAATCTTCCGTAGAATTTTATTAATCCAAAAAGACTACGTACTTGTTTCTTTGTTTTGGGCACAGAGATATTTAATATCTTAGAAATGTTTTGGTCCTCTGTCTTCCATAGATCATGACCAACTCGATGACCCAGGAGAGAAATTTCGCTAAACCCAACAAGGGTTTTAGAGGGTTTCGCAGTCAAATTATGCTCGCGTAGAGTTGACAGTAATTCATTTAACCCCAAATAGTGATCTTCCCAAGTATTACTGAAAAGACAGATGTCATATAAGTATGCAATGACATCTGAACGATATGAGAGAATTCGACGCATCATGCGTACGAAAGTAGCCGGGGCGTTCATAAGCCCGAAAGGCATAAAATTCTACTGAAACAAACCCCTAGGTGTTGAGAAAGCAGTGAAAGGTTTGGCGTGTTCAGTTAACGGAACTTGCCAATAGCCTTTTGACAAGTCAAGCTTAGTAAAGAATCGAGAGTTAGAAAGTCTAATAAGTAGATCTTCTAATAAAGGCATAGGTTCAGCATCGAACGTCGTAACTTGGTTTAATTTGCGATAATCTACGCAAAGACGTATGTTATTGTCTTTCTTTCGAATAATAACCATGGACGAAGAGTATGCTGAGGTGGAAGGTTCAATTATTTTCAATTGTATCATTTCATTCAATTCTTTCTCGACTTGTGCTTGAAAATGAATAGGAATAGGTTACGGTCTTACTCTGATCGGATTATGATCAGTAAGTATAATGTCATGCTCAATGATATGTGTGTGTCCAGGAATGTCGGTAAGGACATCCTGAAATACTTGTAGCGTAGAAGATATTTGTCACTGTTTCTCAAAAGACAAATTAGAAGAAACAGTAACGTTTCTCCATGATTCCGTAGAAGTAAGTAGAATCATAGGAAGAGGTAGGTTAACATCCGAAAAAGTAGTTTCCTCATCCTGTATAACTGACAGGTATGAGATATGACCTTGTTGGACTGGAGAATCGTCCGTCGCCTGAAAAATAGGCTGCAAATAGCCTGGTCGCTCATGATATTCCGTAAGCATATTTATATGGAAGGTTTTATGCCTTCCATCAATATCGACAACAAAGTCGACATCGGAAATCTTCGAGACAATAGTATATGGACCTTTCCATGTAATAAGCAGTCTGTTCTCCCTAGAACGAAGTAAAATAAACGCTTTGTCTCCAGGAGAAAGTTGACGTAGGCGTCTCTTCTTATTAGCAAATAGCCTTGCCTTTTCCTTAGCAAATTCGAATGATGAAGTTGCTAGCTTGCATGCTTCAATAATTTTTTTTTCTGAGAGCAATGACATACTCATATGAAGATTGTGTGTCATTGTCGATATTATCATCAGTTATAAGATCATGCAGCAAAGACATAGGACCGCGCGGTCTCGCGCCAAAGACAAGTTCAAAAGGAGAAAATCATGTATGTTCGTTGGGGACCTCCCTATAGGCAAAGAGAGCCGCGGGTAGGACCCTGTCCCAATCCTGAGGATGATCCTCAGTTATCTTCCCCAGTAAGTTCTTGAGTGTCCTATTAAGACGCTCAACTAACCCATTAGACATTGGGTGATAAATTCTACTCAGAGATCTCTTAATGTGCAGAGTAGACATTACCTGCGACATTGTCTCTGATATCAATTGTGTGCCATGGTCTGACAATATTTCCCCAGGAAAACTTAAACGAAAAAATATAAGCCAAAGAGCGTCTGCGATATCAGCAGTGGAAATGCTCTTAAGAGGAATAGCCTCTGACCAACGCGTGCACATATCAACGCACGTAAGGATAAATTGATGTCCCCTGTCCGATTTAGTCTTAAAAGGGCCAATGATATCTATGGCCATTTTCTGAAACGGCCGGATGGGAATGTTTGCAGCATGAATAAGCGCAGCATGCCGTGGACCTCTAGACTTTACCTCTTGACATATTTTGCAAGACCGGCAATAAATTCGTATGTCTTTATTGACAAATGGCCAAAAGAAAGATCCCAGAACTCTCGACTTAGTTCGGGAAAAATCCATGTGTCCAGCACACTGAGAATCGTGCGCATGTTGAAGAATTAAAGCTATCATAATTTTGGGCACGAGAATTTAAGAATGCATAGTCGTGTCAGAGTGTTGTACCATACGCACTAAAATACCATTCTTCATAGTGATATATGATTTGCGATTTGTATTCTGATTCGGATCACCGTTTTTAGCGAGAAGAAAAAATGTCTTTAAAGAAGGATCTTTTTCTTGCAGTTTCACAAACGAGTCATGCGAAATCTCCAAGTGATCATCTTGGCTAACTACTTCATTAACTTCAGTAGATGAAGTTTGAGGAATAAGAGCTTGTGCTCTTGTTACCACTACATTAGCTGTTTGCATATTCTGTTCTTCCCAGGCAGCAATTTGTTGCGGGGTGCATTCCTTAACCCCGTGAATACGACCAATTATAAGATCCGCAATAGGGTTAGGTAGTAGACACGCGTGGACATCTCCCGTAAAGAAAGGAGTAGCAATGTGAATAATAGCGGTCGAGTACTTTTCAACTGTGCCACCAAATGTTACACATTTAGCTATTTTTCCTGTGGCACAGCGAGGATCTATAAGCGATTGCTTAACCCCAATAGTAGTGCACCCAGAATCAAATAGTAATGAGACAGGGTTACCATCCACGAGACCTCTATGCAAGATAAGCGATCCTCTCCCGTCATGCGCAATTGCAGCAGGGAGAGCGGGCAGAGGGTGACCACAAGTCAAAGTAGTTACCGTGGTTGGTTCAAATAATGTTGAGCATTGGGTGCATTTAGATGCTCTCTCAAAGTCAAAAGCTGCACAAGTGACAGCATTAGAATTTTTATTCTCGTTCACTTGATTATTGGCAGCATGAGACTCTTGTTGTACAGAGTTTCCTTGGTGATATGATCTCTTCTTCTTGTACTGAGATCTACCACGATTATTATTCCCTCTGAAATTATTATAGTTTGATCTACCTTGACCACCGCTCTGGTTCGAATCCCAGTTTGCATAATCACTATTGTCATTACCCCAATGATCATAGTGTTTACCTGTTTGGTTACGATGCCCCCGCGAAGGATAGCCTTGAAAGTGTCTATAGTGACTACCTCTCCGCAAATTTCCATAATTATAGGACCCGAAATAACGAGGACTATCAGATCGCCTCCAGTTCTTTGAAGAAGACCCATTATGTGATGGGTTACCCTGATTCTGATCATTATTACGATTGCTCTTCTTATTGAAGTTGTGTTGAGCACATTGGAATTTATTCATAAAATTAGGGCCATATGGTGCTGCAGAAGCAACCGGCAATTCTTCTTTCACCCTAGCATTGCTAACAGTAGCATGGGGATGTGCAGTTACATACTGGCAACAGTATTCTTCCATGTCTTTTATGTCTTTAGGTTTACGCTCATGAATAAAAGCAAGGAAAGACTCATTGACAGATGACATAACTTTATCTCGAAGTAATAAGTCCATAAGACCTGGAGAGCACTGGTTTCTGCCTTATGCGCCGTGTTTGGTGCTTAAAGAATTTATTATTATTATTATTAATAAGTCCATAAGGGCTACGTATGTTTTTTCTGTTTTAGACAGCTCAATCCAACGTGTGAATGTAAGACGAATCTTAGTAATAAAGTCAGAGAACTCTACTCCAGTTTCTGGTAGCATTGTCTTAAAACGAAGACGATAATCTTCTTCTTTTAATTGATATCTCTTAAGTAATGTTGCCCTGACAACATCATAATAAGTTCTAACAGTTTCTTCTACTGCCATTACAGTATTCAATGGTTCACCTGAAAGTAAATCCATCAGTTGTCCGACATATTGTTCCTTATCTACCTTATGCGCTACGCATGTTAATTGGAACTTATCCAGGTAGAAGGTTATGTCGTCCTTAAGAGGGTTGAAAGGAGGTAATTTAACCTTATAAGTATTCTCCTTTATCTTACCCGAAGTTGATTGAGAAGCACTCATATTCGTCACCTTTAATTTCTCCAACTCCAAAGCTAATAGTTTTTCCTCATGTTCCATTTGTGCTTTCCTTTCCTCAGCAGCAGCTTGAAGTTTTCTCTCCTCAGCAGCAGCTTGAAGTTTTCTCTCCTCAGCAGCAGCATGAAATTTTCTCTCCTCAGCAGCAGCCTCATCTTGAAGTTTTCTCTCTTCAGCAGCAGCTTGAAATTTTCTCTCCTCAGCAGCAGCCTCAGCTTGAAGTTTTCTCTCTTCAGCAGCAGCTGCTCTTTCTAATCATTTATTTTCAGCTTCAGTATCTCTTTGTTGCTGTATTCTTCTATCTTCAGCTTCACTGTCCAACTGCATTTGCATCCTTTTCTCTTCAGCCTTCTGTGCCTTGGCATATTGAGCAAGTGCAAACTCTTCCAATTTGTCACCAGTTTTGCCAAGGGATTTCCCTTGCTCATTAAAGACATCTAATGTAGACATCCTGTCTAATAATATGAGATTACACCTGAAAAATTGAATAAATTATCTTATCCCAACCTCAATGGGAGACAAGTCTGTAATCCTAGACTTGTATACTCACTTCACTTTATTCTATCCCAATCTCCGTGGGATACAAGTCTTTTAATCAAAACTTGTATGATCACCTTGTTTCTTTATAATAATATGATCATAAATAACCACTATCTGAAAAGTGCATCATATCAACAATAATAGTCCATGACCAAGTATATATATAGACTGTATATGATGAACAAATAGACGAAAACAATACAAAGACAAGAATGTATAACAACCGAAAACGTTCGCAGAAGTCAAATGATAAATAAAGCTTAACTAAATCTAATGTTGTAAAAAATTACAATGATAACTGCGAAAATCAAACAAATCACAAAACTATTATAAACAAAAAGGGTGTATACAAATAAATGAAAGGAAGGAGAGGCGTACAGATACAAACAAAACAAATCGAAATCAAAGAATGGAAAAAATAACGAAAACAACACTAACACATCTCGTCACAGCTAAGAAAAAAAATGAAAAGTAGCAACACGCGTCTCTCGCAATTCCCGCTGTGTGAAATATGCGTCGTCCCTACAGAAGACGCTCTCGATAGAACCTCTGTTTACGTGGTATCTTCTAACAGAGTCACCTGCTCAACCAGCCCGCAAAACACACACTAACATAACATGTAAACAAGGAACATGTAAACAAAGAATGCATTAATAAAGTGTGTTGAAAGAAGGCTCAGTTATTCATAATATAACGGTACCAAGTTTCAAAAAATAACCGCCAATTATCTTAGATATAATCCTGGCCTTAGTCAACAATGATGTTTGACAATATACAGCAATGCGAGGAAGCTCCACCGTTGACAATTACAGTGATGAGAATTGTCACAACAGCTGAACTTGAATGTAATCACGAGTCGTGATCGTTCACAATGAAGGTCATCGACGAGTTTCAAACTGTTGAAGGTGTGTTTCTGTTATGTGTTGAACAGTATAAATGAGCTTGTCCAGTTTCCAATGTGTAGTTCATCATCAAATAATGTTCTCACTCAGTCCAATGAACAGCTTAAGACCCACTGATCTGGCCTACCACAAATGTTATACTACAAATGTTAAGGTGGGATTTACGTATGATATGTAGGAACGTAACAATCTCCTTGCTGTGTACTGTTGTAGTCCGTCCGACCTGGCCCAAGCAGCTTTGTTATCCATGAATAGCTCACCAGGCGTTGAGGCGCTGAAAAGGGTGTCATGTTGACATTCGAACATCCGACATTTCATGTATGTAAGGTACTCGAAGGTGGTGTGGTTGACAAGTAAGGTGGGTGTGTAGAGACACGAATGCGTATAGGATCTTTGATATGTAAATAAGGCACCCACTCACTCACATGCAGTAGTCAGTAATTGTAGAAAACTGCTGGAACTTTCAACCATTTAATTACGTGACACAGTGACATCAACAGGTACAGTCAAATGGACGAGAATCAAGACACATCATGTATATTGGATATGACTGGCAAAACATCTGGTAAATAAGCTTGAACCACTCATCTATAAGGACGTTATCGACAATGGTCTGTCCTTTAACTACTGTTCATAGGTGGTAATAATTAATAACATTGAACATCATCAGTTCCGTATAGCTCGTAGGTATGATGCTAATAACGCTGGTTTGACAACCCAATCTTTTCCTACTGGAGCTCAGGGCCTCTGACTGAACGCGTCAGGTAGTCCTTAAACAAATATAGTTGCTTAATATGGAAGTCTGTGAACTTGATAATACAGTCAAGACTTTATCTGGTTTCACCTTTCAGGTACTACTTCTTCTGCTGGAAGTTATAGGCCGTAATGACGGGCCTCATAATGGTTGATAAACTACTGTACATTTTTCCATAGGCATGTATTATCTTTCATGCTGAAACGTACCGCCATCCTGCGGGTTTCATAACAATATATGGTTATTGTGCTTCTATAAAGTACTTCAACGAATAGACCTAACTGGCTACGTCGAGCACACATAATGGACTCTGGATCCTAAGAACTGTGAGCGCTACTCACAGGTTCATACTAAATGTTCAGCAAACTTTGCGTAATAAAAAAGTAATTTTACCTTGGACAGAATTCCAAACACTACACAATAACACCTGTCGTCATTCCAGACGAACAGAATAACTCTGGGGAATCACTAATATGACAAGACTATCTTTTCCCCAGATAATGCAGAGAAGACACAACGGACATCTTCGTCCGGCAGAAACCAGCTCATAACTCTCAGACGGAAGTCTGCTCGGGTTTGCGCTAAAAGCTAGCACATGCGTAGACAGAACAGATTTGAGAACAGTTAACTACCCTGTATTAAGAAAGAATAAACACAGGGAAGGTAACCCCTAATCAATATGTGTCAGGGAGTAAACATAGAGTTCTGTACCTTCGACCATGAAAAATATAAAATAGATTTACATCTTCTGGAACTGACAAAAATGACGGTAACAGGTCAAGTTCTCTTCTCTTATGCCTGTCACAGGATGCCGTGTCGTATGTCCCTTACTGCCTTAGTGTTATCTCTAAGCATAGGAGGGAGGGGCGAGAAATTGACTTAATAAAAGTTAGTCGTAGGAGGCTGAAGACGTGGCACAACCACTCTCCAGAAGTTATATCTCTCGCCATAATTTCGTTAGTGACTCTATTCTTATCTACTGTGACATCTTCGCATTCACAATCTGTCTGAACTCAGACATATTCTATTCACAATCTATTCCTACCTGCGACAAGAGCACTATTAACTTATATCTGATCCGTCACCTTTTGTGAAGAATAAAGCAATGATTTTAGCCCGTTCATGCCCTCAGCTGGTGTAAATCCAGCGAATTTCTTTTAAAAGTATTTGCTCTATAGATGTAAATATATGTCTAGATATATACTTTTTAAAGAGTCTTGCTCATACGTTTACGTTCATACCCATAATAATTGAATCAACTATGATTGTTTTTTTTTTAATAACATGTAACAAATTTAATAATCAATTAGTCTTAACAGGTTAAAGTAGCGATGGGAAGATGGTGAATTTAAATGTAAAAAAAATTGTCTTCACTGAGACTTGGTTTGAGGATTGATAAAAACACTTGTCCTTTTGTTGGTTCCTTTTACTAGAACGTAACTGGTATAAGCGAGTTCTGCAGCCGTGGTTTCGTCAATTCTTCCGTGATGAGGGCCCTTTTCCACACAACTTGTCCCATGTAGGCGGTTAGAGTTGATTCCCTGCTTTTAACTCACAACTAGTGACGTCGAAACTTTAGTCTTGCAGCTTCGTACCACGAACCGTCTGATAGCTTCGTTCCATGAACTTTAGACAAAATAAAAGAACAAATGCCTCTACTACGTACATTAGGTGGGAAGATTAACAGGCGCATTATCTCGCTGTGCACCCACCAATGTTAGCCTATCTGAATAATTAAATTATTGAGTATACACAGCGTAACTCAGGGAAGATGATTAGAAATCACCAATTTTCTTCTTCGTATTAAACTGGGAAAATATTCGATTGGACAGCGCGAGGGCAATGGCCTGAATTACAATTAACAAGGTACATATATCTCATAAAACGATACGATACACTTGATATATAGGATGTAATTATCACTCATCACTGCTTCATTCAGAGCCTGGGGTCAGCTCTGCTCTACGTTTTCTGAACGACTAGCAAGAAACAATCACCAACGCTTGCTGTATTGGTTTATGAATATACTATTTTCATATGTTACGGTTGTCAGCCTCATATATAACCATTTAGCAAGGAAAACATGTTAAATTCACATTTGTAAAATATAGGTTCACAACTTACCCCAAATGGGATCTACAGTTTCCTGGCACAGTTAGAATGGACACAGCAACTTAGGTTAATTGCTTTCGAATCACTTGGTTAGGGAAATTTTAATATCCCGCTTATGACGGGTGATCTGATTCCTTAGGTCTCCAGGCTTTGTTTTAAAAAATGCGGGTTTACTTTTAAGCTTTAAAGATGCCCAAATACTTCGAACTGTCACTTATAATTTTGGAATTCTTAGTCCAATGTCTCTCTGGCTCCTGTGAGTTTCTAATTTGACGTTGCGATGCAGTCTGACATGTGACTCCGATTTCACTAGATTATATTGCTATTTCTCAGGTCAAGTCCCAGATTGTACTATTAGACCAACTTGCCAATGAAAGTTAAAGTTTATTCTGGCTCTCAAATCAAGCCAGTGGTATGCTCTTTAGAACTAAATGGGTCGGGGCGTTAATAATAATATCCCCACGCGTTGTAAAATATCAAATTTTAAAATTCCAAGGCGAGACCTCTTTCTAGTAAGGCATTAACACTTCCAATTACATCTTTATGCAAACTCACAAACAAATATGTAAACTTACTTCCTGTCTAGAGGCTTTCCCAACATATTGTCTCCCCAGACAGATTATCGGTAATATTGATACAAAGATGGCCCAGTGGAAACGATTACGTATTATCACCTGTGTTTTCGTGCATCCGCCAGACCGTCACATAAGGATCGCCGGCAGCTCAGACAAACAATATTGCTTTCTTTCCGTACTCTGCCGAGACGTATTGTTATGAGGAGTGGTCGGTACCACCTTGGATCAACACAGATCGTCTCTATCAGAGGTGGCTAGACGACGTATGTGATAAACGTAATAACCGCTGACCTGTCTAATTAGCATACGATGATTCACAGGGCCAAACGTAAACAAGTCTGGGAGCGGCTCAGAGCAAAAAATGTTAGGCCATGAAATATGTCAAATAACACTGGACAACACATTTTGACTTTTTGTGTTTATCTGAGATTAAATCAAGTTACTTTTATTTTGTTTGGGCTGCTGAACATGAAAATGGCCGTTAAAACGCCAGATTAGCTCTAGTTTTTTAAATATCTGTAAAACAAGTTTTACACATTTGCATATACATACAATATAATAATAATGCTCATAGCGGAAATGATTCACAGCGACGCCTTTTTGCCTGTCGCTTGTAATGAGTTTCTGGAGCATCTCTCACAAGGTCCCAACAATAGTATGCTAGCATTGCTGTATTCCATTTCCCTTGGTACCTTTTTTCGATGGTAGTAATGTCCTGATGAAATCGTTCCCCATGCTCGACACTGACTGCACCGCAGTTAGCAGGGAAGAAATCCAGATGAGAGTGTAAAAAGTGTAATTTCAAAGACATGTTGCACCCTAGTCTCTCGTAGCGCTGCATGAGGGTTTCTACAAACTCCTGGTAATTGTCAGCCTTATTATTACTTCCCTTTTTATTATGTCCCTTCTCAACCGGCCACAAAAGTACGGTACTAGAACTTTCATATATGTACATTACAAACCTAACTAATCAACTTAGAATTTATTTTAAAACAATGTCAAACAGTATTTTATTTATCATAGTATTGTTCTCTTGGCAGCGGCGACTACCGAATTATTGAAGAAAGTCTGAAGGAGAGGGCACACCTTCTAGATTGGCAGGCCATTCTTCATAGCGCTTCCTTGCTGGCAGGGCCGGATTAAGGTCAACTGATGCCCTAAGCACAGCTCAACAATGGTGCCCCCTCAGTCCTTCCATTGTGTTACTGACAGTACATTAATACTCAATAAGTGCTGAATTTGAAATAAGAGACTGAAAATTCAGTTTTGTTCCAAGCCAGGCCCTATAACTACATTAAATATAATCTTGTTTTTTTTAATTTTATTCATTGAACACTAAATAGCAGTAAGCAATATAAGCAAATTATTTTCTTATATCTAGAAAAATGCAAATTGTCAACACTTTTATTATTTATTTTGTAAACAAAAATTGTTATAAGGGAAAAATGCAAATTGTCAACACTTTTATTATTTATTTTGTAAACAAAAATTGTTATAAGGGAAAAATGCAAATTGTCAACACTTTTTTTATTTATTTTGTAAACAAAAATTGTTATAAGGGAAAAATGCAAATTGTCAACACTTTTTTTATTTATTTTGTAAACAAAAATTGTTATAAGGGAAAAATGCAAATACACAAATTTATTGAAAATTATTCTTACTATTGAAATAAATGTAGGTAAATTTAAAATAAAAAAAAATTCTAATGAAGAAATATCATTATTTGTACGAAACAAAACATCTTTAACTCTTACTATACATGAGCTAAAACTGCGTTTTTACATGCTAGTTTAGCTATCGTTACCGTCTCGCGCCACTTCACGGGGCGAGCTGTAAAATTGGTACTAAACTCGCACATCTTCACGGGGCTTGCCGGATAGTAAGAGTTAATTCCATTGCTGTCTAACCAGGAAGATACATAGCATTTCATCATACACGGATCAAAATATGCAAAATAGTGTTTACTGTTGCCTACTTATAACTTTATTCATACTTTAAAAAGTTTTCTCCTACTTTTTTAAATTGCAAAGTCCTTAAAACTAATCTGACGTAACAAATCTGCTTCTATACATAGCACTAATGTGACGTAACAAATCTGCTTCTATACATAGCACTAATGTGACGTAACAAATCTGCTTAACGCACACTCAGTGTTGTCTTCTACAATTATTTTATAAAGTTCAGCATGGCTAAATCTTGTTCAATGTTTGTTGCACTGAACTTATGACAAATATATGAGTGAAACTGCTGAAGCTCAGCAGAGAAATTAGTGTTCAAGTCCTCTGGGTAAGCATCAATTAGCTTTTGACAACACTGAGAGTACCTTTCAGTTTCAGTAGATGATGAAGTGACATTATTTGGCACATCACTTAGAAAAGAAAATGTGTCCGCTATTTCTTTGTACACCACTCCACTTCTTCTCATCTGAGATTCTAGTTTGTCAACAATTGTCTAAAAAGTGGTAATACGACATTTATCTCTGTCATTCAGATATACTTATGGTGCATACTCCGTCATTGGTACCTTCTTTCTGATACGTTTACGACTCTGAGTTGCATTGTAATCTGATAGTATTTCCTTTGCAATTGCTTCAAATCTTTCAAAGTCATCTTTTGAAGTGCGCAGTTGGTCAGCTAATGACCCATACAGATCTGCACATGTTATTAAGTTAAAATCCTCATTTTGCAGAACCTGACTAGCTCTCTGAAAATTTTGCAAAGTAGAAGAAAGTAACTGCCAATTGACAGCAGTCAACAGCACTTCGGCCTACCATATTTAGTGAATGGGCTGCACAGGGCACATATATGGCAAACTTATTTTCTTCTAAAATTTATTGATGCAACCCCTTATAACGCCCAGAAAGAAGAGTAGTAAAGCTTCTATCACATGGTAGTCTTCACAAGATATTCAGATAAGCGAAAACTATGCTGGCTGGCTGTTGCTGAGCACGTTAATTCTGTAATCTGCCGACGCTTTTGTGAAGGATTTAAGCACTACTTACTTTCATCTCGTTCAAGCCCCCACCCATGATTTACTCAGTGGAATTCTATTATTCTAGTATAGCTCTGTTTAGAGTGTGTATAATAATTTGACTGAGACAAACATGCAGTAACTGTAAAATGATTAAATTAAAGCACATTGGATGAACAATATAAATCCATATGCCTTTCTAGCTAATTTTATGTTATGTTTATGTTATAACAGATAACATGTACACGGAAAAAAAGATAAATTGAAATTTTGAACAAAAATTTTCGACTTACGTAAGGCTTGTAACATAAATTGTTATCACAATACAGTTTCACTGCTCTCTTTGTGAAGGTAATCCATTTAGAAACACAGAAAAAGTAAGAAAGTTATGGTTGATCACACAGTTTGTTCACTGTTCACATATTAGTAACATATCCTGTGTGTTTTTCGGCCATTATGGCGATACGACAAAACACGATTAAAGATGAAGAAACATGTGAAAAAATCCTTTCAAACGCAAATAAAAGACGTTAAAGCTTGTTGAAATTTGCCCAGTTTTGTGTTTACTTCCGTTCGAGATAAATTCCAAAGATCTTGCGGTCCCAGCGGTCGGCTATTGCGTCTTTTAAAAGATCTTGCGTACGGAATCAGTTAAAAGAAGTTTAATTTGCAGTATTCAGGGGCGAAAGATGTGCAGAAATAAACCAGCATTGAAAATACGATAATTAAACTTGTGAAAGTTCCTAAAACTCCAAATCTGGTATCTAAACTCTGACAAGATAATCAAAATATTTGTTTGTGTGCTATTTTCTGTTTCTGGTATTGCGTTTAACATGATTTCTTTGTAGATGTCTGATTTTTGTCTTGTTTAAAAATCGATGATTTTCTAGAGTAGTTTCTTTGTGGATGTGATTGTACTGCATTAAAAAAACAAATGACATTCTATTTCTCGGATGTTTTTCCTACATAGCTGACATTTTGATATTTGGTTGGATCTGTGAGCTTGTTGTTCTGTTGTGGGTGTCATGATTTATATTACTCTAAGAGTGACCTCCCTTGCTTTAGCAGTGATTTGTGGGTTGTAAAAGTTAGGGAAGACTTTGCGTAATTTGTTAGTGCATTTTTCTATCCTCTATTAATTCTTAGGTGTAATGATGGTGCTTGGAGTTTAACTAAATGTTTATATATTGCATTTGTTGTCTGGTGTATTAAGTTTTCATGTCCCTGAATGGCTTGTATGCATGTCTGTAACAGTCTATATGTAACAGGGTGTTCTTGACGTAGAAGGTTCACACTGGATAGCATATAATGTAATGTGCAGTAGGTTAAAGTGTAGTTTGGCCACCATACATGTTGCGAGGTCTTGGCTCAGGTATCGAAGGTGTAAAGTGCTGTGTAGGTGAGTGAGTGTCAGGTCAACCTGGAGACAATGTTGTGACTGATATAGGTTATCAGGCATTGAGGTACTGGCAAGGTGTATGTCGTGGAATATTCTAATCCACATATATAAATTATTAGGTAAATATGAAGCCTAACAAATAAAATTAATAAAGAAAAGAGCAATGGTAAATAACAGTGCTGTCACAAAGAAGGTACTTGAGATTCCCCTTGTTTTCTACTTCGTCGGCAAATTGTAACGCTTTCACGTTGTTATTAAAGGCCTTCTGCAACATACACGCGTTTCCCAAACACACAATAAAATGTGCTGCCTTTCTAAGAAAAACCTTGAGATATGCAAGTTGACCAAAATTTTAAATTCCATTCATGTCTTTTTCTACACTATGTTACCAAAAACAAAAGACAGATGGACTAAAGGATAGCGAGAAGAGAGAGGGGCGAATAAAGCCGAACGCATGCAAAATTAAACACGCGTCTCGCTATTAATGCCACCCCCAACCCGCTTCGCGCGATACACAATGCTGCCATCACGCGTGTAAGACTACAAACACTAACTTTTTCGGACGGACAGTGATAAATTCACTACCCTTCCCAGAGTTAGGTTTTAAAATCATAAAAAACGCTTATTAGGAAAGATAACATTATATGGGTTTACGTTTGAAAACAGTACAGTACCCAGACAGCACATCTTCGGAAACGTGGCCTCATTGGCTAGACTCGCTGAGATACTCACTTAGGAGCGTTAGTTCGAGACCACTAGTGCAAATAATCTTGATAAAGCAACAGTGCGTTGAAGCCAGCTCATATTTTTGCTAAATAAAAGCCTGGAACATAAGCAGATGGGAATTTGTGCCAGTAATTGTGCCAGAATTCATTGCTAATCAACGTATCTGTGTTTATTTCCATGAAATTGTGGTAAGCTTGAACCATTCAGTATCTTTTAATGAAAATTGAATGTAAATTGTTAATTTATGCCTGTATATATATGTGTAGTTCAGTGGCAAACAGGAGATAAAGCCTATAATGCTCCAGCCTGAACAGAGGGTGTCGGAGGGAAGTAAAACGGCATGGAATGGCCAAATAGTACACTGACACCTGGATGATTGATTAGACAGAAATAATGCTGGAAGTGCAGAGGCGTGGTAACCATTAAGGAGGTAAATACTGGTATAAAGTATTTCAGATGAAGCTGACAGTTGGCCTAACGCTCTGAACTCAATGTTTGTGATGTGTTGTGATCAGTGTAAAAGAGAGTATAAGTTAGTTATGAAGTAGAAGGTACATCCTTCTTGATTTCAGGGACCGTGGTCTTGATGGTACTGAGCAGCACCTGGTCAGAGCTTTGCTGAATCCAGAGTCGGACAGCATACTCCTTGGTCTTTTTAGCTATCAGTGAGGTGTCTCCAGAGCCCAGAGGAGAATTCGAGCAGAGGAGTCCTTCCCTGCCGCCATCACGCAAGATAAGCTGATTTGGCCAGCTGAGCTCAACATTATGTCCCCTCATCTTGAAATGACTTTGTAAAAATAACATTCAGAGGGGAATTTAATTGTCTTAATATCAGGAACTGAGAACATCTCCAATATTAGTCCCAAAAGACAAACTATTGAAGTCATGATGACAGATACCAACAGAGCTTGAACAAAACAAAACCAGTATTACCTCATATTACTACTACACAACTGACACACATAGGATATTTTTAATAATATATGTCACTACAATATTCATATTGATAAAGTCTGTACATATACTTGTAATTAAAATTGATTGTGATTCCTGGTTCCTTTGTATTTGAATCAGGACACATATACCTTTATGATAACAATGAATACATATTGTTATTTGAAAAGTTATCAGTGACTCCTTAAGATATTCTCATAGAGTGTTATATGTATGTGAGTGTCACAGTGTTGTCAAGAGTAGTGGATTAAATTAAATTGTTTATCTGTCTGTTGTTGTGACTTACACTTCATCATACACATACCCTAGACACATAACGTAGTCATCACACTATTCCAGAATAATTCTGACTGAGATATATAGATATGTGGTAGCAAGTAAGGTTATCTATAATACACTACTCTTAATAGATATAGATACCTTCACAGCTGATCTCAGTCAGTACACTAAGTCCCCTATAAATATTTATAACATCCCACTTCACCACATATATTGGGGTCTTGCTCTTGGGATTTTGAATCTTTCCCTATTAAAAATATTGGGGGTAATTCACTTCAGGGAATATAAGAATTAAAAGGTATCCTTGGGTGGAATTAAATAAGGTTGAGCTCACGGTGCCTGTGTTGTCCATTAAATATATTTAGAGATTAAATTGTTGGTTAGACATTGTAGAAATTTACCTGATAGACAATGGCGGACCTGGCCAAGTTTCGATCTGCTGCTGTACAGACTGCAAAAGAGTTAGGATTAGATGGGCAAGTTATGGTTGCCTATGTCACTACGGAATGTGACAAATTTATTGAACGCGAAGAAAGAAGATTAGAAAAAGAGGCCGAAAGAAAGTTAGAGGCTGAGACTAAGAGGTTGCAAGCTGAGGCTGAGACTAAGAGGTTGCAGATTGAGGCTGACAAAGAGGCTAAGAAATTGGAAGCAGAAAGAGAAGACAAAAGATTAGCTGCAGAAAGGGAAGAGAAGAAATTAGCTGCAGAAGAGAGGAAATTAGCTGCAGAAAGGGAAGCAGAAGATAAAAGATTACAAAGGGAACATGAGTTACGACTAAGGGAGTTTGAGTTTCAAGGCCATGCTCCTGAAAATGGTGCCAGTCCCTTTGCCTCTGATGCTACGGTTACTCAAGGAGCCTCAACCTCAGCTATGAATTTTCATTTAGATCATTTTGTTGAGAAAGACGATGATATAGAGAGCTACCTAAATAGGTATGAGCTATTAGCTACCACGTATGGGTTAGAGAGAGAAAGGTGGAGCTTAAAGTTATCTCAGGGACTTCGTGGGGCAGCTTATGAAGTTTTTGCAAAAAATGAGCAGAGGTGATCAGGAAAATTATGACATGCTAAAGCAGGCTCTTTTGTTAAGGTATGAAAAGAATGCAGAATTTTATAGGAAAAAATTTAGGAATGCTAAACTACTGTCAGGTGAAACCTATCACCAGTTCTCTGCACGAATAGAGACATACTTGGAGAAATGGACTTCTCTGGGGAAAACCCAAGATCTTAAGGAAATGGTCCTTATAGAGCAATTAAGAGAGTCCATGGCTCCAGACCTGAGAAAGTTTCTCATGGAACAAGGTGCAGAGAGGCTGGATGAGTTGCTAAATGTTGCTGAAAGGTATCAAGCAGCTCAAGCAGAGGTAACAGGTAATAAAAAGAAACAAGTGGATAACTTTAGAGCACCACAGAACTTTAATAAATTTGATCCTAAGGATCAAAATAAAGGTAAGCACCAATTTGATAGGCCACGGTATGACAATAAAAATAAATTCCCACAATTCGATGAAAGGAAATATGATGAAAGAAAATCTTTCAACCAAGGAAAAAGGTGGTGTAAGAATTGTAAGATGGACAATCATGACACTGACCGTTGCAGAAGGAAACCTGTGTATATGGCAACCCTTCAGGTCAGGTCGACCTCAAGACAGGAGGAGGATATTATGTTAGATACCACTCCAGAAGAGATGAGGAAGGCACAGGCTGGGGATAAAACACTCAAGCCTTGTTTCAGAAAATTGTCAACTTGTCATACAACTCCAGGCAAGGGAGATTTTTACATGAAAAAACAAGTTGATGTATAGGAAGACTGGAGCTAGATCCAAAGGTCACGGACAGCTGGTTCTTCCAAAGAGATATAGGACAGAATTAATAAGGAGCCTACATGTGAAACCAGATGGGGACCATGAGAAAATAGGTACCATCATCCAAAAGGTGGCTCACAATTATTATTGGCCCAAAGCAAGATGGGACATTGAGAATTTTGTAGAAAGGTGTAGCATAGCACATGAGGGAACACCCACAAGTGGGAACATGGATCAGGACCTGGACACGCCACGGGGCAAAATTAGGCCTGATAATAAAAAGAAATATAAATTTGAAAAAGTGGACCAAATGGAATGGGAAGCCCCTTTTCACGGACAAGCTTCACTTAACTGTTTTACAATGGCCACTATGCGGAGAGTGCAAAAAGATGTCTTACCCCAGGATAAGCCGACAATCCCTCAATCGGACTTAAACAAACTGGAGGAAGAAGATGTAGAGAGGAAATCTCTCATCAAGAATTTTAAGAGGGGAGAAAGCCCCAAGACAAGAAAAATTGGTAGCGGTCGTTTTGTGAATGATAATTCTGGGAGGAAAAATCATCACTATAAAGCTTCGAGTGGAAGAGACCATACCGGTGCATGGACAAATAGGTCCACACAATTAAAGGTCCATATGTAGCTATGTTAAGAACGTGGACTGATGAAAAGGCAGAGGAAAACATTACATCTTCATACCAATATGTGAATGAGCTGACCACTCGGTTAAAAACTGGCTGGAAACTTGCCAATGAAAATTTGAAACAAGCCAGGAAGAAACATGCTGCCTATTATAACAGGAAGGCGAAAGACAGAGATTTGGCTGTGGGAGAGAAGGTACTGCTTCTTTTGCCCGGGAGTCAGAATAAGTTACAAATTGGATGGCAGGGTCCATATACAGTTCTAGAGAAGGTGTCTAGAACAAATTATAAGATAGATAAGAAGGGGAAAGAAAAAAATCTATCATGTGAATCTCCTGAAGAAATATTTGGAAAGAGAACATCAGGAAGAGACACACTTGTTGACCTTGTCCATCGCCATGGAGATGAAAAAGGAACCACTTTCATCATTTGAATATCCATTACACCCTGTGAGACAGCAGCACAGGTGAAAATCAGTACACATTTAACGAAAACTCAGAAAGAGAGAGTGCAACAGGTTCTAAATAATCATGCAGAGGTGTTAACAGACCGACCAGGGCATACAAACCTATTGGAATATGATATGAAACTAATAGACTCCACACCTGTCTGTATGAAACCATATTCGATTCCGTTTGCTAAGGAGAAAGCTTTGAAGGAAGAGATAGACTATCTATTGAAGGAAGGAATTATTTCACACAGTGAATCTTCGTATAGTTCCGGTGTTGTACTCTTAAGGAAGCCCTCTGGAAAAACCAATTTGGGAGCGGATTTTTTAAGCCGCCATCCGTGTGATGAGAATCACCGTAAACCCCAGAAATAATAATAAATTTCTCTATGTGAATATAGAATAAAGGACTGACATATAATGTCTGTTTTAAGAGGGGAGGTGTCGTGGAATATTCTAATCCACATATATAAATTATTAGGTAAATATGAAGCCTAACAAATAAAATTAATAAAGAAAAGAGCAATGGTAAATAACAGTGCTGTCACAAAGAAGGTACTTGAGATTCCCCTTGTTTTCTACTTCGTCGGCAAATTGTAACGCTTTCACGTTGTTATTAAAGGCCTTCTGCAACATACACGCGTTTCCCAAACACACAATAAAATGTGCTGCCTTTCTAAGAAAAACCTTGAGATATGCAAGTTGACCAAAATTTTAAATTCCATTCATGTCTTTTTCTACACTATGTTACCAAAAACAAAAGACAGATGGACTAAAGGATAGCGAGAAGAGAGAGGGGCGAATAAAGCCGAACGCATGCAAAATTAAACACGCGTCTCGCTATTAATGCCACCCCCAACCCGCTTCGCGCGATACACAAATGCTGCCATCACGCGTGTAAGACTACAAACACTAACTTTTTCGGACGGACAGTGATAAATTCACTACCCTTCCCAGAGTTAGGTTTTAAAATCATAAAAAACGCTTATTAGGAAAGATAACATTATATGGGTTTACGTTTGAAAACAGTACAGTACCCAGACAGCACATCTTCGAAACAGGAGGTAGAAGGAATTGCATATTTTGAACGCAGCCACGTAGCTCTTTTAAATTTGGATATTTGGGTTCCTTAGGGCTTGCTGACAAAGAATATGTAAAACGTTACGCAAATAGTCCAGGAATTAATAAATTATACCCAAAATAAAATAGTGGGGATGCCTGACAGCATGGAATCATTTCTGCTCATAAAATTTTTTTATAACGTGTTTGAAAAAAATCTTACGTTACAGAATTAGCCTACCATGTAAACTCCAAATTGATTGGAGCGCAACAAATGAAAGACTAACCACGATTGGTCGGGCTATAAATACTATCTTTCGTTGTTAGGGGAGACGTGAAAAGGTAACATTTTTTCAAACACTTGTCGAAACGTGGCTCGATTGGCCAGACTCGCTGATATACTCACTTAGGAGCGTTAGTTCGAGACCACTAGTTCAAATAAGCTTGATAAAGCAACAGTGCGTGAAGCCAGCTCATATTTTTGCTAAATAAAAGCCTGGAACATAAGCAGATGGGAATTTGTGCCAGTATTTGTGCCAGAATTCATTGCTAATCAACGTATCTGTGTTTATTTCCATGAAATTGTGGTAAGCTTGAACCATTCAGTATCTTTTAATGAAAATTGAATGTAAATTGTTAATTTATGCCTGTATATATATATGTGTAGTTCAGTGGCAAACAGGAGATAAAGCCTATAATGCTCCAGCCTGAACAGAGGGTGTCGGAGGGAAGTAAAACGGCATGGAATGGCCAAATAGTACACTGACACCTGGATGATTGATTAGACAGAAATAATGCTGGAAGTGCAGAGGCGTGGTAACCATTAAGGAGGTAAATACTGGTATAAAGTATTTCAGATGAAGCTGACAGTTGGCCTAACGCTCTGAACTCAATGTTTGTGATGTGTTGTGATCAGTGTAAAAGAGAGTATAAGTTAGTTATGAAGTAGAAGGTACATCCTTCTTGATTTCAGGGACCGTGGTCTTGATGGTACTGAGCAGCACCTGGTCAGAGCTTTGCTGAATCCAGAGTCGGACAGCATACTCCTTGGTCTTTTTAGCTATCAGTGAGGTGTCTCCAGAGCCCAGAGGAGAATTCGAGCAGAGGAGTCCTTCCCTGCCGCCATCACGCAAGATAAGCTGATTTGGCCAGCTGAGCTCAACATTATGTCCCCTCATCTTGAAATGACTTTGTAAAAATAACATTCAGAGGGGAATTTAATTGTCTTAATATCAGGAACTGAGAACATCTCCAATATTAGTCCCAAAAGACAAACTATTGAAGTCATGATGACAGATACCAACAGAGCTTGAACAAAACAAAACCAGTATTACCTCATATTACTACTACACAACTGACACACATAGGATATTTTTAATAATATATGTCACTACAATATTCATATTGATAAAGTCTGTACATATACTTGTAATTAAAATTGATTGTGATTCCTGGTTCCTTTGTATTTGAATCAGGACACATATACCTTTATGATAACAATGAATACATATTGTTATTTGAAAAGTTATCAGTGACTCCTTAAGATATTCTCATAGAGTGTTATATGTATGTGAGTGTCACAGTGTTGTCAAGAGTAGTGGATTAAATTAAATTGTTTATCTGTCTGTTGTTGTGACTTACACTTCATCATACACATACCCTAGACACATAACGTAGTCATCACACTATTCCAGAATAATTCTGACTGAGATATATAGATATGTGGTAGCAAGTAAGGTTATCTATAATACACTACTCTTAATAGATATAGATACCTTCACAGCTGATCTCAGTCAGTACACTAAGTCCCCTATAAATATTTATAACATCCCACTTCACCACAGTGTAACACAAACTCACTTTCAAGTGTGTAGGCGCTTGAGATATGTAGTGCTTCAAGAAGGGTGTGGTTGGTGTGATGTGTAGATGAGTAAACATCAATAGATGGGTGCGAATGCGTATAAAGGTTCTGGCAGATCACAGTCCATCCACTCAACCACATGCAGGAGTCAGTAATGTGGACAATAGCTGACGTTTCATGGATTTATTGACGATACAAAACAATGGACGCTCATCGTAATATAAATAGTCAGTTGACAATACTTGACGACATTACAGCATAGAAATGGCGAATAATGTAGCTGGCATAAATAAATCATAGGCAAGCTGTCTATCACATAGCTCTGCCATCAATCTGCATCTCTTGATTCAGCTACATAGAAATAACCCCGCATTGGAACGGGTCTTATATATATATATATATATATATATATATATATATATATATATATATATATATATATATATATATATATATATATATATATATATATATATATATATATATATATATATATATATATATATATATATATATATATATATATATATATATATATATAGGCTTAGATTCGCCTTACTCCGACATCAATAAGTCAGATACATTTCTTTGACTACAGCAGGCCGCATCATGGCGAGCCCTGAATACAGTTCACAATTTCCTCCGTGGTATTCCTTTATCAAACCTTCCTCAAGGTAATACCGCCGACATAGCGGAATACAAAGTACACCTCCAATGTTCATCGGACATAAAACCAACCTGGTATCAATGTCATGGTGATTCGTGAGTTGCATTTCTAATAACAAAGAACTCTTTCCCGCCCAGCGGAAAAAGTCAGCAAGCAGGGAAACAAAATGTCAGTCTAAAGCTGGCTATCAATAGAAATGTTACAAGAGCAATTACCTTTTCTTCCGAAAAAACACCACAACAGAATCTGTCTCCTAGACGTTTAGAAAACACAATATGGGAAAATATTCTGTAGACATCTCTGTCAAACACACAGAGGACTTCCTTCCCCATGATATGAAACTCGGGTCGAAACGAATCACACGTCCTGACCCTAACACAGTTTCCTGCTCGACTTCCAATCGGAAGTTTTTCTTAAACATCCCCAAAACTTGACGCATGCGTATTAAACGCAAGACCTTCTGAGCGAAACTCAGATAGGGCGATGTGAACAAATACCAAGACCAAGACTGACCATCGAGCCTTATATGGACAGGGGATAAACATCGACTCTAGTTGCCAACATTCTAAGAAAAACTGACTATACATGGACATATATGGACAGGCAACCAGACACCGTTTCTAAAAATAGATCGCCAGGTAAAGAAACAAGAGGAGGTAACAACTATTATAAAATACCACCTCAGAGAAACAGGAGTTATGCCCCTTTGATAAGGAATCCACAAAATTAATGTATACAAATATTTGGCAGATATAAGCATATTATCAACACAGCGAAATCTGTGCGCAACAATGTCTTATAAAATGAGGGCATAGGGCCGAAGTGATATGGGATTGCATTGTTCATTGGTCTCAGCTTGGAAAGTCTGAGTCCCATGTAATACTGAGCGAGTGTGTGTCGTTCTGGGTGTTTAATGATGTTGCTTATGTGTTTAATTCTGAGTGCCTGAATCTTTGTTTCTATGTCTTGGAGCGCGATTCCTCCGTGTTTCTTTTCTTATATAAGTGTCTTGTGTTTAATTCTGTAAATTGTGCGACCAAAAACGAATGCTCTGACTTGTTTGTTTATATCTATGATAGTCTATTTTGGGGGTCGAATACTGTGGAAATATAAAGTAGATTAGGGAAAATGTTTGAATTTACAATTAAACTTCGTCCAAAAATCGTTGTGGTTTTGTATTTGTATCTGTGCAGCTTGTCTCGTATTTTGGATGTTAGATTATTTCATGTGTCGCTGTTTGCTATTTGGGTGTGAGGAAAAGGTTATGCCATAGATTTTGATGTTGTTTGTTGGTGTTAGCCCAAAAGGAAAGTCTGCTTTATTCTTCGATTTGCCTTTGCCCATTATTACTGATTTTTGAACATTTACTTTTGCTCCGCTACCTTTGCTAAAGTCTGTGAATGTGTTTAGGATGCTTTCTATAGACTTTACGTTTGGTGGGAAAAAAGATGGTGTCGTCTGCATAGGCTGGCAACGTTTGTTCACCTTTCCTTCGTATGAAAGCGCCCTTAAAAGAGCTGTCTTTTCTAATGTTTTCTAGTAGTAGCTCTAGTTCAAGCAGGAGAGAGAAGGCATCCCTGCCTTACAGATCTCGTTAGCCTGAAGGTGTTAGTTAATGTGTGATTTACTAACACTTGGAGCCGCGCTAGCGTAGTGGTTACCACACCGCTCTGGCGACCGGGTGATCCAGGATCAAACCCGAGCGACAGCATTTGAGGATTTTTCGTCGACCGGGATTTGGACTGGATTAACTCGAGACCTGGCGAGGAAATTTGAAGGAGTGTCGTCGACCAGGGATTGGCGGCTCCTGAGCCGACCCAGCTCTAATGAGTACCTCCGAAATCGGCTAGTATCTGCCTGAATGGCGAGGGATACCTGTCTCTGTACAAGAAAAAAAGGATACTCACGTAAACTCAATGTTTTGTTAGACATTAATAATAACCTGAGATTTCGCATCGGGCATTAGCGGGCGTACGAAAAAAAAAAAAAAAAAAAACTAACACTTGGCTCTCAGGCTTCATGTACAGAATATTAATCCAATGTCTGAAGTGTTCACCTATGCTGCAATGTAGTAATGTTTTGTGACGGTATGAGTGAGATATTCTGTCAAAGGCTTTCTCTTGGTCAAGGGAAAGAACTGAATACTGTCAACCGTTCTGGCGTGTGTAGGTGATTATGTCTCTTATGAAATGTGTGTGTTGATGGATGTTTCTGTGCTAGACGCTATACTGCTGGTCTTCGTGTATGAGGATCGCCGTGAATAGTTTTAGTTTGTTTGCTAGAGTTTTTTTTTTAAATTGTATAATCTACGTTTAAGAGTGATATGGGTCTGTAGTTTTTAAGGAGTGTTTTGTTGGAGTTTCGTTTTGGTATTAGAGTGATGTAAGATATGTTTAGTGTTGGTGGGAGTTCCTTACTCTTAAAGGCATTTTTGTATACTTGTAATAAAAGAGACTCTAAGGTAGGAAAGAAATGTTGGTAAAATTCTGCGTGAGCGTCTGGTCCTGGTGATTTGTCTTTTTGAATTGCATTTACTGCAAGTATTATGTCTGAAAGTGCCAGCTCAGTGTCTAGTATTTGTTTGTCTGCGTCAGATAATGTCTTTGTAAATTGCATAAATCTATCATGTATATATGGTTGAACATTTTCTTCTGTGTACAGGTTCCTGTAATAAATGTGGAAAGTCTGCGCTATTTGCTGTGTTTCTGTCTGTGTCTTCTTCTTCTTCTTCCATCCTTAGCCTTCAACCGGCAAAGCAGTATGTGGCCAGTACGCCTAGTGGCGTCTTAGGGCAACAACAAATTGATCAATCTATCGCTGTTTCCACCACGCCTAGTGGCGTCTTTGTGGAACAAAAACAGACCAAACAATCTATCATTGTTTCCGTAATCAGATTTATTGGCAAGCAGGTGATCAGCCCACTGTGCGAAGTTTTTTTACGGGATGGGGTAAACAGCCCCATGCCCATACCCTCCTTAGTCGCCTTTTACGACATGCGTGGTAGGGTGCAGTGTTACTATTCTTTGCTCCCCTTTCGGGCCCCGGTAACACACGGGTGTTCTGTCTGTGTGGTCCCTTCTAAATCCACTATTTCCCTATTTGTCTGCAGCGTTGTATATTTTGTTCTATTGCCATGTATTGTTTGCTGAGAGTCTCTTCTGTGATTGTGTTGAGTTTTTTCCGCAAAAAAGGCTCCTTGGATCCTGTGGTGTTTGTCTTGTTCTAGTTCATTTTGTAGCACGAAAATGTAGGGAGAGTTTTTGTCTATTTGCTTTATCAGTTGTATAGATTTCTCTATCAATGCCTCTTGTTGAATGCGGTGTCTGTGTATGATGGATAACATTAGCTGTGTTCGTTCGCGTATGGTGCTTTTAAGTGTTTCTCAGTGTTCTTGAATATTTTATATTGGTATGTCGCTTGTGTATGTAAGAATTAGTTTGGTCATGTGCTCTACGTATGTTTTGTTTTGGAGCAAAGTGTTGTTGAATTTCCAGTGTGGGGAACGTTTGGAATGCGTGCTTGCTTGTGTAGTGCTAATGGCTGCGATTACTGCTTTGTGATCTGAGAACTTGAGAGCTTCTGGCAAGTGTTTTGCTTGATTTATGTGGTGTGTTGACGGCACATAGATTATGTCTAATCGTGCAGCTCGGTTGTGTGCTGTGTATGCATGCGTTGTTTCAATACTGTGGGAGTGTGCGTGTCTGTAGACATCTAATAAACTGTGCTGATCCATCACAGTTTGTATTATGCCTAGTTGTGGTGCTCTCTGTTTGCTCTCCTTATCTGTGTTCTAACTACTCCACCAACCACGACCATATATGTCAAAACACTGTTAAAATCGCATCCTAATACAATATTATGTCATCTGCATGACTAAGTGAGCAAGTTGTCTAAGTTTTCGTAAAATTGTGGGTAGCAGTTGTAGTTTGCTGGAGCGTGTATATTCACTACCGTGTATGTGTGTGTGTTGTTTCCTACTTGAGCGATGGTTATTTTGCGATAGCTGTCCCGGATTGTTCTAAGTATTTCCCATCTATCGGATGTTTGTAGTATAGCTGTTCCTGAACCTGTGTTGTGTATGGCTAAACTAAAACAGGAAACTCGTAGTCCTAACTGGGATGTGATTTATAATACATGTTCGTCTGTGTGTATGTTTGTTTCCTGCAAAAGTATAAAGTCTGGCTTGTGTTTATGTATAAGTGTTATGATGTGATTTAGTTTTGAGCGAAGGCCGCTAACATGTACACTAATTATCAAAAGTTCAACTACCATTTTACACGTCTAATATGGAATTAATAAAAAAGAAATGTTTGTAATGACATTGTGGGATATATTACATACCATTGTCAAATTGGTCCTAGTGTCTTTCTTGGTTGTTGTACCAATTATTTTCACCGTCTCGTATGTCTATTATGAGTCTGGTAGTTGATTTGATCGGTGATGTGAAGTTTGTGTTGTCTTCCAGGTCGTGTGTTGGGGTAGTTGTCTGACTTGGATCTGCTGGGCTGGGCTGGGCTACGGTGTCTGGAATAGCAGCTTCTTGTGTTGATCTATTATGTGATCCTGTGTTTCTTGTCTTCTCATGTGTCTTGAGTCTTGCTACTTGCTGGCTTTTACATTTTTGTGTGTGTCATGGGGTGTAATGGTGTTTTGTTGTTTTCTATTTCTGTAATGGCACTTGTTCCATCGCCAGGACTGTAAGGGGCTGAATGCAGTCGTTGCCTCTTATTCCGGTAGTCGGAATAGGAGACTACATTCCACGCATCTCAGTGGTCAAAGGCTGTGTGGGTTCTTTGTCGTTGCTCTTAGCGGGATCTGTATTGTTTGTTTGGAGTCATGACCACTTTGTGCTGAGATCTTGTCCTGGTTTTCTCGAACAGTGGTTAGCCCAGTGAGTGTCCTCAACACAGTGAGGGCACACTGTTCGCCGTCCTGGCACTGTTACCAAAATTTGTGTTTTATTGCACTCACCTCTTTGAAACGTAGTTCCACGTAATGTGGGATATCTGTCGATGGCCGACAGAGCACACAGCATTCATCCGGAGCATTTCGAATCTTGTAGACGTCGGCTTCTTGGTCGCCCGTAATTGATGATGCCGAGGCTTTCACGGTCTTTTCTTTCATTGTTGGCGGAAGCCAACTGACAGTGACTTTTGAGCGTTCTTTTTCAAGGTGCTCAAAATGCAGAATTAGTTCTGGGATGTAAAGCTGTATTTTCCTATCGTGTAGTTTCTCGCAACTCCGCCAATGCCGGTCCCAAGCCCGGATGAAAAAGGAGGAGGGCGGCCTGCATGGAGGCCGTAAGGAGGCAGCCCCTCCACCATGCACAGGCACAACAGGCCAATCACCTGTTTGTCTTAAACTATGATTACGAGCAATACAAGAGAGAAAACCGGACTGATTCTAAAGGCGACGAACTGGAACGGACTACGGACTACGACTTATGGAACTTGGAACACAAGAAGTATAAATGGGAAGGAAGAGGAGCTAGTGGAAGAGATGGGGAAATCAAAACTAGAAATCCTGGCTATAACGGAAACGAAGAAAAAAGGACAAGGAGTCATGGATCTCGATGGCAACACGTTGCTCTACTGTGGTGTACCCATATCTGAAAGAGCTAAAGGGGGCGTGGGTTGCATTGTGGCCCAAAATCAAAAAGATAGTATCAAGGGATGGAACTTTGTCTCGGAGCGCATTATGGTTGTAAAACTAAAAGAAGGAGAAACCATAGTCAACCTGGTCATAGTGTATGGGCCAAATGAGGATGAGAGAGCAGAGGTCAAGGAGGAATTCTTCGAGCTGCTTCAAAGGACAGTGGATGACTGCCTAGATGAAGTTATCATGCTCGGAGATTTTAATGCCAGAGTTGGAAATGACCAAGCTAGATGGGGTGGAGTTATCGGAAGATATGGAGAAGATACTCTCAATGACAATGGAAAGCAACTCCTTAGATTCTGCAGTAAGCAGAATCTGATCATTACAAACACAAAGTTCCCCCATAAGCGCATACATGCATACACTAGATGTGAACCAGCCAAGAATGAGAAGTCAGTGATCGACTATGCCATTGTTCGGAGAAGCTCATTCAGATATGTCCGAGATGCAAGAGTCTGGAGGGGGCCAGAGATTGGAAGTGATCACTACCTGCTAACAATCAAACGAACAACTGAAAGAGTTGCTCAGCCTAGGAACTGCCCAACATCACGCAAGAAACCAAGTAAACGAGCAGGAGAAATGAGCATTAGGACCTAAAAGCTGAGAGAGCCAGAAATTAAGACCAGATATCAGGGGCTTATTGCTACAGCAGTGAGCAACACAGAAGAACGACCTGATGACTTGGAAACCCTCTGGAATAAATTCAAGGATATCATAAAGACAGCTGCTGCAGAAGCATGCGGTGAAGTCCGACTTGGGAACCAGAGAAAGACGACACCTTGGTGGACAGAGGAAGTCAAAGAGAAAATAAGAGAGAAGAAAATGGCATGGAAACAATACTTAGGAGCTAAAAACACAACAGGACAAATGGAAAAATATAGAGAATATGTGACACTCAGAACAGAAGCAAAGAACAAAGTGCTAGTAGCAAAACAGAAGTCCCGGGAAGAATTTGGAGAAAAGCTAGAAAAAGATGCACAAGAAAACCAGAAATTGTTCTATAAGACCCTAAAGAACATGAGGAAAGAAAAACAATGCCCTCTCAAATTTATAAAGAACAAGCACGGCAAATTGCTTACTGCCCCGAAGGAAGTAATGGAAAGATGGAAAGAATATTTCTCAGAACTCCTGGATGGTGAGCATGGTGAAGCATCAGAAATGATAACCACTAGCACAGAAGAGAAAACCAATGATGGTGAAGATGACATAAAGATGGAAGAACTGAGGGCAGCACTAGAGAAAATCAAGATGGGCAAAGCAGCAGGGCATGATGGTATAACACCAGAAATGGTTAAGTACATGGGAGCATCAGGCGACCTATTACTCCTAAAGGTCCTACAGGCAGCATGGTGCAACAAGACCATACCAAAGGATTGGGAGATTGCCATCATGACACCAATTTTCAAAAAAGGGTGACAATCGACAATGTGGAAACCATAGAGGCATATCCCTTCTCAGTGTCCCTGGTAAAATCTACTCTAGAATCCTAGAGCAGAGACTCCGACGCCTAGCTGAGCCACAATTGGATGAGGTCCAGTGCGGATTCCGAGCAAACCGAAGTACTCAAGACCTAATCTTCACACTCAGACAGCTGAGTGAAAAGGCCCTTGAGTATAAGAGTGAGATCCATCTTTGTTTCATAGATCTGGAAAAGGCGTTTGACAGGGTCCCCTGGAGCAAACTTTGGGACTGTTTGGCAAGGAAGAATATTCCAGCACCTCTGATTCATGCTATACAGAGCTTCTACAAGTCTTGCAGAAATTATGTGAGGACAGCAAACCATAAGTCAGAAGAGTTCAGGACCACCACTGGTGTAAGACAAGGTGATATCCTATCACCTTACCTCTTCATACTCCTTATGGACGATGTCATCAAGGCATGTAAGGAGAGAACAAGAAAGTATTCAGTGGGGTACTGGAAGATGAGACAGGTCTATATTTCGGAGCTGGCATTTGCTGATGATGTTGCCCTGATTGCTAAATCAGAGGCACATCTCCAATCCAACCTGCAAGTCTGGAAGGAAGAGCTGGAGAAGAGAGGGATGGTCATAAGCAGCTCTAAAACAAAATCCATGGTGATATCACGAGAAGAAAGAAAACACCAGATTAAGTTGGGAGAACAGGTCCTGGAGCAGGTCGACCACTTTAAATATCTCGGAGCTATTATAGACCGAAAGGGAGGCATCAAAGAAGAGTTAGCCACTCGAAAAGCAGAGGCTGGGAGACTTTTTCAGGCCATAAATCGTGGATTCCTCTGCAAGAAAGAGGTTGGTAAGAAAACGAAGATGGCTGTATACCGCTCCACCTATGTCCCAGTCTTGACATATGGATGCGAGTCGTGGGCAATGACTACAACCCACAAAAGCCAGATCCAAACCACAGAAATGAGGTATCTGAGGAAAGTGGTTGAAGTAACAAGAAGAGACATGGTCCGCAACCAGACGATCCGTCAAAGCCTAAAATCCCATCCGCTGCAGACCCAAATAGAACAGTCCCAACTAAGATGGTTTGGCCATGTCTGCAGAATGGGAGAAGATCGGCTACCACGACAAGCATGGGAAACAAAGAGCCAGGGATCCAGACCTCCAGGACGACCCAGAGTCCGCTGGGAGGACAACATTAGACAATCTTTGAAGGACCGAGGACTAGAATGGAACCAGGCCAGGAAGAAGACAGCTGATAGAATGGTATGGCTCTCTCTCTTCCAAACCTCTACACCTCACGGTAGAAGGGGAACGATTAAGTAAGTAAGTAAGTAGTTTCTCGAAGAAACGTCCATGGTCATGTGATGTTAGATTAAAATACCGGAGGACGGGATTCTCAAATCTGTAGAGAGAAGAGACGTCATCGCTCGGTATTCCGCCAGGGCCCATGAGCGCACTCATGAGGAATGATGGCGACACCTTTGCGGCGGCCTAAGGTCCGGTTATTGACAACAGCACGGTGCCCGATTTATGCAGGCATCCTCTCTCTAGAGTTGTATGTCATGCACGTTTCGAGTCTCATTCCGGCGGTGGAGCGTGACTTTTATATAGTAAAATACTCCGATCGATAACGGAGGTGGAGTGTGTCTTTTATATAAGGAAATATACCGATCGATAATGGCGGCGTCTACAGACTTTCATAAATGGGTGCTTGCGAAGAATAGAGGGATTAAAATGGTATGACAAGGTTACCAACGTGGAACTGATGACAAGAACTAGACAAGTGCCAGTAAAACAAGAGATGAGAAGAATACGATGGCGATTGATAGGACATACAATGAGGAAACCTATTGATAGCATTACAAGGCAGTCTTTGTTCTGGAACCCCCATGGCAAGAGAGGCAGAGGTAGACCAAGAAGCACATGGAGAAGAGAGCTGGAAACAGAGGTGAAAATGATGAGGAGAACGTGGAAAGAACTTGAGATGATGGCACGTGACAGGAGGACTTGGCATGTGTTTGTTGACGGCCTATGCTCCTTTGAGAGTGGAGGGTTATGAATGAATGAATGAATGGCGGCGTGGGTTAGAGGCGATAAGTAGGATGTATTGTGATGGTTTTTTTTAAGTGTTGTGTATTGTGATGGTATTTTAAGTGTTTTTATGTTTCTTTATTCAGTTGTTACAACACATACATATTTGTCAGCTGAAAAAAAACATGTGATGAAATATTTGACAACTGGAAGATACGTTTGAAGAAATGTTTGACAACTGTAAGAAACATTTGAAGACATAGTTGACAACTAGAAAAAAACATTTGATGAAATATTTGACAAATGTAAGAAACGTTTGAAGAAATATTTGACAACTGGGAAAAACATTTGAAGAAATATTTGACAACTGGGAAAAAAACATTTAAAGAAATATTTTACAACTAGAAGAAACGTTTAAAGAAATATTTGACAACTGAAAGAAACATTTGAAGACATAATTGACAACTAGAAAAAAACATTTGAAGATATATTTGACAACTTGAAAAAACATTTGAAGAAATATTTGACAACAGAAAAAACATTTAAAGAAATATTTGACAACTTGTAAAAACATTTGAAGAAATAATTGACAACTGGAAAAACATTTGAAGAAATATTTGACAACTTGGAAAAACGTTTGAAGAAATATTTGATAACTAGAAAACAACATGTGAAGAAATATTGACAACTAGAAAAAAAAAACATTTGAAGAAATATTTGACAACTGGAAAAAGACTTTTGAAGAAATATTGGACAACTGGAAAAAACGTTTGAAGAAATACTTGACAACTGAAAAAAAAAAAAACATTTGAAGAAATATTTTACAACTTGAAAAAAACATTTGTAGAAGTATTTGTCAACTTAAAAAACGTTTGACGAAATATTTCACAGCTTGAAAAAAACATTTGAAGAGATATCTGACAACTGAAAGAAACGTTTGAAGAAATTTGACAGTTGTAAGAAACGTTTGAAGAAATATTTGACAACTTGAAAAAACGTTTGAAGAAATATTTGGCAACTAAAAAACAAACATTCGAAGAAATATTTGACAATTGGAAAAACATTTAAAGATATATTTTACAATTGAAAAACATTTGAAGAAATATTTGACAACTGGAAAAAAAAACATTTGACACCTGTTAGAAATATTTGACAACTGTTAGAAATATTTGAAAACTGTAAGAAACATTTGACACATGCAAGAAATATTCAAAGAAATATTTGGTACCTGCAAAAATAAAAAAAAAGCTGATGGTATGTAGCAGGTTTAACCAATTTTCTTAGTCATTGTTACCTGAAAGTTGCAAAAACATAATCGACATTTTCCTTAAGCAAGCCTTGATGCAGTGTATGTGCACAACATATTACCAACCTCAAAAATTTACTGCTCAGTAAACACACTTGAAGTATGAAAATATGTGCTGGTATAAATTCAAATTGCATTTAGCCTTAAATATGCTGGTATAAATTCAAATTACATTAAATAGACAATATTGCTCTCATTATTAAGAAAAATAAACATCAGATCTGACACTTTGCCTCCAGCATTCGTTTCTGTTTAATATGAATAGGAACCATTTATTGTTTACATAAGACTAGACTTTATTACTATCTACCATATAAAGTGCATTTAGCGTTGTTTTCTGCTACATAAACTGCATTTGACGATATTCATGCATCAATGAACATGTATGTCAACCTGTAGACTGTGACATAATTATTATATAGGTGAACAGTTAAAACTGAAGCAGTTTATATAAAAAAAAACAACCTCTGTGCTGTTACAATGACAGATGTTTATTCAGGTGGTAAAAAGAAAACTATGACTTGACACTGTAAATTGCACAAAAGGTATCTCAAATAGTCATTTAAAATTCCGGTTGAACACTGCCCTATCGTACATTTAAGATTAGGTTAGGGATAACTGGCCCAGCATCTCCCCTCCTTGTTGAACAAGGACATTATCAAAGGATAAGTACTGCTCATCGAGTGAGACTATGGTCGGTAACCAGCTACCAAAAGGATGCACAGAGAGCCCACCTCCGTGCTGAGGATGCCAGATTTTAACTACGCACCCGACCTAATTCCTCGCCCCCAGCTTTCGTCTTCTACCATGACATATGGGGAGGATCGCTCGTTTCACATCCAGTGAAAGTTTTCAGTACGCTACACAAGATGAATTTCATATACGTTTTGTTTCTCTTCTCTAACATATTTAAACTAAATATTATTAATCACCTCTAGTATTGGTTAATTGCTTTTAACGTTAGTTAATAATTGATAGGAGTCTTGGTATAAATAAAACTACAAGTGAAATAGAATAAATAAGCCCAGGTAGGCCAAACACGTGGGGTCTTCATTTGTAAAGTGCAGTAGCCATCTTGTTTTTCTTTGTGTAATTAATACAAGCATCATTCATCGTTGAGCCGCGTGAGAA
The DNA here is from genome assembly GCA_024509875.1 of Oreohelix idahoensis. Lineage (NCBI taxonomy): Eukaryota > Metazoa > Mollusca > Gastropoda > Stylommatophora > Oreohelicidae > Oreohelix > Oreohelix idahoensis. Next base: position 178,980 of record JAMPIV010003842.1, read on the forward strand.
CAAAATTAAATTTAACTCAAATTTACTAGCTTAGTAGTAGGACTAGTCAGCTTTTAACTATTGATAACTAAACATAATTTAAAATTTATATATTAAAAAAATATTAATAACTTGTCGTGTGTTAATTTAGCATTAGGCATAGATAGAGCATAAATACTAATTGTAAGTCATCGGTGATAGGTATAAAATAAAGATAGAGGAATTAGACAATATTTAAAAAAAGAGTAAAGACAACTCGTATACAACAACATATTTGTAGCACAATAAGAGCAAATAAGTCCAACATAATGCTAACCAGATTGCAGTCAGGGGAGGGAAAAGCTTGGAGCAAAACAACAGAAAGACACACTAAGGAAGGAACATCAAAACGGACGGAAAAGGAGAGGAACAAAACCCCCGGTCTAAAAGACAGAGAAATTAAGGACAAAATTAAAACCATCAAGGACAAAATAAAAGTGAACTTTGAAGTTCATAAAGACAGGGAATCAAACAAGAAAGCTGCGAGAAAGAAGCAGTTCGACCCTCTATGTTAACGGACTTTTATTAAGTCTACGTTCAATGGTTTCCTCGCCGAAGTTTGCGCCGACCATCGATCCGGTTTCATAACTAGCGGTAAACCGCGAACCGCTTGTCAGAAATGCCAGGATAGGAATTTATATTAAACTAGAATACGAAGGGCATGGTATGGTATCTTTATGTAGTAAAACCTACCACTGTTTCGGGGATTATGACAAAACTAGTACTAAAGGGCTCAATAAACATCACAACAACTTAGACAAAAACACGGTATTGGATGTTCTCACTACCCAACAAGCGCGGGGCGGGACAAATGTGGGATTTAAACCGCACAATTCAACCATCTACTCATAACCCAACACAGAAATTCCCTGTCATATTTTTTACATAAAAAGACAGGTACACGCCGACAATATCACCACTTCACCTAACTCCATCTAATTTCATCTGCAGTGATAATAAAAAAATTATATATAAAAACTTATTATGCCTCTGTGTGCTTTAGATGTCGTATATACGTTTATACATTGTCTTACGTTATATTCATCGTCGAGTTAGACGACAACAATGTCAACTAGACTAACCTCACCGGCTGACCACTTCTATACCCCCTTATTATATAAATAAAAATATATAAATAAAATTTGTCTCATTTCGTGTACATTTGTATTCTCTCTTACATGGTTTTTTCGCTCACCTCTATATTCTCATCAATACATACACATAAAACACCAGACAAAACTAAAAATCAGCACCACACCACGCTCATTAGCCACCTTCCTCTATAAAATTTATCAATTTTTATATTTTGTTCTTCGCTTTGCACCGCCATTGTATCGAGTTTTTGACGTCATATTTCCTTCTATAAACCATTGCACCTCCAAAAAAGGGGGTCGAAACCTCCCTATTATACTAATACCTGGACCTTGTTAATTTTATAGAGAAACTCTAACAGGCCTTTTAACTACAATTCTAGACATTTACAAGATGTAGTTACCAACGTTTATGGCCTGTACGCTTTTTATTTCGTATTGATCAAAGCTCGCGGTGGTACTATGCAGTCGGTCCTGCTGCCATTTTCGTCTAGACAACACGTCAACGATCGATTAGTTTTTCGACTAATCAGACCTCTGTTAGCGCGCAACAAGTCTGGACACGTTTCAAAATCAACTCCAACCATAGACAATCACCCAGACGATATCTATAAACAACCACCACCGAAGAAGCAAAGAACTACAAAGCGTCTGAAACTAGCGTTTTAAAGAGACATTTCGTATTCTTTTAAAAGAGATCATTAAATATGTTTATTACAAACTATATTAGAAAACCTTGGCCTTTGTATAAATGAAGTCTACCTGTTGTTAAATATATATTGTATGTATATTGTATATATGTACAAATGTTGTATATATATACATATATATATATATATATATATATATATATATATATATATATATATATATATATATATATATATATATATATATATGTTGTAACAACTGAATAAAGAAACATAACAACACTTAAAATACCATCACAATACACACCACTTAAAAATACCATCACAATACAACCTACCTACTTACCGCCCCTAACCCACGCCGCCCTTATTGATCGGTATATTTCCTTATATAAAAGACACGCTCCACAGCCGTTATCGATCGGAGTTTTTTACTTTATAAAAGTCATGCTCCACCGCCGGAATGCGACTCTAAACGTGCCTGACATACTACTCTCTAGTGAGTCCATTTCCAGATCAAAAACTGTAGTTGCTTTTTGTGCTTCCATCTCAAAACAAGGTTTCAGTTTACACCGTTAGAAGATGATAATCCTTTAGAATGTAAATGCGAATAGGCAGAAAAGAACAAGTTAAAACACAATATTCAGTTGTGGTCTGTTTCAGGTCGAGTTATATATTCCAACCATTTTGGTAGAAAACTACTATTACTGTTAAGACGTTTGAGTTGCTAGTAAGTGAACTTTAACCTATATATACATCAAGTGGAAAATGTTTAAAACGTTTTTATACAAAGTACAAAGAAAACATTTAATTTTTAAGGCATGTACAAAACGTCTAAAAGGTTTTATTGTAATAAACTGTTGCATGCATAATTTATTTTTTATTAATTAGATATAATTAACAAAACATGAAGAGCTTGTATTAAATTTATTATTTATTTGGTAATTAAATTGGTTCACTTGTAAAGAAAAGTTTCCTCCCGTAATATTGTTTTGTGAAGCATTCTATTTATACAAGGTATATTGGTTTCGTAAGTGATCAGAGTCTGTCAGACTGACAGTGTTAGTGTTTCCGGTTGTTTGTTCCCTCTCTGTTGTGTCTATAACACTTGTTACTTCATCCTGAATTTTTTGAAGTTATTCTAATCCACAATATTTTGTAAATTTGTTAAAAATAGAATCCTAGAACAGAGATTCCGACGCCTAGCTAAGACATAATTGCATGAGGTCCAGTGCGGATTCCGAGCAAACCGAAGTACTCAAGACCTAATCTTCACACTCAGACAGCTGAGTGAAAAGGCCTTTGGGTATAAGAATGAGATCCATCTTTGTTTCATAGATCTGGAAAAGACATTTGACAGGGTCCCCTGGAGCAAACTTTGGGACTGTTTGGCAAGGAAGAACATTCCAGCACCTCTGATTCATGCTATACATAGCTTCTACAAGTCTTGCATAAATTATGTGAGGACAGCAAACCATAAGTCAGAAGAGTTCAGGACCACCGCTGGTGTAAGACAACGTGATATCCTGTCACCTTATATTTTCATACTCCTCATGGACGATGTCATCAAGGCATGTAAGGAGAGAACAAGAAAGTATTCAGTTTGCCACTCGAAAAGCAGCAGCTGGGAGACCTTTTCAGGCCATAAATCGAGGATTTCTCAGCAAGAAAGAGGTTGGTAATAAAACGAAGATGGCTGTATACCGCTCCACCTATGTCCCAGTCTTGACATATGGATGCGAGTCATGGGTAATGACTACAACCCACAAAAGACAGATCCAAAGCTCAGAAATGAGGTATCTGAGGAAAGTGGTTGAAGTAACAAGAAGAGACATGGTCCGCAACTAGACGATACGTCAAGGCCTAAAATCCCACCTCCTGCAGACCCAAGTAGAACAGTCCCAACTAAGATGGTTTGGCCATGTCTGCAGAATGGGAGAAGATCGGCTACCACGACATGCATGGGAAACAAAGAGCCAGGGATCCAGACCCCAGGACGACCCAGAGTCCGCTGGGAGGACAACATTAGACAATTTTTGAATGAACGAGGGCTAGAATGGAACCAGGCCAGAAGGAAGACAGCCGATAGGATAGGTTGGCGCTCTCCATTCCAAACCTCTACACCTCACGGTAGAAAGGGAATGACTAAGTAAGTAAGTAAGTAAGTAAGTAAGTAAGTTAAAAATAAATCCCTATGATAATGGACTCACTAGCTGCTTGCTGTATCGCTTTGTTCAGGCAGTGGTCTATTGTATCATATTGTTGTTTCGCGTATTAATACTTAGTTACTTTCTTTCACTATTGCGGTGAAGCTTAGTGGTTAGCTAGAGTGTGTCGCCTTGGCTGATGTAAGCCCGTGTTGTTGTAGGATGTCAATGATGCTGTCTATCCACCTTTCTCTTGGTCTTCCCGGTGTCCTGAAACAAGATCTTCTAGTGTTGTAGGCTCTAGGTGGTCGTTTGTTGGTCCCCATTCTCATGAGATGGATACACCTCTTCATTTTCTGTGTCTCTATATACGTTATGTAGGATGTAGTTCCTACAGTTTTGTTTATATGATAATTTCTCATTCTGTCTCTCCTGTTGGCATTAATTGTTTTCTTAAACATCTCATCTCAAACAATGAGATTTTCCTCTGGTATGCTTTGTTCAGAGACCATGTTTAGCACTGATAGCAAAGACGTGGTAAGAATATACTATTTATCAGCTGTTGTTTAGACTCAAACCTGATATTCAGATGTTTGAGCAGTGTTGACAGTTGTTAATTCACTGCATTGGCTTTTAGACATCTTGTTTCAATTTCTCTGTCAAGTTTTCAATTTTCTGAACTCTGGAACCTGCTTAAGTCTGATGTTGTTGACATGTATGTTAAGTGGGCTTGGTGATCAGCTGATTTTCTTAGTTTCTGTATTAGTTGTGTTGATCTTCATGTTGTGTCTTAAACTGGTTGAATGAAGTACAATAAATATATTTAGCAAAGCTGCACAGTTATGTATGACAAACAGCAGCGTGTTATCGATATTAGGAAAGCATTTCCTGTTTTAATTTGTGAATAATTTTATTTACTTTTAGATTATCTTTTGAAGCGCAAGTTGATGCAGTAAATATGTATTTGCTGTGTCGTTGTCAATGCTAATGTCTTAAAGATTCATGTTGTTATCTCGTATATTAGCTCTGTCGTTGTCAATGTTAATGTCTTAAAGATTCATGTTGTTATCTCGTATATCTCCTAGTCGTTGTCAATGTTAATGTCTTAAAGATTCGTGTTGTTATCTCGTATATTAGCTCTGTCGTTATCAATATTAATGTCTTAGAGACTCATGTTATTATCTTGTATATCTCCTCTGTCGTTGTCAATGTTAATGTCTTAGAGATTCTTGTTGTTATCTCGTATACTATCTCTGTCGTTGTCAATTCTAAGAGATTCTTGTTGTTATCTCGTATATTAGCTCTGGCGTTGTCAATGTTACTGTCTTAGAGATTCATGCTGTTATCTCGTATATCTCCTCTTTCGTTATCAATGCTAATGTCTTAGAAATTCATGTTGTTATCTCGTATATTAGCTCTGTCGTTGTCAATGCTAATGTCATAAAGATTCATGCTGTTATCTCGTAAATTTGCTCCATCACTGTCAATGCTAATATCTTAGACATTTATGCTGTTATATCGTATATTTGCTCGCCCAAATGTTCCATCAGCGCTGTACAGGGGCCGAAGCATGCGTCCAGTAGTGGGCCTATTCGTTGCGCTTTGTAAAGAGATTTCTTTTATCATCACTCTTTATCAATCTCTTGACAACGAACAGTTGAGAGAAAGAATTATGGTCTTCGAGATGTGGATATTTAGAAGAATATGGGATACCTCGTGGACAGAGAGCACATATAAAGAGGTCCTAGACAACCTAGGAATGAAAAGAAAATTAACGTTGTAACAGCGCTGACCGTTGACTGGTATGTTTTGTCATACAGTGTGTTGAAAAGATGGATGAAGAGCGTCTGTTAGCGCTCATGGAACATTTTGGTTTGAAAATCTGCGAACCGGCTAATGAGGATCAACCAGTATCATTTTTTATTTAAAAATAAAGTTTTGCCTCGTTTTGGCGAGGCGAGTCCCGTTCAACCTAGTTGGTTATATTAGGGTGCATATTCAAATATAAAAGACCATATTGCAAGTTTTGGTTGTGAAGTATCAATAAGAGTGGCACAGGACATAAGTGTTCACTACATGAATATGTGCACCAAGTGAATAAATTTTATTTTATTTTTAAAGTACAACACAAAATATTTAAATAATTTAGGAAATATTCCAAGTGTATAAATAAATAAAACGTTCCCGTATTCATTTTTTATAATTTATAGATTAACTGGATAAAATTAAATCAAGGAAGAGAAATGTATTATTCAGTTTAGCATTTTATGTCTTAATTGAATTGTCTACCTTCGATTAAATATATTTATGTCCCTTAAAGACACGAAAGGAAGCGAGGACACGAAAAGAAATCTTTGTATACATTTATTTTGATTGTGACTAGTATATGTGAGTGTCTTCGGTGGTTGTGTCTGTAGTGTTTTTGGTAGCACATATGTGGCCATACCATGTCAGCTTCCGTCACTTTAATGTTGTGAGTTAGTCATCATATGGTCCTATAACATTTCTAACTTTATGTCTAATCTGTTCAAGTTTAATACGATCCATATCAGATTTGCCGATGGTCTTTCTGTAACATATCATGTATATTTCCTGTATTGTTTCCAGTTTCAGATTATACAGGTAGGCTCATGGAATCTCATTGTCTCACATGTACATAATGTATCAATCAATCAACATCCTTTAGCTCCTCAGGGAGTAATGACCTTCAACAAACACATGCACAGTCCTCCTGTCATGTGCCATCAGTTCAAGGTCTGTACATGTCTACCTCACGTATTGTATGGTCAGGTTGAAACAATTAAATACAAATTCTTTCTTTAACTTTGTGATTATCGTCAAACATAGATGTCTACGCGGTGCTCAAATACATCACAGGGTTGGATGTAGAAGCTTCTGTCTGGAACTGGCAATAATAAAGTACGTTACAGAGATTGGTGATAATCGCTTGTTAGTGATGATGGCACATTGGTTTGTTCAAGATATATTGTGAATATTTCTCTTTTATTGTCGGGGGCGGGGGGTTGTACGTGTTAACTGTTATAAAAGTTGTTGCTACATTTGCTAGCATTGCGCCCCTCTCAACCATTAATCATGTCTATGGATCTGTCGGTTACATCAGGACGTCTTCTCGTGACGTATGACTAACTAGTAGACAAAAGTGGTAAAGAAATCACTGATACTATGAGGTGAAGAACAATCTCTTGTTGCCCATGTGATCTTGACACGTGACCAGACCACGTCAGATTTCGTCACTTTGATATTGTGAGAAGATCATCATTTGGTCCTATAGCACTTCTGACTGTGTATCTGTGTAGCGGGAGGTTAATTAGAGTTAGATATCTATATAGGAATCTAGGTATGTCGTATGCTACCAGGATAGTATGCCAGTACAGAGTTCTGGTCTTACAGGTAATACCCCAGTCTTAGAAATAAGCACTGGTGTATGGCTATTATAGAAATAGTCAGACTGTGAAAACCCTGGCCAGTTGGTAAGAAGTTGTACCAGGATTTAAGGCGTCTCCTCCCTATGACTATCTTATGATTACTTATATTCTAGGGGATAAGTAAAATGAACATTCACTGAAACCACAAATGGAAGAAGTGAATAAATCCTCAGGTACAGTTAAAATAGTTTAATAATTACACTAATATTCTATTTCTACTAGTTGGACAAGAGCATACACATATATATAAAAGTCTTCACACAATTACTATTATTGTCTGTTTAGACTTCAAGATCTTGAATATTAAAGTTACTGCAATCTGCAATCACTGATTTTAGTCTCTTGACTTTCCAATTAATTGTCATCAGTTGACTGAACTATGGATTTTCACTATTAGCTGTTTTATATATATTGGTGGTCAGTGTCCTAAGGGACACTTATCTGACTCTTGATCCTGCTGACACGGAACTGTTCTTTGTAAATATCAGACTTGGTAGACCCAACTGTAGGGATGCCAATGACCAGCTGAAGTTCACTCTTTGGGGTCCTGCACGTTTGTGGGATTGCCTCTGATGAACAACTCAGGTTTCTGATACTGGACAGTCTGGTTTGAGTTATTTCATGGAACCCTCAGACTCCAGATACTGACTGAAACTTATGGCGATTCGCTCACACTTCAGATAGATGTAGCGTAGTGGCAATTATCTGCCGTCCGTCCGTCTGTCTCAAACCTCTTTCGATGTGTGTCTCAGAATTTACCGATCTGCTATATATACGTATAGCGCGGACGTATCGGAGGGTACTGACGTCACAGCTTAAACCTAAGCCTGAAAAATCTTTCCCGAACAGCGGTTTTAGCCGATCTGTGCGTCGACTGAAATTTTGCCTTTCTCATTCTCGGCATATATAGTATCCATATTGTTCCATCTTATCTAGTTTTATACATCCGATAAATCTCTATCTTCCTATCCATGTAATTTCCCAAACTGTTATTTGTTGATTTTAATATTTAGAACAGAAGTGGGTTTATACGCTTTTAACGTAACTGTGGGCAGCCGAAATACGCATATATCTCCGTAAATGATAACTTCCTACCGTTTCTTTTATTATGCAGTTATACATAATCCTTTCCTGGACCACAATGTGAAATCCTTTTAATAATGATTCCCTTCTGCTTTTATTTATCGTTGGCGATTTCCTCTGTCTGATACACATTTCGCTGATACGCCGCCATTTTGAAAGCGGTCAATCGATCGTTGACGGGTTTATAAATCTACCTGAACACGTTTGCAATGACTTGAAACCAATTTTGTGACATAGCTCCCCCATATTTTAAGCTGGATGATATCTAGCTTAACTATTGGGTACAAGACAATTGCAAATCGACCAATCCGAGGTTAGTTTTCCTTCCTTCTATCTTGCTCTATCTCTGTAGGATGGCGACTGAGAAAATCCGCACGCCCATTCTGTTTTCCAAGAATATATTCATTCCTTACTCTCTCTCTTTTTCCCGTTCGGCTTTTCATCCAGGCCCTTACTGCTGGTGAAACGGGGTCGGTAGCTTTCCCTTGAAGTTTACCGCCCTCTTTCCGTTGATAGTTGGTTGTGGTTTTCCGTCGCAAATCCGTAGATGTTTGATTTTCGCTACGTGATTTGTTCCTTTTTTCCAGCGCATGGGGTTCAGACTGCACTTTAACCTGTGTGGGATGTTTCCTTTCCCATCCAGTGCAAATCTCGGAAGTACCCATGATTGCTGATTTTCTTGTAGACTTTTGATGAAGACTTCTCCGTCGACTTTCTGAATCTACATGGGTGCACTCTGGACAGGAACTTACATACCGATTAATGTCTTCCGTAATGCCCGGCCAGTAGTACTGGGTGGCTACTCTTTGTTTTGTGGCACCATTACCCAGGTGTTCACTCAAAGTTGTTATGTACCCCCAGACCATAACCTTATTTCTATAGGTGGATGGCACAACAATTTGACCATGACTTTTCGTCCCTCTTCCAGCTTTCCTGTGCAAGAGTCCATGTTCCCTAAAGAAATGTCCTTTCCTTGGAGTGTTATGAGTTTTTGACAATTTTCCAAAACAAGGCTTCAATGTGCTGTCTGCTTCTTGAGCCCGTTTCATTTGAGTTGAATGAATTTTTAATTTGGTGTCCCTCTCTATGTTCCTGGAGTCAGACCTGGTCTGGATTCCTGCCATAACCATAGGTTTTACAGGGTCTCCCAAGAAAACATATCTACGCCCCACCATCAGGGGGTAAAAGGGATCATCTATCACAGCTGCATTTATCTCCCCTTCCACATAGCGACAACTGACATGAATCTTTGCTATGGGTAAGGTGAGGGGTGATGCTCCTTTTAGTGGCCCTTGAATATCTACTGTTTCTGTGGTGATTTGTTCAGGGTGCACCAGAGATGCACACACGACTGCGTTATAGGATAAACCTGTGTCATACATTCCTGTGACTTGTTTACTATTCACAGTCACTATCTCCTGTGTAGGTGGGTGATGGAAGCTATTCTGATTCCCAGTGAGTTCCTTCTTATCAGAAGTCCTCACCTGTAGACATGCAGCATGATGAAGGGGTTTTTTCCTCCCACATTCATCAGTGTTGTGGTTGCTCATCTTACAAAATTTGCACCACTTATCTCCCTGTTTGTAGGGTTTCTTTTCCTGAGTCTGAGGGTTCTTGTCCTTATTATCAAATCTTGGCTTATTTCTGTATGGATGATCCTTCTGGTCAAACTGGGTATTCTGCGGTGGTGGCTTATATCTTTCTACCTGCTTCCTTTTTGTTCCTACCAATTCAGCTTGAGCTGCTTGGTATCTCTCTGCACATTTCAAAATGTCTTCCAGCCTCTCTGCTCCTTGTTCCATAAGGAATTTCCTCATTTCTTGAGACATGGAATCTTTCACTTGCTCTAACATAACCATTTCTTTCAGATCCTCGTAGGTTTTCTGATACTTACCTAAACTACTCCATTTCAACAAATACGTTTCTAGTCTAGCTGAGAACTGGTTATATGTTTCTCCAGGTAGAGGTTTAGAAGTTCTAAATTTCTTCCTATATGCCTCTGAGTTCTTTTCATACCAGATCAGTAAGGCTTGCATTAGTATTTCATAATTTTCCTGATCTTCTTTGGGGAGTTTCAGAAACACATCATATGCAATACCTCTCAATCCCTGAGATAACTTTAAACTCCATTTCTCCTTTTCCAGTCCATATGTAGAGGCTAGTCTTTCATACCTATCCAGGTACGACTCGATTGCATCCTCCTTTTCAACAAATGGATCTAGGTGGAAGTTCATGGCCCCATTTGCTGTGTTCTGAAAAGAGCTATTCTCAGAACGTGGTGAGCTGTTACCATGGATGCTAGTCCCAGCCTGAAGTTCCAGTTCAAGCTGTCTCATTTTCAGCTCATGGTCTCTCTCTCTGCTTGTAACCTCAGTTCTTCTCTCTCTGCTTGTAACCTCCGTTCTTCTCTCTCAGCTTCTAATTTCTTGGCTTCTCTCTCTGCTTCTAATTTCTTGGCTTCTACTTCCAATCTCTTTTCTTCTCTGTCCATATACTTTTCACATTCCGTCGTGACATACTGGACCAGATCATCACCACTCTTGCCAAGCTCTTTTCCCACCTGCAGTGTGGCAGACTTAAATTTTACCAAGTCAGCCATGATGTATCTGTAGTCTAGTAGGGTAAGCTGTCTTACTCAATCTAAATTACTACAATATAATTAACTTAATTAAAATTAAAGTTAATTAAACTGACTTCACCATATATGAAACAGCTTTCTTTATCTGTACTCAATGGTACTCCTAAAAAATATTTATTTCCTACTATGTTAACTCTTTCCAAAAATTTTCAAAAAAAAATTTTCTACACAGCAGAAATAGAAAGTTGGCTCAGGAATATCAAAGATATATCCCGCAGTCGAGCCTCCACTGTAGCGGGAGGTTAATTAGAGTTAGATATCTATATAGGAATCTAGGTATGTCGTATGCTACCAGGATAGTATGCCAGTACAGAGTTCTGGTCTTACAGGTAATACCCCAGTCTTAGAAATAAGCACTGGTGTATGGCTATCATAGAAATAGTCAGACTGTGAAAACCCTGGCCAGTTGGTAAGAAGTTGTACCAGGATTTAAGGCGACTCCTCCCTATGACTATCTTATGATTACTTATATTCTAGGGGATAAGTAAAATGAACATTCACTGAAACCACAAATGGAAGAAGTGAATAAATCCTCAGGTACAGTTAAAATAGTTTAATAATTACACTAATATTCTATTTCTACTAGTTGGACAAGAGCATACACATATATATAAAAGTCTTCACACAATTACTATTATTGTCTGTTTAGACTTCAAGATCTTGAATATTAAAGTTACTGCAATCTGCAATCACTGATTTTAGTCTCTTGACTTTCCAATTAATTGTCATCAGTTGACTGAACTATGGATTTTCACTATTAGCTGTTTTATATATATATATTGGTGGTCAGTGTCCTAAGTGACACTTATCTGACTCTTGATCCTGCTGACACGGAACTGTCCTTTGTAAATATCAGACTTGGTAGACCCAACTGTAGGGATGCCAATGACCAGTTGAAGTTCACTCTTTGGGGTCCTGCACGTTTGTGGGATTGCCTCTGATGAACAACTCAGGTTTCTGATACTGGACAGTCTGGTTTGAGTTATTTCATGGAACCCTCAGACTCCAGATACTGACTGAAACTTATGGCGATTCGCTCACACTTCAGATAGATGTAGCGTAGTGGCGATTATCTGCCGTCCGTCCGTCTGTCTCAAACCTCTTTCGATGTGTGTCTCAGAATTTACCGATCCGCTATATATACGTATAGCGCGGACGTATCGGAGGGTACTGACGTCACAGCTTAAACCTAAGCCTGAAAAATCTTTCCCGAACAGCGGTTTCAGCCGATCTGTGCGTCGACTGAAATTTTGCCTTACTCATTCTCGGCATATATAGTATCCATATTGTTCCATCTTATCTAGTTTTATACAACCGATAAATCTCTATCTTCCTATCTATGTAATTTCCCAAACTGTTATTTGTTGATTTTAATATTTAGAACAGAAGTGGGTTTATACGCTTTTAACGTAACTGTGGGCAGCCGAAATACGCATATATCTCCGTAAATGATAACTTCCTACCGTTTCTTTTATTATGCAGTTATACATAATCCTTTCCTGGACCACAATGTGAAATCCTTTTAATAATGATTCCCTTCTGCTTTTATTTATCGTTGGCGATTTCCTCTGTCTGATACACATTTCGCTGATACGCCGCCATTTTGAAAGTGGTCAATCGATCGTTGACGGGTTTATAAATCTACCTGAAAACGTTTGCAATGACTTGAAACCAATTTTGTGACAATCTGATCTGTTTATTTATTATAAATTTATGTCTGCTACGCTGTTAATCTTTCTGTGACATCTCATTTATCATTCCTGTATTCTTGTTTCTGAACCAGTTGTTAAAGTCCAAGTGCCGGGTGACGGTATTGCCTCCCTTGCTTTGCAGTAGTGGTCCAACAGTGGCCAACACTCAAGAGTATCTAATATGGGCTTCAAAGGTATCTACCTTCGCACAAAATGACTCTTGGCAGATATGTAAATAGAAGAAACAAAACGCTTATATCTTCAGGGAGTCTTCACAAGATATTCAGAATAAGCGAGAACAATACTGCTTTGGCTGAGTATGTTAACTCTATAATTCTACCGACGCTTTTGTGAAGGATTTAAGCCCTTATTACTTTCAGCCCGTTTAAGCCCCCACCCATGATTTACTCAGTGGAATTATATTATTCTAGTATAGCTCTGTTTAGAGTGTGTATTAATTTGACTGAAACAAACATGCAGTAACTTGAAAATGATTAAATCGAAGTTAAATTTGTAACATTACAAATAACACAATTTTATAATCACTTTAGGTTTTAGCAGTTGGAAAATAATTTGAATAGTTATGGATCAAGAAAAGTTATCATCACAGTGTTTATTGAATGTGAGATGTTTCAAGAGGTTCAAGTGGCAACATATATTTGAACTTAACTGCCAATGACGGTTCTGCTCCTTCTAATGGGTAGGTTCTTTTCCCTCTGCTCACGCTCGTCTTGGTCAAGGTTGCCGGGTGTAGCTCGTTTTTCAGAAATGTCAAGGAGAGTCTACCAAGTGGGTCCTTCGTCTTAAAGCTTAGGCCACTGTTGACTTCTTGTTCCAGAGATAGTACTTCCTGCTGGTACAACCAATACCTATGGTAAAAGAATAAAACGAAACGCTCTTCTGGGTATGGCGTTTTCCACCCCACAGTTATGGGTTCCTATCTTCCCTACCACCATCCCAATTACTCAGAGTTTACTCTCGATGAGAATTAAATTTAATCTCTCGGGATAGAACTTTCTTTTATTTAAATAGAATAGCTTTCATAGTTAATTTATATTTAAATGAAAAGGTTAACAATACAGATAGAGTATGTTTGCATATACATCTCCACTGATTGACAAGTATTCACAATATAAATTGAATATGTTTTCATTTATGTTTTACATTGATTGAGAAGTTTGAATATTCCATCACTTTAAAATGAATATTTTCACATAGACATTTACACTGATTTAAAGCATGAAAACTTACATTACTTTTAAAGTGGCTATGTTTAAAGGGACATTTACACTGCTTTGAAAATGTAAGTATTAGACTTAGAATGTGCATCACTTCTTTCATCTTTCCCTCCCTGCTCCATAGGGAACCTGGAGCTACTTTATGCTTTTATTTCTCTTTATATATATATATATATATATATATATATATATATATATATATATATATATATATATATATATATATATATATATATATATATATATATATATATATACACTGGTAGATTTTACTAAGCTGGACAGGTTTGCACCTGTAGGCACGAGACTAAAGTAGACACCTTGGTCCTCCAGGTCCGGGGTTTTAGCACAAGGCCAAAACCCTATCTATGTAAAAAAAAAGAAATCAAGTTACCGAAAAGCCAACTATTAAGCACCCTTTGCTGCGGGATGGACATCAGGAGTTTGAACATCATATGACTGCCAGTTGTGAAAGCCGAAAGGAAGCCACTGACACGAAAACGCAGGTCGAACGAACGAACGAACGAACTTTATTTTCGAAGGGTAAAGAATTGGTCGTGATCGCTAAGCATGAAACAAGAAAAACCAGAGTTGGGGCACTGCACGAAGAATGGCCATTGACCGAGCAAAATGAAGACATTTTGTTGCTGCACTGCAAGACGCCACTTGGCTTGGTGGCCACTGACTGCGAAGTGAAAGAAGGTAAACCATTCAAATCAAAATCACATAACTTTAAGACAATCTGTATCATCATCCAACAACCAACTCTCCCATAAACTAATCACGTCCACTCAGACCAACATACATGCTCAACTCACTCACTGATTTCTAGTTTTTAGGCATGGTCAACACGTATTCAAGCAATCCTCCGACTAATGGGATTGCTTCTAACATATTTGCCTCTCACATCAACTTACAGCCAAAACTGTCATCGAGCTCCCTGTAAAGTATGGGAGTTAAATAAATATCAATTATATATTTTTAAAATCTCTTCTTGACAATACGCTAATTATAACTGACAATTAGGTTGAACAAAAAAGGCCATGATAGTGGATTAGCGGAGACAAATCATCATCAGATGCCAGTCCACTCTCCTTCCATATCGTTTAAAAACTAACTGACTAGGCAATTCAGCTTTCACTGAACCTAGACTCCAAGTGAAAGAAGTCAATGTATTATGTGGAACAGATTATTCTTTAGTCAGATGTAGTTTAACACATTTTTTCTACCACATACAACTAAATGTTCACGTGACATGAATGGATAAAATAACAGGTAGTAGTTAGTATCGTAAAGGTCTCAGGTGGTCAGTTGTTCTTGTTAATGTTTTGAGAAGACTTAGGAAAGAGACTATTAAATATCTATGTTTTGAGAAGACTTATGAAAGACACTATTAAATATTTATGTCAACAAAAAATAAATTAACACATTAACTACCGAATTGAAAAACACACTGTGGCCGAATAAAATTGTTTTCCAATTTTCATACTGTAGGTGTTTGCACAAAGTAAGCTGTAGTTGTCGTAATTGTTAACAAATTTTTACGAATTACACGTCATTTTAAAGATAACTGAATGTACTATTACAATAAACACCGTTTATAACTCTAATAGAGGGTTTTGCTATTTAACGGCCCTCCGATGTCCGATGACTTGAAATATTTTCACAATTATAACTGCTTGCACCCCATCTCTATCAAAATCAATATTTCAATCAATGTGCACACCGTTTTCACTCTTGTCCTCGACGTTAGATCTATCAGTCAATTGTTGAAACACGTTTCTAGTCTATTCAGATGTTAGACGAGATGTACAAGCATTTGTTCTGGTCCTATCACTAGTTGCCACGGTAAACAGTGTTACACGATTTGGTAACTAACCCAAAACACTGAAAAATATGAACATAATATCAATTTTCCAGTGTTCTACAACAACCATGCTTTGGGAATTTGTTTTCCGGTGGCAAGTGAAAATCTCGAACCAGATCAGAAAGTGTTTCAGTACATTTTTCCTTGCGTTTTATTACTAAAACTATTACTATTTCATGTCTATCGCCATTTCTCTACTCTTTATGTGTTTAGCTCTCCTTCTACTTCATTGATCCTTGATATTTCAGAACAGGGTCTGCCTTGTATTGCTATCGACAGATTTTGTTAATTTATATCCTATCCAACGAAATCTCATGTTCCACTGGTGTCCGTCTGTTACTTATCATCAGTTCCACACAGCCATCTTGTCACACCATTTCAATCCATCTGTTCTATGCTAGCAACCTTTTATGAAAGTCTTTATATTTCTGGTTGTCCTATTTGTTGCTGTCCATGTTTCAGAGACGTACAGTTAGATGAACTTCATTTGTCAGTTTTTTGTTGTTAGACTCGATCTCTTTTGATTTCAATATATTAGTGACATTCCTCTTGTTGGTGTATTTAAAAAAAAGTAATGTCAAGGTATTTTACTCCAACTTTGTTTATATTGCTGACAAGATATTTATGTGATTCCACATCTTGATAGGTACATTACATGTGTAATCTAGCTCTGACTCGACAATTTCATTAACTTGTTTTATCTGTCTTTCTTTGCTTGTTTAAGCTGCTGCAAAACTGAAAGATAATGAAGAAGAAAAAAAAAATTAAGAGACACTTTTGCAAATGAACACTACACCAGAAACGTGGGTAATTTGTTGTCTGCCTTCATCAGCCACAGTCACAAACAAGAGACAAAGATGAGAAAGGTAGATGGGTTCAGAGAAAAAGGACGAGAAGATAACTCTGGCAATGGATTTGATACACATAAAGGAAACCTGTTGATAGTATTACAAGACAATCTTAGTTCTGGAATTAAAGGAAACCTGTTGATAGTATTACAAGACAATCTTAGTTCTGGAATTAAAGGAAACCTGTTGATAGTATTACAAGACAATCTTAGTTCTGGAATTAAAGGAAACCTGTTGATAGTATTACAAGACAATCTTAGTTCTGGAATTAAAGGAAACCTGTTGATAGTATTACAAGACAATCTTAGTTCTGGAATTAAAGGAAACCTGTTGATAGTATTACAAGACAATCTTAGTTCTGGAATTAAAGGAAACCTGTTGATAGTATTACAAGACAATCTTAGTTCTGGAATTAAAGGAAACCTGTTGATAGTATTACAAGACAATCTTAGTTCTGGAATTAAAGGAAACCTGTTGATAGTATTACAAGACAATCTTAGTTCTGGAATTAAAGGAAACCTGTTGATAGTATTACAAGACAATCTTAGTTCTGGAATTAAAGGAAACCTGTTGATAGTATTACAAGACAATCTTAGTTCTGGAATTAAAGGAAACCTGTTGATAGTATTACAAGACAATCTTAGTTCTGGAATTAAAGGAAACCTGTTGATAGTATTACAAGACAATCTTAGTTCTGGAATTAAAGGAAACCTGTTGATAGTATTACAAGACAATCTTAGTTCTGGAATTAAAGGAAACCTGTTGATAGTATTACAAGACAATCTTAGTTCTGGAATTAAAGGAAACCTGTTGATAGTATTACAAGACAATCTTAGTTCTGGAATTAAAGGAAACCTGTTGATAGTATTACAAGACAATCTTAGTTCTGGAATTAAAGGAAACCTGTTGATAGTATTACAAGACAATCTTAGTTCTGGAATTAAAGGAAACCTGTTGATAGTATTACAAGACAATCTTAGTTCTGGAATTAAAGGAAACCTGTTGATAGTATTACAAGACAATCTTAGTTCTGGAATTAAAGGAAACCTGTTGATAGTATTACAAGACAATCTTAGTTCTGGAATTAAAGGAAACCTGTTGATAGTATTACAAGACAATCTTAGTTCTGGAATTAAAGGAAACCTGTTGATAGTATTACAAGACAATCTTAGTTCTGGAATTAAAGGAAACCTGTTGATAGTATTACAAGACAATCTTAGTTCTGGAATTAAAGGAAACCTGTTGATAGTATTACAAGACAATCTTAGTTCTGGAATTAAAGGAAACCTGTTGATAGTATTAGGAAACCTGTTGATAGTATTACAAGACAATCTTAGTTCTGGAATTAAAGGAAACCTGTTGATAGTATTACAAGACAATCTTAGTTCTGGAATTAAAGGAAACCTGTTGATAGTATTACAAGACAATCTTAGTTCTGGAATTAAAGGAAACCTGTTGATAGTATTACAAGACAATCTTAGTTCTGGAATTAAAGGAAACCTGTTGATAGTATTACAAGACAATCTTAGTTCTGGAATTAAAGGAAACCTGTTGATAGTATTACAAGACAATCTTAGTTCTGGAATTAAAGGAAACCTGTTGATAGTATTACAAGACAATCTTAGTTCTGGAATTAAAGGAAACCTGTTGATAGTATTACAAGACAATCTTAGTTCTGGAATTAAAGGAAACCTGTTGATAGTATTACAAGACAATCTTAGTTCTGGAATTAAAGGAAACCTGTTGATAGTATTACAAGACAATCTTAGTTCTGGAATTAAAGGAAACCTGTTGATAGTATTACAAGACAATCTTAGTTCTGGAATTAAAGGAAACCTGTTGATAGTAATACAAGACAATCTTAGTTCTGGAATTAAAGGAAACCTGTTGATAGTAATACAAGACAATCTTAGTTCTGGAATTAAAGGAAACCTGTTGATAGTAATACAAGACAATCTTAGTTCTGGAATTAAAGGAAACCTGTTGATAGTAATACAAGACAATCTTAGTTCTGGAATTAAAGGAAACCTGTTGATAGTACTACAAGACAATCTTAGTTCTAGAAATAAAGGAAACCTGTTGATAGTATTACAAGACAATCTTAGTTCTGGGGAAATAGAACTGAAGACAGAAATAATAGTGATAAAGTAGAGATGGAAAGATCTAGAGATGTTAGGACAAGACGGCACAACCTGACAGATTTTTTTTCTCAAAGGTCAATGCTCCTTCATGACTTGAAGGATAATGATGATGATGATTAAAGAGAAAAAAAACGAGACAACATTTATACTGAAATAAAAAATATAGTCAGAGATGTGAGATAAGATGGTCTAGTATGAGAAACATCTCACGAAATAAAAAATATAGTCAGAGATGTGAGATAAGATGGTCTAGTATGAGAAACATCTCACGAAATAAAAAATAGTCAGAGATGTGAGATAAGATGGTCTAGTATGAGAAACATCTCACGAAATAAAAAATAGTCAGAGATGTGAGATAAGATGGACTAGTATGAGAAACATCTCACTAAATAAAAATAATGTGAATATAATTAAGGGAGATAACGCGTTCTTAATTAAATTATAGAAACGATTTAATTTAAAAAAAAAGAAAAGATTATTGTTAAAGTATATTTCCTATAACAGCATCAGCAGGCCACACAGGCCATCACTTCTGTTATTATGGTGCATAATGTTCTGTTAATGTTGATAGTTTGTAGAATGCTTATGTGGTGGGGAGTGTGGCGTATCCATTGACAAGGACAATGTCAGTAACGTCGAGCTTATAGGTGGCCGACAGGTGTGTAAATATGTATATATATATATATATATATATATATATATATATATATATATATATATATATATATATATATATATATATATATATATATCTATATATATATATATATATATATATATATATATATATATATATATATATATATATATATATATATATATATATATATAGGCGAATGTCTTGGGTATTTTAGGTTTATTTATGTTTTGCAATCACCCACACCACAGTAACGATGGTCAGGAATAGACCAACGGGTAAGACCAATAGTTTACAACTCACAATATACAGTTTATTGACACAGTAACGTAGACATCAGGAACAGTACACTGTCACACGTTAGAATGGCATACAAAATCCATGGCAAATAGGTTGCAGAACACAGTAAATCACTGCATCTTAAATATCCAGAGATTGGTTGCATACACCGCAACTCACAATACAGTTCATTAGAAAATATCTCAAATATCCAGAGATTGACTGCATACATCGCAATTCACAATACAGTTCATTAGAAAATATCTCAACTCATTACTTTAAACGTGCTTACTAGAAAAAACAGCCCGGTACATAAAAATCCTTAACACTTAACTCCTACTAAATAATTATGACTTAACATTTACACCGACCCCTGGGGGAAAAAAATGATATCATCATTATTTTTTTTTTTTTTTGAAAATTACATCGAACAAAAATGTGAGGTCGATGAAATTCTAATATCTACAACAAAGAATAACAATATGTTAAGTCATATCAATAAACCAACAATAGAGGGATGGAAGTATGTGTAGAGTATGAAGGTGAAGTATGCAAAGAGAATCAAATTCAAACAAAGATGAAGTATATGAAGTATAGACTAAGTATGACCCAATAAGTGGAAAGTGAAAAGAAGAGATGAAATGAAATGAAGAATGACCAGCAAAGAAAGAAAGCAATGACATGTGAGTAGTGAAAGAAAGCAATGATACATCATGGTAACAATTGAAATTAAACAATGCTTTGTGTAAATAAATACAATTATGGCAAAACAGCATAGAACAGAAAGGCAATGCATATATACCAAAAAACAAAAAGAAAGCTACAATCTAAATAGAGCATAATAGGCAAGAGAAACAAGTTAATAAACTTATCCAGTACTAATAATGAGCTTAATCGAGAAGCAGAAACTAATATCGCATATACACAGTTATTACTGGTGCACAACTAAGTGCTAGGTAATGAAAATAAATAACAATGTCAGAAAAAAACACATTTGATAAATGTTCACCACCGAAATATATCGTAATGATACGTGAAGTTTAAATACTATTGTCAATCCTATTGTCACTCATACAATGCTCATCCACGCACTGTCGTGTTTATTACTAATATTCTAATAACATGTCACATGAAAGTTAAAAAAAACAATATCAAAGATCCAGAGGCCTTGGAAAGTCTTGTGAGCATAAAATCATCCACTGCAGAGTCAGAATTCCGAATGGCTTGAGTGGTACAGTCAAACTGGCGCAAGGCGACACGTATAACAGGTAGTTGAGTAACTGCATAAACATGTAACAAAACAGGCTCCAATTCCAATCGAGAAGCCGCTCCTGCGAATAATCAAATGAAAATTTCTGTTTGGTAACGGTAGGATTTTATGAGAGAAAAAAGTTAACTTTAAATTTAACCTACCGGATGTGGCTGTGCAAATTTCATACCACTTTATGATGTTAATAAAACCTTCCTCCGGTACACGAGAAAGGGTAACAGAGAAAGTAGCACAGACTAACCTGGAATCATTAATTATATGGGGGGATAAAAGTGTTCGAACAAAATAGTAGTGTGCAAGGATGTATAGAAAAGTCGTGAACATACAAGTGATACCAACGTCATTTTGAGTGTAATGATGACCAAGAGTGTAATGATGGCTGACAATCTGAGATTTTGCGCAAGACAAAGGAAACGCAGTTGACAAAGGCGTACATCTCTAAGCTAAAATGAAGTCATAGCCTGTACTGGGCAAAGAAAAAAGCAAGAAACATACAATAAAGGTGTAAAAGCAGATAGTAGTAAACATGGACCTGCGTCGAAGTTTAAAAGGAAAGCAGTGAGTGCGACAAAAAGTCGTAAAAGACGAAGATACTGAGCTAACCGGCCCAGTAAGAAAGGTAAAGAAACTCATAAGGTATAGATATATACTAACAACTAAGTCTGTACATGTAACAAAGAAAACGCTAGTCATTGCAGCAAAGAAGTTGCAATCAACGTGACTGGATGTAGATTCAGTTGTAGCTATACAGTTAGTGTGTGTGTCAGACAAAAGCGAAGGATCGTCTTCTATAATAGTACTTAAAGAAGAAGCAAAGTTAGAGTAACGACGTACTGAGGTATGTCGAACTTGGCTAAAAGAAGCGCCTAAATTAGTATGATTAACAATCGTATCATCAATGCTGCAAGATCGGACCACGTTAGCAGAATGTACCTAATGATAAGATTTTGGCATAGTCGTTAGCGTGGAGACAGTAAGGTTATGTTGCCGTTCCCAAGCAGCAATTTGTACCAATGTACACACCTTTATACCATGTATCTGTCCGACAGTAAGGTCGGCGATTGGTGCTCTGAGCATACATGCGTGTATATAACCAGTGAAAAACCGTGTGGCAATGTGGACTATGGCAGTCGGAAACGTCTCAACTGTCCCACCGAATGTCACACATTTCACCATATTACCTGTTGCGCAAGATGGATGAACTAGAGACTGTCTAGTCCCAACAGTCGTGCATCCAGAATAAAAAAGCACTGAGACGGGATTACTATTTACAAATCCCTTGTGTAGGGTAAGAGACCCTCTTCCGTCATGTGCAGACAAGGCAGGAAGATTAGGTAGAGGATGACCGCAACTCAAGGTAGTCACCGCTGTAGGCTGGAACAAAGTTGTGCACTCAGGGCACTGAGATGCTCTCTCGAAATCGAAAGCAGAGCAAGCAGTAACATTAGAGATACTATTATTATTGTTACATTGATTACCAATAACCTGGGGCACCTGTTGAGCAGAGTTAGCATGGCGATGCGATCTGTCATTTGGAGATCTACCGTCACATCGAGACCTATCATAACTATTATATCTATTGGGAACATTGTTATTTCCTCTATTGAGACCATTGTTCTGATTCGAACCCCAGTTAGCATAGTTACGATTGCTATTTCCTCTTGGATCAAAATATCTATTAGATGGATTTTGTTGTCTTCGAGAAAAATTACTGTAAGGTTGATAAGCCATAGTGTGGTTATCCCTTCCATAATTTCCAGAATTGTTGGAACCAAAATGTTGAGGACCGTTACATTGTCTCCAGTTTCTTGGAGAAGGAGAATTACTACGTGATGGACCCCCTTGGTACTGTCCAAAATCACGATAATCTCTCCTACCAAAATTGCCATCAACACTTTGTGATCTACGGCAAAAATTAGCACTATATGGTATTGCCGAAGCCACGGGTAAACCTTCTCTGACTTGAGAGTGACCAACAATCACATTTGGGTGTGCCGTGACGTATTGGCTACAGTATTGTTCCATATCGTTCAAGTTTGTAGGCTTTCGCTCAAGTAGAAAGGAAAGAAAAGAAGTGTTAACTGACGACATGACTTTGTCACGAAGCAATAAGTCCATGAGGGCTTCATATGTGTGTTCAGTTTTTGAGAGTTCAATCCAACGTGAGAACGTAAGACGTATATTCGCTATAAACTCTGAAAAGTCTTTCCCAGTATCCGGTAATAGAGACTTAAAGCGTAGACGATAACCGTCTTCATCAATTTGGTATTTTTTAACAAGACAGCCCTGACAATATCATAGTTATTCTTGTCAGGCCCCTCCAACATACTTACAGCTATCATAGCTTCACCTGAAAGTAGTTCCATAAGTCGTGCACAATATTCCGACTTATCTATCTTATGAGACTCACATGTGAGTTCAAATCTATTCAGGTAGAATAAGACGTCATCGGAGATAGGTTTAAAAGGAGGCAATCTGATCTTATAGGAATTAGTGTTTGTCCTATGAGAAGTTGTTTGAGTGTCCGTAGCATTTTGTGTATTAAAACCATTCACTACCTTCATTTTCTCAACCTCCATAGATAATAACTTTTGCTCGCGCACTCTAAGGTTTTCTTCAGCTTGCATCTGAAGTTTTCTCTCTTCTATTTCCATTTGCTTTTGAAGATTTTTCTCTTCTATTTCAATTTGATTTTGAAGTGTTTTCTCTTCCATTTCTAATTTTTTTTTATTTTCCGCCTCCAATTTTTTTTTCTTCTAGCTTCTGAGCCTTGTCATATTCGACAAGTGCGAATTGTTTTACCTCCTCAGTAGTCATACAAAGGGATTTCCCATGTTTAATGAAGTAATCCAAAGATGCCATTATGAAAAATGTGTATGGACAATCTTACTACCTTAGAACAAAATTTTTTTCCTCAAATAATTTAAAATTTATGTATCACTTACAAATGCAATAAGTTCCTGTCCATAGAACTTGCACAATTAGTTTCTAACTAAAAACAATGTGATTAATTAATTATTAAAGTAATATTAATAATATTATCAGAGCATAACAAAAATAGACAATGCAAACAAGAGTGACAAGGACAAGATATAAAGAACAAATGACCACGCTTGCAGAATCAAATAAACAGGAAAGCAAAACTATAGAAAAAAATATTGCAAAGAATGCAATGACGCTGCGAAAGGAGCGACAAGACAAGCAACGGCACAGTGTATTAAAAAAAATTGTATATAAAGTAAAGATAGCAAGATAGAGGAAGACAATCACAAACAAATTAATCAATAAACTAATGCACAGAAAAAAATACTACGACAACGTCATAGAAACAGTTCGTCACACCTAAACAAGTACTGTTGTAAGAGACAAGTAGCGATCTGAACTTCAGCAAGGTTTTTAGCCTTGAACCGGAATTACCGCTCAATTGAAATTCACAAACTAAAACCTATAGAACATCTGACAAGAGCCCGAATTAGCTTCGAGATGAACCTCGTTTGTCAGACCGACCTCCCATCCGCCAAAATAAACATGGAACATAGAACATAGGACACTAAATAGAACAGAATATTCACATAATAAAGGAAGGCTTGTTAACATATACAGTGGCACAGTTTACCAACAAAAAACCACTTATCTTCAAAAAGAGAACTCCCGGCCTTCGCGACAAAACGATGGGCATCGGGTATCACACTGTACAATGCAGTCCAACGTTGAAAGGTACTGGAACTCCTCGTCAAGTCTTGAAATGAAACCGTTGACAATTGAATCCAGACGAAGTACTTGACATCTAATCTTAATATCGGACGGCTGAAATCTTGAATTGGTAATCTCGTACTTCTAGATTTTGGCATCATACCCCAAAACACTGGAGCCACCACTTCTGTTAAAGTATATTTTCTATAACTGCATCAGCAGGCCACACAGGCCATCACTTCTGTTATTATGGTGCATAATGTTCTGTTAATGTTGATAGTTTGTAGAATGCTTGTGGTGGGGAGTGTGGCGTATCCACTGACAAGGACAATGTCAGTAACGTCGGGCTTACAGGTGGCCGATAGGTGTGTAAATATGTATATATATATATATATATATATATATATATATATATATATATATATATATATATATATATATATATATATATATATATATATATATATAGGCGAATGTCATGGGTATTTTAGGTTTTTTTATGTTCTGTAATCACCAACACCACAGTAACGATGGTCGGATAGGAAACTCTTTACAGAGCGATACAACAGGAAGCAATCTGATCATCAGAAGAAGTCCCCCCGTTCGACAAGTGTTTCGGCCCTATATACTCCTTTACACTCTAAGGGGGGCAGGCCCACTTGGGTCATGACTCCCAAGCGTCTCAGCCTCCTGTTGTCTTGTATCGAAAATGAACCCATTTCACTTATGGTAGCAACTTTAATCCACAACTCCGTCAGCCGTGGAGGCAATTGTGAAAGTAACAAAGAGAAGACAAATTATTCCGTTCGCTCCGTAGCACATCACAACTATGGACACACACTGAGTCACCTGCGCGAAGCCGACGAGACTTGACACTGCGCGCTCGCTACTGAATTTCTTCCTGACACACTATATAGTATACATCGCCTGTCGCCTCTCAGCCACAGCCCTTTCACTAGTACGCCTAAAAGCTCAGCGTATTGTGGACTTAAAAAAATTCCTATTGTTTTCCGTTCGCAGCGTTTATTGTGACGATTTCCATTGCCCATTGCGGTTGTTCCACAGCCAGCCTGATGCCTTTTCGGCAGTTTCACTAAGCCTCTTCGGTGCCCTTGTTCTCGATTGTCCCCTCAGCCCCAACAGTTTCAATAGATCATACACTGATGCAGCCACAAGCCTTCTTGCGCCCACTTCAACAGCCATGACCCTTGCAGTGAACCCATCGTGTCTCAGATCCGTCAGATTTGTCAAGAATAGACCAACGGGTAAGACCAATGGTTTCCAACTCACAATATACAGTTCTTTGACACAGTAACGTAGACATCAGGAACAGTGCACTGTCACAAGTTATAATGGCATACAAAATCCATGGCAAATAGGTTGCAGAACACAGTAAATCACAGCATCTTAAATATCCAGAGACTGGTTGCGTACACCGCAACTCACAATACAGTTCATTAGAAAATATCTCAAATATCCAGAGATTGACTGCATACATCGCAATTCACAATACAGTTCATTAGAAAATATCTCAAATATCCAGAGATTGAATCACAATTCTTATTATATAATATGAGCCAACGTAATCCATGGCATTTTAATAATGCAGTAATAATGCAAGAAAATCGTGAAACCAGAAAGACATGTCGAAACAAGAAAGTAAATAATCAACGAAACAAAGACATAAATGAACAATATATTAAAAACGTAAAAAATCACTTAGCTGGGTCGAAGAAAAGAACATTTAAAATGGCTGAAAAAAATAAGCCGTCATGCGGAAGTGACGTAGGAGCTAGTGACAGCTAAGAACAGATAATTGAGGAAACAAAACGAACCAAAGCAAAAACAAGGATAGATAGGAAAATAACGACAGAAGCCACCAGAATTATGCAACATGATGCTGGACATTCATCCCAGCAGGTGCTAAAACGCCAATTTGAAAAATGAGACGATTCTCCAACGAAAAGCGAGTTTGGTCGTCGCCGATACATGAACAGAGGGGAGGGCAGTGACATGAATGTCAGAGTTACCTGAATGGTCAGGGCTGTTGAATTGAAGGGCCACCGGTAAATGTTTGCCATGATAGATGTCATTCATTTCAAAATTACAGATTAATTGTAGACGGTTTGACGGCATGAGTGAGTGTTGGTATACATAATTTATTTATTGTTATTTATTTATTGTTTTGTTTATTTTATTTTATTATTTATTATTTTTTTTCCCAATTACTATCTTGTTTGTTTAAAGAAAAAAAACAGCTCATTTTTTATTAAGATTTCATACTGTAAATGAATGCTGTTATGTTAACTGTACAATGTTGCATGCCTTTAAATTAATGCTTAAAGTAACACGTGGGCATGAAAGGATATAGTATGCAAGATAAATGAGAGTGGAAGGGCAAAATGTTAGACGGGCATGCACGCCCAATTCTTCACCCTTCGATCATAATGTTCGTTCGTTCGTTCGTACTCCTTACTTCTTCCATCGTTTCCCTTGGTTTATGCATCTCTTCTAATTTCTCGTATCTCATAATCCTTGCCTTTCAATGCCGCTCCTTTTCTCTTCATTTACCGTCATTTCTCCTATTTCTCTCTAAATATGGACTCGTGTATCGGTAATCTCGTCGATCCCCATCTCTTCCACTACTACTTCTCTTATTTCTATCTCTATATCGACTCTGAGATCGGTACTCTCTTTGATCTCTACTTCCCCTTCTGTTTTCCTTGTTCTTCGATTCTTTGTATTTTCTATCGGTATATCTGCAAAGTGCAGCTATCTCTTTCTCGTCCTCCCTTTCACCACTATTTCTTCGTCCATGGGCCCTTCTATTCTTGTCCCTACGACTACCATCACAATCTTCGTCACACACTGACCAGTCTGAGCACCCTGATATGGACGTGTCTAAATCTTGTTGTCTCCTCCTGTTATGTGTATGACCGACTTTATCTACTTCTCCTGTTATGTCTACGATAGACTTTGTCTACTTCTACTGTTATATCTATGATCGACTTTGTCTACTTCTCCCGTTATGTCTATGATCGACTTTGTCTACTTCTCTTGTTATGTCTATGATCGACTTTGTATACTTCTCCTGTTATGTCTATGATCGACTTTGTCTACTTCTCCTGTTATGTATATGATCGACTTTGTCTACTTCTTTTGCCCTTTTCTTTCTATTTTGTCTCACCTCTAACTGTGTCGTATTTCTCAACTTTGCCAGGCGCCTATCATAATCGGATGAATCGTCTGATGACGTCCAATACCTCTTCGTCACTCGTTTAATCCCTTGCACCATCGCTTCCTGTACCTCTATATGTTCTGCTGCGGTTTCCTTACCCTCCTGAGTGTCTCCCTGTGAACTGTCTTGTTCTCTCAATCTCTTTTCTCTATCCTGTAATCTATGCTCATATTCCATCATTGTCATGTCTACCTCTTTCTCCGAGTTATCCCACTCGGTTCTCAATCTTTGTATCTCCTCCGAAATATCATTATCCTGGAAATTGTCCTGTGCAACCTGCGTAGTCACTATCCTGTCATCCTCCGACGTATCTCGCCTTTTTTCTTCTTGTTCTTGGTATGTAATTTGTGGACGTGGGGTTAACCAACTTGGTTTTTGTAACGGTGTGTTGTTTTGCTTGAAGTATGTATGTATATCGTTACACCGTTGTGGATGGGTACCAATCTTTAGAGATGAAGGAATTGGTCCTTCTGGGATGTAGCATGATATTGTAAGCATATATTGTTGGTATCCCTCCTTACGGTCTAGTAGTATTAATGTACAGATGCAACCTTGTCCACAGTACGTAGTACAGAGTACATCACTGACTCACGACGAGGAAAGTCATAAAGGTGTTGAATAGCTAGTGACGTTTTCTCAATATTTATTAACAACACAACGACGACATCGAAATGGCATAGTCACTGACAACACTTGTAGACATCACAGCATGTTAATGGAGAATAATGTAACTGACGTTAATGCATTGTAAACGACTGTAAATGTATTCAGGTGTGGAAACCATCATCATTTTCTATAACAGCCGATATATATATATATATATATATATATATATATATATATATATATATATATATATATATATATATATATATATATATATATATATATAAATGTAGGAGATTAAATCCCTTCTCCTTCTCTGACCTCCAGCAAGACAGGCATGACTTCTGGAGTATCAAGTAATGTCCTCTAATTTCCTTTAATAACAACGGTATCAAACCTAAACTGACATGGAACCGCCAGAGCAGCAAAGTCCAACAAGTAGATAACCTTTAGGACATGCATCAACCCGATGCATAACAACATGGTGATTCGTGAGTTGAAAACTTCTCAAAAAAACGTAGACTCTTTCCCGCCCAGGGAAAGTTGGCAAATAGGCAAAAAATGTCAATCATGAAAGTTAGCGACAATGATAATCAAGTAGAGCAATTACCTTCTCTTCAGGAATAAATATACAACTCACTCGCCTCCAGGCGCTTTGAATCACAAAGGGGAATATCATCTAAGATGAACCAACACTATAGAGGACTTCCATTCCCCGAACAATATGATCATGACAGACGCTGAAAAAGCGTCTATCTTTCTCGACAAAATCAGTGACACTCCCGGGCGCAAGCTTGTTCAAAACCCACAACCAAAAAACAGACATGCGCAGAAACGTTCGATTTGAATACAATTCACACAACCCCGAAGCTATGGGCATATTCTAAGAACGACGCTTAAAATCGAGCCTTATAAGGATAGGAAATAACTATCGACTGTGGTTGCTAAACGTTTCAAAGAAAAGTGGGCCTGAGCGCTCCATAAATGGACACGACCCAAGATCGGTCAAACCACAATACCGGCAACCGAAGAGCATAAGAACAGGTAACCACTTAAAGTAAAAAGTAACATCAATTCCAAGAGTTATATACCTTGCATTAGAAAAAATTGAGTACACAGATACCATAGCAAAATTCTTATGCGTAACAGTTTTATCCCGGGTTTTTCATGCATTCCTCCGTTGTTACGATCTGCCTACTCCTTGGTGGGTGTCTATGTTCTCCGCTGAGAGCGTTTTCCTGTGATGTGCACTTCTCGCTTTTGTCCGGTACTTCCGTTTGTGTGCCGACGTCTCTCCGTGTTTTCTGTTTCCGTACCAACATTAACCATTCGTCTCTGCGTATTGTCCTGTCTCTTGATTGTTGTCCTATCCTGAATGTTCCATGGTCTATTGCTAGGACTTTCTGTTGTAAACCTTCGTTGGTAAGATCTGTTCTTGGTGTTCCGCCATGGTTCTACATATAGATGGGCTTTTTATTTATTCTAAATGTGGGTGTGTTACCAACAGATTACTGGTGGCAATGAATATAGATATATATATATATATATAGGAAGATTTTTATTTGTTTGTATACTTGTTATGTTTGAAAATATTTGGTATAAGATTTTGGGTTTAGATATGTTTCGTTAGAACTTTAGCCTAAGGGGCGAATACTCATCTTTGGATTCGATTAAATGTAAATATGGGGTTGTCCCACTTGAATAGTTGAGGGGTTAAACTTTGGCGCATGCCCAGACGATTGGTTGTCAAGGTGGGTTTCCGTCATGTTGGGTTGCTGAAAGCTGGACGGACAGAAGTCCGAAGACTTATTCTTTGCTGTGAAATTCTGGGGGAAGGTGACATCGTCTGTATGTCTATTATGTCTAGGTTCCTCCCCAGAATTCATTCTTTACGCCAAGGGAATGGCGTGTGCTGTTATTAGTGTTTTCTAAACCTAAGGTAAAGTGAGAACATTTTCTAGACTTTGCCTAGGGCTAACGATAGGCGGATGCCATATCATCGTTATATATGTATTTAATGGATCGTACATGGACGATTCCTTGATTAGCAGCACTAGGAGTGGACATGTGTAACCCTTTTCGATGAGGTATGAAAACCCAAGGTACTAGTTGAATATATGAACGGAGCCTTCAGTTATAGTGAGGATATCTTCGGTATGAGCGCCGCTCACTGAGACTTGCGCCATCTTGAATTCCACTTTGGGGTCTGTGTGAATCATCGGTCAGAGAACGGAGATATCTTATTATCTGATGGCGATATCACGACCTAAATTGTTTTTGGAGTCCACTCTTCGTTATTTATGATTGACAGCATAACTATAAAACCCTGTGAAGTTATAGCCTAAAAAAGACTTAGCCTGAAGACTTGGTCAGCAGAGGTTTTGCAAGGGAGCATTGTGATGAACATTATTATTGTTACCTCAAACTGACGCGATTAGTCAGTGGAGGCATGAAACGACAGACATTCAGAATATATATATACTTGCATACTGTTTCGATTAGACTCTCATGCTATACGTACGCATATTTGATGTTGCCACCTATTCTTCAAGTACATAATGATTTATTGTGTCAACGTGTTCCTATGACTGTAAACCGTGCTGTCGGAGTTTACGTCCATTAAAAGTGTAAGAAATTATCAACAGCAGTTCCAAACATCTTTGACTTTCACACATGAGTGAATGAGTGCCTTATACTTGTCAACATACGAACATTTCATACATTCGCGTAACCTGCATTCTCACTCAATACAAACACTGTCCCTTGTCAAGGCCCCAATACTTGGTGGACAAGATGTCATGTATGCACCTCACTGTGTTGGTTTGAGTTGACCATCTCCTTCATCACTACATAAGGGAGCATTCATCTATAAGACCGTAATCCTACACTTATCGATGTCCAGTGTCCAATCATACAATCATCAATGTGTGAATCATACAGTTATCAGACTCGTGTATCGGTAATCACGTCGATCCACATCTCTTCCACTACTACTTCTCTTATTTCTCTCTCTATATCGACTCTGAGATCGGTACTCTCTTTGATCTCTACTTCCTCTTCTGTTCTCCTTCTTCTTCGACTCTTTGTATTTTATATCGATACATCTGCAAAGTTCAGCTATCTCTTTCTCGTCCTCCCTTTCACCACTATTTCTTCGTCCATGGGCCCTTCTATCCTTGTCCCTTCGACTTCCATCGCAATCTTCGTCAGACACTGAACAGTCTGAGAACCCTGATATGGAAGTGTCTAAATCTTGTTGTCTTCTCCTGTTATGTTTATGATCGACTTTGTCTACTTCTCCTGTTATGTCTATGATCGACTTTGTCTACTTCTCCTGTTATGTCTATGATCGACTTTGTCTACTTCTCCTGTTATGTCTATGATCGACTTTGTCTACTTCTCCTGTTATGTCTATGATCGACTTTGTCTACTTCTCCTGTTATGTCTATGATCGACTCTGTCTACTTCTTTTGTTACGTCTATGGTAGACTTTGTCTACTTCTACTGTTATGTCCATGATCGACTTTGTCTACTTCTACTGTTATGTATATGATAGACTTTGTCTACTTCTCCTATTATGTCTATGATCGACTTTGTCTACTTCTACTGTTATGTCTATGATCGACTTTGTCTACTCCTACTGTTATGTCTATGATCGACTTTGTCTACTTCTTCTGTTATGTCTATGATCGACTTTGTCTACTTCTACTGTTATGTTTATGATCGACTTTGTCTACTTCTCCTGTTATGTCTATGATAAACTGATAAGTGCAGATGTGATGAAAGGGAAATGATCTTGGGAAATACGTGTTGAGTAGAGTTAATTTTGGGTTAGAGTACTTGCTTACAGATTGGTATGGATTTGTTTAAAGATATCTCCTCTTGGTTTCGTGGAAGACAGTATGTCAGATAGCAGGTGAACTCTGGTCATAATGTACTGTTTCTGAACTGTTTTTGAGTGATGTGTGAATAGCTCTCGCGGCTAGTGTCCGGAGGGATTTTTGAGAGGAGTGTTAAGAGAACAGTAGATTCTCGTGACTGTGTGAACGGGGTGTGTTCCCGTGGGTTCAGTGTGCAGGGTTTTTGACTGAGGTGGTCAGCCCTAAGGTGTTTTTTGGATAATGGATGCCTGCGCAGGGCTATAGAGATTTTGTAGGCCTTGACTATTATATATCTGCCGTAGATGCAGTATTTGTACACTGATGTGAAGTATAGAGATTTTGTAGGCCTTGATTATTATATATCTGCCGTAGATGCAGTATTTGTGCACTGATGTGAAGTATAGAGATTTTGTAGGCCTTGACTATTATATATCTGCCGTAGATGCAGTATTTGTGCACTGATGTGAAGTATAGAGATTTTGTAGGCCTTGATTATTATATATCTGCCGTAGATGCAGTATTTGTGCACTGATGTGAAGTATAGAGATTTTGTAGGCCTTGATTATTATATATCTGCCGTAAATGCAGTATTTGTGCACTGATGTGAACTATAGAGATTTTGTAGGCCTTGATTATTATATATCTGCCGTAGATGCAGTATTTGTGCACTGATGTGAAGTATAGAGATTTTGTAGGCCTTGATTATTATATAACTGCCGTAGATGCAGTATTTGTGCACTGATGTGGAGTAGAGATTTTGTAGGCCATGATTATTATATAACTGCCGTAGATGCAGTCTTTGTGCACTGATGTGGAGTAGAGATTTTGTAGGCCATGATTATTATATAACTGCCGTAGACGCAGTCTTTGTGCACTGATGTGAGGAGTAGAGAGTTTGTAGGCCAGGATGTGTAAGGGCCGTATGGTGTGTTAACTACATTATGAAGATTCATGTTTCGATGTAACTGTATTCGTCTAGATCTACGTGATGTTATAATTGTAATAAACCATGGTTAAAATATCATCAGACGTTACACCATTCCATGACTTGGTGTGTGCGCTACTGTGAGTGACTGTCCCAAACCACACTCACCTTCTTCACCATAATTAATTACATATAACATTTGGATTCTCCTTCACTAAAAAACTCTTTAATTATCAGTGGTGGACCAAACCAACGGGTCGTAACACCCACATTACATTCGCGTAACAAGAGGGTAAATTAGGTCAGATTCTGGACCAGTCATTACAAGTGGGAACACTGAACTGTGTTATGTTTGGCTCTGTGTGGGCGTGGCTTAATTCAACTGTACACAGGTATCAGCTGACTGCGCATATCCATCCTCATATCTTGGCGTGTTGTAGCAACTAAACTGACTTTATCAGTTGGTTTCCATATCAAACAGCTGTTATCTGATAGCGACATTGATGCCATAATTGTTACAGTGCTTGTTCCAGTCTTTCCATATGCAGATTCAACTATAGGTGCAGTATTTTGGAGAGTTCGTCTGCACGTATACCTCAAGTGATTGCGGGGTTGCTGTGATCGGTTCCTGTCGTCTGATGCATTGTTGAGGACATACTGTACAGTGGCAGGGATTTGAAGACAAGAGTGCCTAGTCCTTGTACCTTTTCTGCAGTGGAGTGTTTTAACGTCAGAACTTTGTGATATCCAGTGTGTTGGCGGAAGGGTCAGGATTACCTTCAGTTAAGTGCTTTTGTTGTGTGTAAATGTTGCCACTTCTGTCCATGTCAACAAGCCTCAATCTGCACTATCCTATTCTATTGATAACTATTGTTGGTGTTGTCGATAATTATATCGATTAATTATAGAATGTGATGATGTACAGGGATTGATGATACAATATTTGAGATCTAAACTTGATTTGGTATAATGAAAGTTTAATTAAGACATATATGGTTGACTAAGTAAACAAGTCACAATGGATTCTGATACAGATCCGGAGGATATGAGACCTGTATTAGAGTATCTGTTTCAGGAAGGAACAGATTATCAGGGATTAAAAGGCCCAGAGCTTGAGTCACATGTTATGGACAAGTTTTTGGTCTCTGCATCGAGATCTCTAAGAGAGTTTGCTAATGAGAGATTTCAGTCAATTCCTCATGTGAGTATGGCTGAGGATCTGGCAAGGTTATTGGTTTTGGACCTTCGTCTGTTCTTGGACAATTATATTAGTATTAAACGTGATAGCATATTGAAGAGTATTCGTACGTTATTGCTCGACGGCATATATAGTGACCAGGAAGAAGAGTTAAAAGAGAAGAAGCAAATAGGAGACATAAAACAGAGTACCCTAGAGCAAAGGGAAAGTTTTATAGAATGTACTGCTGAAGTAAGTGAGTTACATGAAAAAGTCTCTAAACTTACAGATGATTTAGGCAAATCAAACTCAGAACTTGCTAGTGTTCAAGCAAGTTTGGATTCAGCATTGTTGAACATAGAGCAATTGGAAGTTCAGATGAAAGAGAAGCAAATTGAGGTTGAAAAACTTACACAGGAGACTCAACAAAAGAAAGAGACATTAGTAGAGTTGATGGTTGAGAAAGAGAAGGTTGATAGGCTTACGAATAGTCATGATATTGAGATTGAGAGGGTTGATAAAGAGAGAATGAAAGAGTTAATGATGGAGAAAGACAAATTGATTAAGATTGAAAATTTGCTAGCAGAGGAAAGCTGCAAGGTCTTAAAAGCGGAGAGTTTAAACAAGAAATTAAGTGAACAGATTGCACTTAAGGACTTTGAGATTGTAGAAGCAAGAAGAAGAATAAATGGTCTGCTTGACGTAGTCTTGAATAGCAATATGTGGTCTTCCGTCAGTGTTGACGATGATAGACAGAAAGTTTCTTATCATCAGAACACTAAAGCAAAAAGCCAGCCTTATACACTTTTTGCGGATTCTACGGTCAAGAATGGTGGACATAGATCTTTCCGTGGGAGATATAACTTCTCACGCAATACAGATGATTCCAATGATAATGATTGCTGGCGGCAGAATAACAAAGGAAAATCTACAGTAATATCCAGTCCTGTAGATAAGGAAAGAAACAGTGCTAAATCTCAAGTCAGTGTGTTAAAAACCAACAGCGTATTTATTGACAGATCTGATAAATTGGTTACAAGTAACAAACATACTACTGCTTGTTCCATGAAGGAAACAAATGTTGTGAAAAAAAAAATAAAGAGATTGTCAAACCTTCTAGTCATACCCAGTCAAGGCAGTGTGACTCATTTTTTAAACACATTGCCACAAGCAAAGAAAAAAATAATTTTGATAGGAGACATAACCCTAAGGTTATAAAGTACCAAGGGAGTTCATCCTACGGTAACGTTTCTTCTCCCAAAAACAAGAAAAAATGTGACAGATCTCAACATTGTGATTCTAAAAGTTTAGAAAACTATAGCAGAAGTAATTATATGAAAGTTCATCAGTCTAGTAATAATTTTTCTGCTAAAAAGTCAGTTCTATCTGATGGACATTGTTATCTGGGAAGAAGTATTAAGAATAACTATTGTAACTGGGATTTAAATCAGTACAACGGTGTTAATAGAGCAAATAACAATGCTCTCAAAAGAAATTATACAGATCGCAACCAGGTTAACTGTGCTCCACATAAGAGCAAGATTATTAGCAATCAGAGTAATAGGAACGGTAATAGGTTCTTAAATGCTTTTGCTTGTCATGCTGATAGATTTGAGAGATCATCTCGGTCTTGTGAAGGTAGTAAAATTTTTTTCAGCCTACCGCACTGACAACTGTGAATTATAGGTCAGGTTGTCCCTGGGACGTCTATGTTGTCTGCTATGTGACGAGAGTTGTTGACATCGCAGGAGGGCCACAACCTTACACCACGGAGTTCGGGTAATTGTGTAGTGAACTTTTCCGTGTTTCCTCATAATCTTACCATGGATTAAAATAGATATTTTCATTTGTATTGTCTCACAGCGAGCGACTTTGCGAGGGGAATCACCATTCTAATTTTACATTACCTGTGAGAGATGTAGATCACTGTGTACCATTTATCCATTCAAGCGAGCCTAGACAGTACGTTAACCCACCGTGTCATGATGTCACCTTGCGTGTTGATGAGATGTTCGCAAGACCTCGAAGGAATTTTTTTTTTGTTTTTT
Organism: Oreohelix idahoensis; assembly: GCA_024509875.1. Taxonomy (NCBI): domain Eukaryota; kingdom Metazoa; phylum Mollusca; class Gastropoda; order Stylommatophora; family Oreohelicidae; genus Oreohelix; species Oreohelix idahoensis. The sequence goes on from JAMPIV010003842.1 coordinate 215,592, forward strand.
TAAAGGTCCTGTTTATTTTTTGTTCTGTTTACAAACACTGAATGTTATTGTATTCTTTAGTATAGAACTTTATATGTTGTTAATGAAATATTATGTAATCTTTGTAACATTTGATTGCCATAATTATTTGTTGGTTGTTACTTATATGACTGTATTTTAATTATGCATTAAATAATTTCTATGCTCAAACTTATTTACTGAGACAATGTAATAGTCATTTCTGTAGATAGTCCTGAGTGTTTATTCACTACTTAAAATTTTGTTTTGTTTTTTCATCATGGATTTGATACCATGTTTAATTAACATATTTATATACAGATTATTTGAATTAATTGTTTAGTGAAAGGTAATTTTAAACATAACTTGTATGTATTATTAATGATTTTTTCGTTGAAGTTAAGGACGTATTCTGAAACTTGGTTTCCATTTTTTCTCAATTATGACATTTGATAATTTAAACGATTCGATTTTTTGTCAGCTAGAATTAACTTAAATTTCCTATTAAATTAAGTGGGTAGAATTAACAGCGACGGCTGATACTCTTGTTCATTTAAAGAATTTAAATATCTGATTATAATACATAGTTAAGATAAATAATATTACACTTATATATATTTATAACTTCGTTTGTAGTTAACATTTTATTACCCAATGTGACGTTTCTTTGATGTATTTTTTTTTAAAAAAGAAGAGAAAAAAAAACTTACACGTTTTGATGTGTGTCTATTTAAAGATAAGATTATTTTTATGTTACTCAGCTAATTTAATTGTTAGTTATTAATTATAGCTACATATTACTTAGAAATAAAAATACTATTTTTATTTAACCTAAAGAGAAGAAACATTTTTTGTATTGTACCTTTTTTTGGAAAATGTGTTTTGAACATTGTGATATTTATTTTTTTCTGCGCCAGCGCTAGATTGTATGTTAGGGTTACTATTATGTAGTGACATTAATTCTTTGAAAATGTTGTGATGTTTGGATGTATTTTTTGGTTGTTAGCGCTTGACTATGCGTCAATGCGGAACTTGTGTTATCGTTAATAATTTTTTGTTTGGGTGATATTTGATGTAATTTATTTTTAGTTATGTATAAGTTTATAATTTAGTTAAATTACTTATTATGCTGTGCTTGTCATAAGCTTTCTTTTTTGTGTTAGTATATAAATATACTTTAGCATTTTTGTATTTTACAATACGTTGTTATATTTGGATAGTTATTGTTAGGTGTTGTTACCAACTTTCTTTACATTTGCATCTTTACTGTCATCTCTCTTTGTTGACTATTCGTCATTTCTTTACATCTTTTCTGTTGTCTTTTCAGTATTGTCTGATATTTTGTTTATGCTTCCGTGTTTCATCTTTGATGTCATTCATACTTCTAGTATACTTTTTTCGTAATACGCTATTTATACTTTCATTCTTTGTAGTGTTAAGTTAATTATATGACTTTAGATAATGTAATTGGTTCTTATAGTTCTATTTGTTTTACATGTATGGAATTGTTGTCTTCATTGTCATCATATGATTCTATTTGATTCTTATCATATTCCCATTTCATATTTTGTCTTTTCTCGTATGATAATTTATTTTCTGTTTAGTTTGTACTTTGTATACTTAATTTGGGTTTTGTATTAGATTAATTTTTATTTTGGTATGTTTGAATGATTATGTTGGATGATTTAGTCGTTATCTTACATTTATTGATGATATTTTTGTAGATGTGCTATGTTCTCTTGTCATAGGTATATTTTTGTAGGTAATTGATAGAACTTCATTAATTTTTTAAAAAATTTTTGGGAATTAATTTAAGAGGTATCTGTTATAACTTCATTGACCGTTAAATTTTTGGGAGTTAATTTTCAACAAAAAAAAAAATGATATAATCATTTTTTTTCCCTGGGAGTGTGGCAAACTGATAAGTGCAGATGTGATGAAAGGGAAATGATCTTGGGAAATACGTGTTGAGTAGAGTTAATTTTGGGTTAGAGTACTTGCTTACAGATTGGTATGGATTTGTTTAAAGATATCTCCTCTTGGTTTCGTGGAAGACAGTATGTCAGATAGCAGGTGAACTCTTGTCATAATGTACTGTTTCTGAACTGTTTTTGAGTGATGTGTGAATAGCTCTCGCGGCTAGTGTCCGGAGGGATTTTTGAGAGGAGTGTTAAGAGAACAGTAGATTCTCGTGACTGTGTGAACGGGGTGTGTTCCCGTGGGTTCAGTGTGCAGGGTTTTTGACTGAGGTGGTCAGCCCTAAGGTGTTTTTTGGATAATGGATGCCTGCGCAGGGCTATAGAGATTTTGTAGGCCTTGATTATTATATATCTGCCGTAGATGCAGTATTTGTGCACTGATGTGAAGTATAGAGATTTTGTAGGCCTTGATTATTATATATCTGCCGTAGATGCAGTATTTGTGCACTGCTGTGAAGTATAGAGATTTTGTAGGCCTTGACTATTATATATCTGCCGTAGATGCAGTATTTGTACACTGATGTGAAGTATAGAGATTTTGTAGGCCTTGATTATTATATATCTGCCGTAGATGCAGTATTTGTGCACTGATGTGAAGTATAGAGATTTTGTAGGCCTTGATTATTATATATCTGCCGTAAATGCAGTATTTGTGCACTGATGTGAACTATAGAGATTTTGTAGGCCTTGATTATTATATATCTGCCGTAGATGCAGTATTTGTGCACTGATGTGAAGTATAGAGATTTTGTAGGCCTTGATTATTATATATCTGCCGTAGATGCAGTATTTGTGCACTGATGTGAAGTATAGAGATTTTGTAGGCCTTGATTATTATATAACTGCCGTAGATGCAGTCTTTGTGCACTGATGTGGAGTAGAGATTTTGTAGGCCATGATTATTATATAACTGCCGTAGATGCAGTCTTTGTGCACTGATGTGGAGTAGAGATTTTGTAGGCCATGATTATTATATAACTGCCGTAGATGCAGTCTTTGTGCACTGATGTGGAGTAGAGATTTTGTAGGCCATGATTATTATATAACTGCCGTAGACGCAGTCTTTGTGCACTGATGTGAGGAGTAGAGAGTTTGTAGGCCAGGATGTGTAAGGGCCGTATGGTGTGTTAACTACATTATGAAGATTCATGTTTCGATGTAACTGTATTCGTCTAGATCTACGTGATGTTATAATTGTAATAAACCATGGTTAAAATATCATCAGACGTTACACCATTCCATGACTTGGTGTGTGCGCTACTGTGAGTGACTGTCCCAAACCACACTCACCTTCTTCACCATAATTAATTACATATAACATTTGGATTCTCCTTCAATAAAAAGGACTTTAATTATCATCGACGTTGTCTACTTCTCCTGTTATGTATATGATCGACTTTGTCTACTTCTACTGTTATGTCTATGATCGACTTTGTCTACTTCTCCTGTTATGTCTATGATCGACGTTGTCTACTTCTCCTATTATGTATATGATCGACTTTGTCTACTTCTACTGTAATGTATATGATCGACTTTGTCTACTTCTCCTGTTATGTCTATGATCGACTTTGTCTACTTCTCCTGTTATGTCTATGATCGACATTGTCTACTTCTCTTGCCCTTCTCTTTCTACTTGGTCTCACCTCTAAATGTGTCATATTTCTCAACTTTGCCAGGCGCCTATCATAATCGGACGAATCGTCTGATGACGTCCAATACCTCTTCGTCACTCGTCTAATCTGTTGCGCCATCTCTTCCTGTGCCTTTGTATCTTCTGCTGCGGTTTCCTCACCCTCCTGAGAGTCTCCCTGTCAACTGTCTTGTTCTCTCAATCTCTCTTCTCCATCCTGTAATCTGTGCTCATATTCCATCATTGTCATGTCTACCTCATTCTCCGAGTTATCCCACTCGGTTCTCAATCTTCGTATCTCCTCCGAAATATCATTATCCTACAAATTGTCCTGTACATCCTGCGTAGTCACTATCCTGTCATCCTCCGGCGTATCTGGCCTTTTTTCTTCTTGTTCTTGGTATGTGTTTTGTGGGGGTGGGGTTAACCAACTTGGTATGTGTTTTGTGGGGGTGGGGTTAACCAACTTGGTTTTATCCCGGGTTGTTCATACATTCCTGTCGTTGTTGCGATCTGCCTACTCCTTGGTGGTTGTCTATGTTCTCCGCTGGGAGTATTTTCCTGTGATGTGCACTTCTCGCTTTATTCCGGTACTTCCGTTTGTATGCCGACGTCTCTCCTTGATTTCTGTTTGCGTACCAACACTAACCATTTGTCTCTGCGTATTGTCCTGTCTCTTGATTGTTGTCCTATACTTAATGTCCCATGGTCTATTGCTAGGACTTTTATATTCTGTTGTAAACATTCGTTGGTAAGATCTGATCTTGGTGTTCCGCCATGATACTACATATAGCTGGGCTTTTAATTTCTTCTAAATTTAGGTGTTCTTTTTTTCTGACAATAAAAAATGTTTTCCAACATTTATTGGTCTTTCTCCAATTAATGTACTAGTTAATAAGTTCTTCACTCATGTCTACTCCTTTTATGTACATTTTATAATCCCTTAGAAGATTTGGCTGTGAAACATTAAATTCTCGACAATTCTCATTCGCGTTAGCTCTACCGTACGCTTAGTACACCTATGATCATTTATGATCATTTACAATGTGAACACACTAAACCAGTTTTATAGTGTTGACGGCACTATGTGCCTGGGAGGAGTTATTTGTCGATGACAAGGAAACAGAAATTTTTTGTAATTAATGAAAAGATACACGTTTTAACAAATACAGGCTGCCCAAGTACGCAATCTAGTGAGTAAATTTATTGTTCTAATAAAGCACAAGAATTTTTAGAATCATAACTGCAAAGAGAAGGAATACTGTTATAAGAATCTGTTATTGCTTAGTATGATTTGATATATCTTTAAAACATAATGTTGCTTTTGTTCGCATTAAAATATGTATAACGCTTAACTCTTATTATTGCTCACAAGTTTGTTGTTTCCTTTGCAATGCAATTACCTCCCTTACATATATTATGCTACATGTTTACATGGTTCACAGCATTCAGAGTTTCATTCCAGTCTCTAAACACATCACTGACCCACCTAGAGATATGTCCAAAATTAGTTCTATGATATGATATTAAATAACATCTGCTGTCATTATGATTAATAAGTTGAATTACAATTAAATCTAGAGTGTTGAAGAACTAGTTGTCAACATCCCATCTTATTAGTACTATATATTCAGACAATGTAATATTTTAAGTGAGACTTCACACATAAGCAGAAAGTATTTTGAACTTACTGGTTCTGTCAGACGCTTGATTGGAAACTGATTAATACAACTGGACACAATAATCCAAATCTATATACAATGTTTACGGTGACATTATATTTAAGTCTTCACATCAGTTCAAAACGTCACGAAAAGTGATAATATAAAATCTAAAATAAGGGAAAGGGGTGAGAAATGGTGAATTTAATAATGACTGTTGTTTGCTAGTAAGGTACTATTGTAGCGGAAGGTAACTCAAGAGCTGTGAAGATCTACTTTAGAAACACTGAGCTCTCTAAAGATCGACCTTGATAAAATCATGTCTGTTTTCAGGTTTCCGAGTATTTTTAATTTAGAAAGCGTACAGCCTGGATGTAAATTTTATCTCTGCCAGATAATCTGTTTTCTACAGTCCCATCGACAGAGTGGTAGAACATTCAAACTAAATGATGTTTTACCAAAATGTCAACTTGACTTTAAAGAAAAGATACACGTTCCTATCTCACACAGTTTATAATTTTAGTGAATTTTTGTAACCGACCTATTCTGAGCTTTCAGTAGGAAAAGGATGAGGGGGTGGGGGAAATACCTTTAATCCTGAGGATACTACACTTTTAAATGTATAAACATATAAGGAGGGGAAACCTGAGGCCTGTAACAAACAACACACAACGGAATCGCCACTATCCACTCTGCCAGCTACGCATTACTAAAATAATTCTTCACCGACAGAGGTCTAGCACAACCCCTCCCCCACGTGACCCAAATATGTACCATGGGACGACCCAGACAAATTATAGACGCAATCACTTCTGCAGTTTCACTATTAAACAGCATAGGCCAGATTACACAAGACAAAGATCTTAATATTGTGTCTAGTAAATGATAGAAGAATGAGAATAAGTAAAGGGCAGAATGTAGGTTTATTGGTATTTTAATAAACGTATAAACATTTAAGGAGGGGAAAACTGAGGCCTGTAAACAGCAAATAAATAAACAAACAACACACACCAGTATGTTATCAGGCACTCAGTGAGAAATAAAGAAGTAGAAGAACAGACAACAGAAAAACAACAGAAGTGATAGGCTTACCGGGATTCGAACCAGGACCTTCTGAACCGCACCCACCGCTTAGCAACCGGAGCGAATCACCACTATCCACTCTGCCAGCTAAGCATTACTATAATAATGCTTCACCGACAGAGGTCTAGCACAACCCCCCACGTGACCCGAATATGTACTATGTCTGTGACAGAGAGCTGAAGAAAGTACGAGTAATATGAGCTAACTGGTACTGTCAGAGATTAACTAAGAAACTAGTTAGTACAACTGAACGTAATAATATAAATCTATGTACTGGTACTGTCAGAGATTAGCTAAAAAACTAGTTAGTACAACTGAACGTAATAATATAAATCTATGTACTGGTACTGTCAGAGACTAGCTAAAAAACTAGTTAGTACAACTGAACGTAATAATATAAATCTATGTGCTGGTACTGTCAGAGATTAAATAAGAAACTAGTTAATACAACAGAACGTAATAATATAAATCTATGTACTGGTACTGTCAGAGATTAACTAAAAAACTAGTTAGTACAACTGAACGTAATAATATAAATCTATGTACTGGTACTGTCAGAGATTAACTAAGAAACTAGTTAGTACAACTGAACTTAATAATATAAATCTATGTACTGGTACTGTCAGAAACTGGCTAAGAAACTAGTTAACCAACTAAATACGATAATACAAATCTATGTAATGGTACTGTCAGAAACTGGCTAAGAAACTAGTTAGTACAACTGAATACGATAATATAAATCTATGTACTGGTATTGTCAGAGACTAACTAAGAAACTAGTTGGTACAACTGAACGTAATAATATAAATCTATGTACTGGTACTGTCAGAAACTGGCTAAGAAACTAGTTAGTACAACTGAATACGATAATACAAATCTATGTAATGGTACTGTCGTAGATTAACTAAGAAACTAGTTAGTACAACTGAATACAATAATTTAAATCTATGTACTGGTACTGTCAGAGACTGGCTAAGAAACTAGTTAGTACAAATGAATACAATAATATAAATCTATGTACCGGTACTGTCTGAGACAAGGTAAGAAAATAGTTAGTACAACTGAACGTAATAATATAAATCTATGTACTGGTACTTTCAGAGACTAGCTAAGAAACTAATTAGTACAACTGAACATAATAATACAAATATATGTACTGGTACTGTCTGATTAACTAAGAAACTAGTTAGTACAACTGAATACAATAATATCAATCTATGTACCGGTACTGTCTGAGACAAGATCAGAAACTAGTTAGTACAACTGGATACAATAATATCAATCTATGTACCGGTACTGTCTGAGACAAGATCAGAAACTAGTTAGTACAACTGGATACAATAATATAAATCTATGTACCGGTACTGTCTGAGACAAGGTAAGAAAATAGTTAGTACAACTGAACGTAATAATATAAATCTATGTACTGGTACTTTCAGAGACTAGCTAAGAAACTAATTAGTACAACTAAACATAATAATACAAATATATGTACTGGTACTGTCTGAGATTAACTAAGAAACTAGTTAGTACAACTGAACGTAATAATATAAATCTATGTTCTGGTACTGTCAGAGACTAGCTAAGAAACTAGTTAGTACAACTGAACGTAATAATATCAATCTATGTACTGGTACTGTCAGAGACTAGCTAAGAAACTAGTTAGTACAACTGAACACAATAATACAAACCTCTCTACTTTACGTGCTTATTTAGTTTTTGTTTGACCTCGTGTTATCTGTCCTTTTCTTAATTATCTTTTTCTGTCGTTTATGTTTTTATTCTTTTCATTTCACCTATATATCCCCACTCTTTTTTGCCGTTTTCTCTTTACTCATTATCACCATTATCGTTTAATTCCTGAAGGAGCATAGACCTACTCAAAATGTGTGTCAGTGTTACCGGTTGTTTTTCTTTTCTAGACTGTCACTGATGTTGAAAGGGCTGTCAGGCTTACAACATGTGGCCGACGTATTTCTTGGTAACGCGAATATAATGTGGGCCGGTTCTTTGGCGTATGATGATGATCTGGTTAATGATAATAGGACCCGGTAACAAAGCAAGATGGGTCAATACATGATGACCAGTTGACACGGATAAACACTATACTCGTTGGAAGAGTTAGTGTTAACAACATATTTATTCAATACGAAACTCTACATCAGTAGTTTACAGACATTCTTCATCAGCAATGGTCATGGTAGGAAAATGTACATAGTACAATTACAATTCACCAAAGACGTTGACCGACTGCACTTACCGTTACCACATCAAGGTTAACGGATTGGTAGTATACATCGTTCTGACGAAGTGACCATGTTAATATTCTTTACGTAGTTATCTATATTCCTTTACGCTTATGTCACCGGAAGGTCTACTACTGATACCATATCATCATTCGTGCTAATAGTTATCAGTTAGATTAGGAAGAGTAGTTACGAGGTTTTGTTGAAATAAAGACTCGAGTTACGCTAGTATCAAACTGAAACTGAAACTAGTCGAAAATAGGTTAAATAGTAACTCAAAGCTATCTTTTGGTGAGAGTTGCTTAGCAACCGATGACGTTAATCGGAATATCCGAGACCCTCTATCGCTATGCATATGCGACCCAATAAAATAAATAAAGAAGTATTATATTAACCATTTAAAAAGGTGGTAAAAGCGCACACCACACTGCGATGACAGATTTCGCATATCCAAAATCAGTTGATCTACAGAAGCCAGTTTGTACGGACGTAGCTCTAGTCCATATAACTGCTGATCTTGATGTTATCAAGATATCAACTCTGTGTGAAGCAGATAAGTTTTATAAAGTTGGGAATTCATATTACCTGTAAGTACAGCACCGTGTGACTTTTTCATTTTTCAGAATAAAACCTAGTTACGCCAGAAAAATGCCTAAATGTCGGGAAAACGATCTGAACTTATAAGAAATAAAACGGAGCTCTTAAATGTCTAATTAGCTCAAATCATAAAAGAGGTAGAGGCTCAACTGTCATTTACCCCTGAGTCGGATAAATCTAAGAAGCAAACGAAAAGGAACTAAGCAAAAATACTTACCGCAACTTGGATACTAATACAGGAAGAAATAATAAATAACCACACAGACGCATTTTTATAAGGATTTGTGAATGCATGCAAGTGACTTTGTTTGGATTGTATATGCAAGATAATAAACTGTTTTACTGGATCCCTGAAGACTTTCTTGACCACCTCCTGTTGAAGGTTTTACAGTAAATAGCGAACAAAGAGGAGTATGCTAATAAAAGTCACAACACATTAAACACCACAGAGGAATTCTGGAACGAACTTGGGTACAAACAACATCAAGAATAACTATCCCTGGCAGTATACCAGTATCTTGACTTGAGTGATACAATAAACAAACACACAAGAAACTTAAACATATATGCCTTATAATTGAATCAACATATACACCCACGGTAACACTTCAATCAGCTTCTAGCGTTAGTTGGACGCACTAGCAACTTGACATATCTGGTCAAGTTGAAGTTCTGTCATAACGTTACAGGAGAACAAGTATCAGACGCAAAATACTTAAAACGAGCCGTTTCTGGCTAAATATTAAAATTACAAGCTTCTTGGCATAGCTCCCTCAAGAAGAGTGTATTCATCTTTCATTTTTTACGTTTTTTACGCATTTTAATAGTGTTCATTTCTGTCTTCGTTTCGTCGATTATTTACTTTCTTGTTTCGACATGTCTTTCTGGTTTCACAATTTTCTTGCATTATTACTGTTATCGTTTCGCTCATCACCGTGGTTTTATCTGCTTGTATCGCTCATTTGACGTTTTCCTCATCATCATAGACCTTTGTAGTACCTATATGTAGTTCTTGTCCTTGTCACCTGTTCGTAACTGAGGCTGACGAAGGGTAAAACCCGAAACGTCCCTTGTCTTATGTGTACTGTTTACTTATAAAACTGATTTCATACCAGATTATTTTTTAGTTTATATATTTGTAGTCATCTTTCAGATGATCATAATTGCTACATATTCGTGTCTTCCCTAGACTTGGGTAAGAACACCATAATCAATCACGTCTATACCCGGCGCTAGTTATCTGGATTCGTCCTCAAGTACGGTGCCCGTATAGCAACAAATCACCGCGACATACGGCGCCATAATCGTTTAATAATGGTGCACGGTCGTACGCAAATAATATAACATACAATTAACCTAAATGCGCTCAAATGTGCGTCTACAAAATACTAGACGTGCACGTGAGGATCTCAAACATTTAACTCCCACTCTATGAATATAAAATAACTTAACAGTCAGGTTCTTCCGTCTTGTGCCAACCTCTCAAGATCTTTCCATCTTTACTTTATCACTTTTATTTCTGTCTCCAGTTAATGTCTACGTGTGTTGTCTAGTCTCTCTTTACATCTCTTACTCTGGTCATTCCAGAACATGGACTGTTTTGTAATGCTACCAACAGGTTTCCTTAATGTGTTTCTTATCTAAGTCCAGGATCATCAACTTTGTCTCATAACCTATTTACACTTGTCAACTTTGTCTCATAACCTATCTACACCTGTCAACGTTGTCTCATAACCTATCTACACTTGTCAACTTTGTCTCATAACCAACTTACACTTGTCAACTTTGTCTCATAACCTATCTACACTTGTCAACGTTGTCTCATAACTTATTTACACTTGCCATCTTGGTCTCCCGTTTGTGACTGTGGCTGATGAAGGGAGACAATAACAAAAGTACCAATGCTTCTAGCGTACAGATATAAACGTAACTTCCCTTTAAATGAATAAATCCACACGAGTATCTATCGGATAATCATGTTACAAAGGTCAAAACAAGGGGCAATAACTGCCATTTGGGTAATAAATTGTAATTATTGTTTTATTGTGAGAAGCAAAATAAAATGAAAAAAAAAATTAAAAATCAAAAGTGGAAATATCAGAGATAAACAAAATACAGCTAAGGGCAAAACTTCGCATGGCCATCATGAAAAAGTTAGCTGGTACCACATGGGGTGCTGATGAGAATATCCTCAAAAAGCTGTACACAGATAGAATCAGACCTGCTATGGAATATGCAATCACAGCTTGGTCGACGGCAGCAAAGTCAAATTTTGACAGAGTAAACAGACTCCAAAACGAAGCAGCACATATTATAACAGGGGCCCTCAAGTCCACAAAAATCAACTATATGGAAAACATTTTAGGGCTACAATCAATGGAGGATAGACGTGACAGCAGAGTCCTACAACAAGACGAAAAATTTAAGGGACTTGAAGGACACCCCATGTTCCAAATAATGAATAGGCTAGGAAGACGCAGGCTCAAGCGAACTAACTTTGTGGCCCAAGCAAAAGAAAAATTAGCAAAAATTCCATGCTAGCAAGCACAGTTGCAAAGAAAATACCAACAATCACAACTATCTCACTGTGGAAAATAAGATGCTTTCCTGAGTTAAAATCTGATATTCCAGGCATTGAAAGTAAGGGAACACAGGCAGAAACACAAAGAAAGTGTATAGCAACAAGTATATTGACCAAAAATTCACAGCAAAGCTTTGGACACATGCATATACTGATGGTTCAGCAAAAAATGCAGTTGAAAATGGTGGTGCCGGCATCCTCATAAAATTAAAGAATAAAATCCACTCTATGGCAATTGCCACTGGCAAATACTGTAATAACTTCAGTGCTGAAGCAGAAGCCCTGAAACAGGCAGCGGAAACTCTTATTGAATGCAAAGTACAGGCAGAAAAACAGATAATAATCTTTACAGATGACCTCTCAGTAATATCAGCGCTGAAGAGATACCAAGCTAAAGGATTGAAAGATCTGATAATCTCCCTTGAAAGACTGGCCAAATGCTTCAAAAAGTGCACTATCCAGTGGATACCAGCCCATTCCAACATACCAGGAAATGAGGAGGCAGACAAATTTGCTAAGAAAGGAGGTGCCTTACAACAAAATGATATAGAGACAACTTACGCAACGGCAAAGATTACATTCAAGTCCAAATGGGAAAGAGAGCACCCGGGCCATTTGAAAAATGATGCATATCATCAACTATCCAGGAAAGAACAGGTCATCATTTTTCTGCTACGCACTGGACACAACAGATTGAGACACCATCTATACCACAAATACAAAATTGGTGCAACAGATCTCTGCACATGCGGTACCAGCCCGATGACAGTCGAACACCTGCTGCAGTACTGCCCAACCTACAGAAATGAACGGAGTAGCATATGGCAACAACGGACTTCCGTCACCGAAAAACTGTTTGGAGATGTCGGGAACCTTGAGTTGACTACTGCCTTCATTAGAGTCATAAATGTGGAAGTTTGAAGGTGAACGAGATGTCGGGAACCTTGAGTTGACTACTGCCTTCATTAGAGTCATAAATGTGGAGGTCTGAAGGTGAACGAGATGTCAGGAACCTTGAGTTGACTACTGCCTTCATTAGAGTCATAAATGTGGAGGTCTGAAGGTGAACGAGATGTCGGGAACCTTGAGTTGACTACTGCCTTCATTAGAGTCATAAATGTGGAGGTCTGAAGGTGAACGAGATGTCGGGAACCTTGAGTTGACTACTGCCTTCATTAGAGTCATAAATGTGGAGGTCTGAAGGTGAACGAGATGTCGGGAACCTTGAGTTGACTACTGCCTTCATTAGAGTCATAAATGTGGAGGTCTGAAGGTGAACGAGATGTCAGGAACCTTGAGTTGACTACTGCCTTCATTAGAGTCATAAATGTGGAGGTCTGAAGGTGAACGAGATGTCGGGAACCTTGAGTTGACTACTGCCTTCATTAGAGTCATAAATGTGGAGGTCTGAAGGTGAACGAGATGTCGGGAACCTTGAGTTGACTACTGCCTTCATTAGAGTCATAAATGTGGAGGTCTGAAGGCGAACGAGATGTCGGGAACCTTGAGTTGACTACTGCCTTCATTAGAGTCATAAATGTGGAAGTTTGAAGGTGAACGAGATGTCGGGAACTTTGAGTTGACTACTGCCTTCATTAGAGTCATAAATGTGGAGGTCTGAAGGCGAACGAGATGTCGGGAACCTTGAGTTGACTACTGCCTTCATTAGAGTCATAAATGTGGAGGTCTGAAGGCGAACGAGATGTCGAGAACCTTGAGTTGACTATTGCCTTCATTAGAGTCATAAATGTGGAGGTCTGAAGGCGAACGAGGAAGAAGAAGAAGAAAAGTGGAAAAAATCTGTCGTTACATAAGTGTCGTGGTTGAGTTAGAGTGTAGAGTATTTGTCGAGTTGGACAACAGTAGTGAAATCGACAAGGGATAGTGGACTGACAGGGTTATAGATTACACTTTAGATAAGGTGTAAATAGGAGATGGACTTGAGACAACCTGGAAGAAGATTTATCAAAATGATCTCTCTCTCCAAGCCTCAACTCACTTATGTCTGTCTAAGCACCTCCTGCTCTCTCTCTTTTCTCTTATCATACATAGAGATTATAGTAAAGAGCTAAAAATACAAATATGGATGGAAAGGTCGTGAACAGCGCATTAATAAATGTATAAAATTTATTAAGAAGAAAAGCCTGAAAATAATGCATATCATCACAACAACATAAAATTACATCAATAATCAAATATTCATCAATAATCATATACACCAACAACCACACGCACAGATGACCATTCATAAAACCTGTAGAACACAAAGAGATAAATAATCGAGTGACAGTCCTTCGGTTTTCGGGGACCAGCTGAAGTAACTCCAGTAAGTGGTGTTTTCGTATATATCCTCCATCGGTGATGGAATTAACCTGAATAACATCACTGTATAGGCGCTATCGTTGGTGACCCCCCCCCCCCCTACTAGCTCGAGTTGGGCTGGGGGACGCTGTTTATCTCCTGCTGACGTGCGAGGTTTTAAGTATCCAGGAAATACACCAGAAGAAGTCACTTGAGGACAAAGAGACCCAGGCGCGCTTATCCGGCGCAAGGCTCCGCTTGGCTGTAAATCCTGTTTAAACTGGTTTGGCTGTGGTTTGCTGAGTGCCCCGTTTAGGCACGAAAAAGGCGGGTGAGATGGAATTCTGTTATAGGCATGCTGGGCGGTTTTGATATTCTGGAAGCCGCAATGCTCTGGCTGGTAATCCAAGAGGCGAGTAGAGAACTACTACTGCATTTAGTGATTCCAGATTTAGCGTTGGCTCCGTTGCACTGCGTGAGCTTAACTTGGCGTTGACAAAAAGGGGTTTTGATTCAGGAACGGGGTTGACGATTCGTTGCTAGATGTATACAGAAACCCTCTAGATCGAAGAGTATATGACTTTCTTCGTCTGACTGAAGTCTGCTCTAGCGATTCGGTCTTCCTGAAACTGAGACCCAAAAGAGACACCTTTTAACTTCAAGCAACGCTAAAATCACACTAACTTTATACAGAAAGTTTCGCTCCACTATGGGATTAGATTTATTGTAGTTATTGCTATGATAGTTTAGGGCTGTCTTTAACCATGTCTCCTGTTCCTTAAAAATATCAATTATCAACACGCGCCCGCATAGACTTAATATCTTTTGCACACCCAGGTACCTGTCAGTAACTGTTCTGACAGCTAAATCTACTCCTCTTCTCCCAATCTCAACATACAGGAACCCTAACCTGTAGTTACAGTTAAATGAATATGCTTATTCATCTTACAACATTAAATGAATTTACATAAACAGATTACAGCATTTGACATTACACAAATAAATCGTATGTCCCCTTTGGGAAATATATTAACATTTCCACAAAATGAGTACAAAGAAAATGCAATGTTCTTGCTATAATAATACAGTTGTGGCTAGATCATAAGATATAATTATATCTATGCCTGGTGACTGCTTTCTGAGAAAGTTTTAGACTAGTGCCTGGCCACACAAGTAAGCATAAAATGATCCTCCCTTGCCACTAGAAATATCTATCAGAAGGAATAAGTGACTATCTCCTATAATCCAGAGTTATTACCTGCATCTCACTATTCAGTTTTAAAGTGAACAATCCACACCTGACATTATCTTATAGAAATGGCAGTTAATTTTGCTGACTCTTAACCCAATGGTAAGCATTCGTGGACTGATTCTACGCCTAATATCTGTTATTGTAAGTTTAACATTTAACCCATGATAAACCGTAACAGTTTAGCACCACTTAATAGGCCGTAGACAGCGCTACCTTATCACTGAATAAATTACTAGGAGAAGCCCTCAGAAATAAATTCACTTTCCTAACAGATATATAAAAGCTAACATGAATCTAATATAATAATTATAAGATATGTCAACTCACCCCGAAAATGACTAGAACATAGGCAAACACATTCTAGTATTGTGTTAAAGTTTGCCTTATCTCATGATGGTCATCTACGGGCCAGGAAAATTTACGAATGTCTTTGTCTATTAAAACCAGTCTACTCTTATAGATCACAAGGGACGCTCCCCCCGGACACCTGGCGTGCGTATTTCTACAGAAGTTCTGCGAAAGACGTAATCTAGAGTAAGACAAAAGAAATCGTGCGAAAGTTTCATAGGTAGAGAAATGCATAACATTATGCTCTATCTTGTCTAAGGGGCGAAAACCCAAAGACTGACCGCGGGTTGTTATCTTCCCCTGAAACAGATCACACTCGTTACCCAGGCCTCAAAGGGTACCAGCCGCTCGTCATCAAACGTTTTAAAGCGACCAGAGAAATTCCCCTGTTGGGACCACAGAGGGTACCCGCCGCTAACGAACCGTTTCTTTCACAGAAACCGTCTTTGGCTCGTTCTAACACTTAAAGCGGACCCGAGAAATGTTTCTCTGGTCGAACAGGTGCGTTTAGGTAACATTACGTCTAGCGTTAGCTGACCGTAGCTGGCCAGCATAAACAACCTCGGGTGGGGTTGAGAAGGTGAAAAAATGTAGGTAGAATATAAAAGAACGAAAATACAAAATGTCTCGGAAAACAGAACATTTAAAGGAGTAATCAAATTATGGACAAGATGGTAAAATAAATTATCTTTCACGTGACAAGTCCCCCCCCCCCTTTAAAGTTCGAGGAATACGGACAAAAATGACAGTAATTTATCTTTTCCATCGTCTTTAGTTACCTGTCATTGGAACATCCTATACTCATAAAACCAAATACGTTTGCAATTTCTGTCTGTCTGTATGACTAGCTCCGAGTTCATTTCTTTTCTTCCCTCTGTCTAATAGACGTTCAGCGAATGGGATTTTGCGAGGCCACTGAACACTGACATAATCTGTTTCCGTGTGAACATGACCTTCCTTCCCCGATTTGCTTTGTCTGTCCATGGTCCGGAAAATTATCCGCACCTGTTGTGAGTTTCGGCCCCGCCTGAACTCACTGGCCACTGCATAGGTAATCCGCCTGTTATGTGCAGTGTAATCGTTGCTGGACTCGGGCTGTTTAATTTCCGTTATGGGTTTACCTGTCGCGAACTTGAATAACCCTCGATAGCTGCAGTCTGTCGGGGTTTCCCGCGCGCGTGTAACCCTAGTTGGCAAATACAGCCGGTCGTTGGCCGAAGAAATGCTAGCATTTTTCTTCTGCCTCTCCACACCTACTCCGCTGTTTCGGCGAGAGCATTGATCAATCTTCAGACCTGTGCCGTCTAAAGGCGGGTCTGGAGCTTTCCTTGCCTTGCCAGTCACAACTCTGGCTTGGTCAACGGAAATGATCAAGTTGTTCTGTAATGGCCTGGCGGAGGCGACTACTTTGCTGTCCATCAGTGGGGTTGAGACCACTGGAATAATGCGATTTGAATGAGAAAACTCTGCTGCCTGAAGCAAAGAGTAATCGATCGCATTCTGGGGTTCTACTAAATCATAACAGATCTCCGTAGCTTCTATCCGTGAAGACAGATAGGTAATATCTGCGAGTTGCAGAGTTTGTTGAGTCGCTTTCCCATTACTAGCATGACGTGAGCCAAGGCTCTCAACAATGGCTCCTTGTACAGTAGTAAGGCAGCTTTTCTCACTGTCTTCTGCCCTGAGAAGTGTGAGAGACTCAAATGGAATACCAGGGATCCCTTCGCCTGGAACCCTGTGTCCATCATAAACGTCAACTTTGCCCTCCCCTGAGGAAGTTACTGGCGTCAGTTGAACTTTGTCCTGCAATGCGAGATCCACTTCCTGGTTGACAGGCTCCGCAGTCTGCATGCAAAGGACTGGACGGTTTGAGATCCCGTTTGATCGCGAAGTACCCGAGAGAAAACTCTCGGTGTGTTTTTCCAAAGTTCCTTGGAACGGTTTGGAAAGTTTAACCCTTTTAGCAGGCGACTTATTCTTGCACCTTTTACGCTCAGGGTGATAAGAGGAGCGGCGCCTCCATTCTACGATCGCTGAGTTGGAGGGATACGCCTCTGCATATTGTTTTTCGCTGTCCGGCCGGGAATCTTGCGAAATATAACGTGATAGGATGTGGCTTTCTTTTTCTCGACGTCACGTGTCGGTTAGGTGCTGCTCGGTCTGGAGCGTGAGAGGCTCGGGGTTCGCCGCTTGCCAGACAGGAACAATCCGTATTACAATGCTTGTTAGCACCTCTCTCACCTTTGAGCAGTTTCCATGCCTGGGAACGTTGCGTAATTTTTCCCGTGGCTTTAGGTCTGCTGTCCCGACGTAAATTCTTTCCTTGTTCGGGCTTCGGATCCAAGTCCAAAGGAAAGTTAATTTTCTGGAGTTGGGGTTCGGTTTTAACAGGCAAGTTTTCTTTCATGGGCGCAAGGTTTGCAGGGGCGTTGACCGTTAAGGGCACAGTAGAAGGGGAAGTAGAGTGACTACATTTAGTATCTGTTTCCACCCTCCGAATTTGGCTATCCAGTTCATTCATTCTGATTTGGTGTAGCCTGTCCCTTTCTTGTCGCTCTATTTCCAATTGCTTGTCCCGTTCTTGTTTTTGCTTTTCCCTTTGCTTCTCATCTTCTATCACTTCTTCTACATACTGTCGGGTGAATGCTTCACTCTCCCCAGTTTGTTTACAGGACCATGCCAAGATTAAACGGCTGTCAAACCAATTGTCTACCTCGTATTGATCCTGCAGGCTTACTGCAAATTCTAGAAAGGGCTGGATTTCGCTATCCTTGTTCTCCATGTACTTAGCTACCTCGAGGGCAATCCTATGCACTTTATCTAGATCGGCCATTATATCAGGGTGAGCAAACACTATAGAAGAATAGAACCTAGAGATCTTAGTTACCTAGTCCACTAGGTGCTGATTAACTTAATAATCAATAAAATCTAGGCTAGCCTGGGAACTTTAAAAAACAAGAAAGTTTGTAGCTACTCTGATTGCGACAAGCAAAACCCCCAAAAACTCCAAAAATGTAAGTGATGTAAACTTATTACTATCACTTCACCCCAGTTCTGTCAGTACTAAGCTATTGAGAGGATTGGTTACTATCGTCCGAATGAACACCCTCCCTTGGTACAGATGCAAGCTAGTAACTGACTATCTGTAGCTTCTTATCTCAGATTAAAGAGCTACTCCTGAAAAAAATATTAACCCTTAAAAAAAAATTTTCTGACTTTTACACCAATAGTCGTCAAATTTTGTCAACCAAAAACTCAGCAGTGATACCATCAACCTTTACCAGCTGTCTCATGTGAAGCATGAACAATAAATGTAACTTAATATTTATGATTGCTGTGGAAAAAAACGCTGTTCCGACTTCCTCCAAAAGAAATAGTTCGATATGTCTAGGGGAAAGAAATTCCTATAATCTGCCGAACACTAAACTCTAAGAATCAGAATGGAATCTTGTGAGAGATTCATACCAGACTGCAACCTCATCTGTTGCGATTGCTGCAGATGTAGTTCAAATTCCGCGGCGAGACCCTATTTGTTGTGGGCTGATGGGTTCTAGAATCTCGGACGAGCCAAACCATTTGTCGTGGTTGAGTTTGAGTGTAGAGTATTTGTCGAGTTGGACAACAGTAGTGAAATCGACAAGGGATAGTGGACTGACAGGGTTATAGATTACACTTTAGATAAGGTGTAAATAGGAGATGGACTTGAGACAACCTGGAAGAAGATTTATCAAAATGATCTCTCTCTCCAAGCCTCAACTCACTTATGTCTGTCTAAGCACCTCCTGCTCTCTCTCTTTTCTCTTATCATACATAGAGATAATAGTAAAGAGCTAAAAATACAAATATGGATGGAAAGGTCGTGAACAGCGCATTAATAAATGTGTAAAATTTATTAAGAAGAAAAGCATGAAAATAATGCATATCATCACAACAACATAAAATTACATCAATAATCAAATATTCATCAATAATCATATTCACCAACAACCACACGCACAGATCACCATTCATAAAACCTGTAGAACACAAAGAGATAAATAATCGAGTGACAGTCCTTCGGTTTTCGGGGACCAGCTGAAGTAACTCCAGTAAGTGGTGTTTTCGTATATATCCTCCATCGGTGATGGAATTAACCTGAATAACATCACTGTATAGGCGCTATCGTTGGTGACCCCCCCCCTACTAGCGCGAGTTGGGCTGGGGGACGCTGTTTATCTCCTGCTGACGTGCGAGGTTTTAAGTATCCAGGAAATACACCAGAAGAAGTCACTTGAGGACAAAGAGACCCAGGCGCGCTTATCCGGCGCAAGGCTCCGCTTGGCTGTAAATCCTGTTTAAACTGGTTTGGCTGTGGTTTGCTGAGTGCCCCGTTTAGGCACGAAAAAGGCGGGTGAGATGGAATTCTGTTATAGGCATGTGTTACGTGCAGTCTTTGATATCTTACAATATTATACATAGGTAATTTTTTAGTGCTTAAGGGAAAGTCATTATTGAGTTACTTCCCTTGAACTCCGCGGATAAATACATTTTACTGCGATTTATTCGTTGTTTGGGTAATAATAGATTGTTCTTGCTTCAGAATATCTATGGCCTGAATTTATGTGTATTGTTTGTCTGAGTAGGACAAGTCTGTCTTATATCTGTATATCTTTACATATCTAAGTCGAACTATATGTTCTGTTGTCTCTAGAGAGGTCAAAGGCTATTCGGCGGATGTGTGGCTTGAGTGGTGTGATTTGGCTTCGTCCTGATAGGGGACTGTGAGTGTTTTGCTATGTCGGCTTGATGCCTTGTAAAAGTGATCTCAGTGGTTTTGGGGAAAGTGATAGTCGTCTAGACCTATCGTGTATGCTTTACCCCAGTGTTTATTCATCTTGCCAAGGAATGGCAGTTTCATATTCCCTCTACCAAGGTAATCAAAGATACTCTTATGAACTCTCGATCGAAGCCACCATTGTCGATAATTACGATTTGAATGTTTAAGAGAATATATTTGACTCGATGAAAAACGACTTCGATTCCTAGCAGCACTATATTCTGTAGAATGCAGTCTATTGTTCATGACCAAATCTACAGAGCAACGAAATGTTGTATGAATGACTAACTTTAGAACAGATTCATTATCTGTATTCAAACGTGAGTGACAGTTCACGAGTGGAGCCATCTTGGAACCAAAACATGTAGGACTTTCAAGAAGAGAAAAGGGATGCCCGTATTATCGCTTGATCAGTCCAGAGATCACTGCTACACATGAGAACCCATTGTTAGCGGTTCAATATTATTATATGGAAAAATATGTGCTGAACATTATGTTGAAGAATCGTTGCTAAACGAGATTAGGTTTAGAAGTCATCTGAAATATTGTTTACAAGCTGACGTGCTCAGTCAGTGACGTCAGATGATATATGTATGGGCGATACTGAGTGCTTGGCTATTGACAGTCCATTATACCATTATTCTACATGAGTGCCCATGTAACATTGCAAGACCATTTGTCCACTGTACTATGATGTATTATGGCAACCTGTGATTTGTCACTATCTGTGCTGTCGAGTGTGTACGTCCAATTAAACTTTAGAAAAGGTACACAGTCGTTGGTGTCGATGACTTCCGGTCATACATGAGTGTGAGAAGAGAACATTTGTCAACAACACGAACCCTTATCATCATTCGCACATTATACACTCCATCCATGTCTACACAACACTGCGTAGGTCAAGTTGACATTCCATACACTACAGTGGGGCAGGCAACACCATAGGGATCTTGTCAACTGATGATGATAGACGCCTGTCTTCCCGCCTAGGAGTGTTCTGGTGTACTTTATCAACATATATTATATCCAACTAAATATCAACGTTATCAACTGGTGGACCAGCTTTCTGGGTTTGACCTCGCAGAAATTCAGAAGTCAACAGATTACCGATACCAGACCGTTTCCTGTGGCTGATACGACACACTTGCAGTATTGGTTTGCTCTTTGTCAACGCTTCGTCACGTGACCTGTCAAGTGAATGCAGTATGTAGGTCAGCGTTGTTGACATTTTTTACATTAGACATTATAGAGTTTCACAGAACAGTTGGATCAATTCTTGTCAGTGTTAACAGAAAGACAGTATTTGTGAACTAAGAAGTCCTGGTTTCATCGATGGATCTTCTTGTTTGCCATATATGAACTTTAATATTTAAGGCCAGAATGTTTAATTGAATAAAGTGGCAGTTTGTTTGTTTTCATGAAAAATAACTTTGCCATTACTGTAAGACTGAGCCTATTTTGCAACACATACTATCATACACATAATTTATATATATTTATGTTTACATGTTATTTGTTTGTATAGTATGTTAGTTTCTATGTCAGCGGGTTGTGTTTAAGGTTGGGCGGCGTCCTCACAACAGAGTATCCCACGTCATAGAGGGTCCGTTGTGGGCGTTTTCTATAGGTGCAATTTTCTTGATTGAAAATTTGCTGCGACAACTGTTGCTTTTGTGTTAGCTGTGAAGTCTGTAATTATTGTTATTTTTGTAATATTTCTTTGTTCTTTAGTTTTGTTTTGATTTGTTTGTAATTTGTTGGTCTAACCTTTTCTATCTTTCAGTTCTATTCATAATTTATATTCATATATTGTGACGTCATTTGTGTTGTTATTCTTTGCAGATTCAGTGATTATCTTCATTGATTTCCCTATTTGATTTATTTTGATTTCTGCAAACGTTCTTGTATTGTCAGTCCTATTTGTACTTTATGTATTCTGTTGGTTGACATATGTTTTATATGGGTATATTTCATAAGACACAATTGCCTGTGCACTGCACTTGGATTATGGTATAGACCAGTACCTGATTATTATTACTATTATACAAGACCTTATTAAAGGCTTGTGACCCACAGATATTGGGATAGTATACTGATTAATCAGGTCATTGAGAACTTGGGGTATTATTATTGATTCAGGTGATTAGTATTATTGTTAGGCATCATGTCTACTCTAGATTATTTCATTACTCAAGGGAAAGCTCTTGATAAGACTGGTCAACAATTAGAACAATGGGCAGTTGCTCAATATGACAAAGCATTAGCTGCAGAAGAGAAAAGATTAGCTGCAGAAGAAAGAAAAGCTATGGCGGAAGAGAAAAGATTAGAAAAAGAAGCTGAGGCTGCTGCTGAACAAAAGAAATTGCAGATGCAGGTAGAGGAAAGGAGATTTGAAGCTGAACAAAAAAAATTGGAAAGAGAAGCTGCGGCTGAACAAAAAAGATTAGACAGTGAAGCTGAACAAAAAAGATTAGACAGTGAAGCTGAACAAAAAAGATTAGACAGGGAAGCTGAACAAAAAAAATTGGAAAGAGAAGCTGCGGCTGAACAAAAAAGATTAGACAGGGAGGCTGAACAAAAAAGATTAGATGCTGAAGAGAAAAAAAGCAATAAGAGAACATGAATTTGAGTTGGAGAAATTGAGATTGACAAGTATGAGTAATGTTAATCAGGCATCTAGTGGTAATGGTAAACCTTCTACTTACAAGGTTAAGGTTCCACCGTTCAATCAGTCCAGTGACGATATTACATTCTGGCTGGATAGATTTGAACGTTCTTGTCGTACACATAATGTGGATAAATCACAATACGCTAATCAATTATCAGAAAACTTGAAAGGTGAATCTTTGACTAGATTATGCCTTGTAGGAGAAGCAGATAAGGATAATTATGATGTCATTAGGGCGGCTTTGATAAAAAAATATCAGCTAAGTGAGGAAGGCTATCGCCTTTTATTTAAGACGATGGTACCTGAGACGGGGGTAGAATTCTCAGAATTCACTGCAAAGGCACGTCTCACAGTTGATCGTTGGATTGAGCTTTCCAAAACGGAAAAAACGTATGAAGGACTTATGGATTTGTTGCTCAGAGATAAGATTATGTCATGTGTGAACAAACCTTTCCTTGAATTTATACATGAGCGTAAACCTAAATCTCTAAAAGAAATGGAAGAATATTGTTCCCAATATGTCACTGCACACCCCGACGTGACTTTTGGCAACACTAAGATTAAGGAGAGTATGCCAGTTGCTTCAGCAACACCATACAATCCCAATTATTCACACAGATTTCAGGGACCTCAAAACAGATTTGAAAAAAAAGGTAACCATAATAGTTATCAAAACCAAGGTAACCAATCATTTCAGGGTTCTTCTTCAAAGAACTGGAGACGACCTGATAGCTCTCGACACAGGGGTGGTCATAATTATAGGAATTTCCGTAGAGGAAGTAATTATAGAAACTATCAGGGTTATCCGTCTTGGAGTCAACAAGATCATAATTACAGAGATACTCATTATAATGAATATGATAATGGTAACCAAGGGTACTATGACTCAAACCCAAATAGGGGTTACAATAGAGGTAACAATAACTACAGAGGTGATAATAACCGAGGTAGATCTCAATACAAAAGACATAAACCACATTTTCAGGCAAACTCTGCACAACAAGAGTCCCATGAAGCCTATAAACAGAGTAAAGATAATAATGATGCTAGTAATATGGCATGTGCCGCTTTTGATTTTGGGAGAGCATCTCAGTGCCCCCAATGCAAAACGTTATTTGAGCCAACCACAGTGACTACTTTAAGCTGTGGCCATCCTCTTCCTGCTCTTCCAGCATCAGTCGCGCATGATGGAAGAGGGTCTCTTGTCTTACATAAGGGTTTAGTGAATAACAATCCAGTCTCTGTGCTATTTGATTCTGGATGCACCACAATTGGTGTTAGGCAGTCACTCGTAGATCCTTCCCGTGCCACTGGACAAGTAGTCAAATGTGTAACATTTGGCGGCACAGTAGAGAAATACTCTACCGCTATCATTAGGATTGCTACTCCTTTCTTTACAGGAGATGTACACGCATGTCTTCTTCCGAATCCGATCGCTGACCTCATCATCGGTCGCATTCATGGAGTCAAGGAATGTACTCCGCAACAAATTTCCACTTGGGAAAGGCAAAACATGCAGATTGCTAACGCTGTAGTCACTAGAGCTCAGGCTCTTAATGTGCCTCAAACTTCATCTACTGAAGATAATGAAGTGCATAACCAAGATAATCCCTTGGTAATTTCTCGTGACTCGTTTATAAAACAGCAAGAAGATGATCCCACTCTGAAGAAATTCTTCATTCTTGCAACTAAAGGTGATCCGAATAAGGACACAAGTCGTAAATCGTGGATTACAAAGAAGAATGGCGTACTTGTACGTATGGTTCAAGACTCCATTACGTCAAGTCATTCTCAAATCCTGGTTCCCAAGAATTTGAGAGTTAAAATTTTGCAGCACGCTCACGACTCTCAGTGTGCTGGACACATGGGTTTTTCCCGTACTAAGTCAAGAGTCCTTGCGGCTTTCTTTTGGCCATTGGTAAACAAGGACATACGGATTTATTGTCAATCTTGTAAAGTATGTCAGGAAGTTAAATCCAAAGGTCCACGGCATGCTGCACCCATTCAGGCGGCGGACATTCCTATTCGGCCGTTTCAAAAAATGGCCATAGACATTATTGGTCCATTTAAGATCAAGTCTGCCAGAGGACATCAGTTTATCTTGACGTGTGTTGATATGTGCACACGTTGGCCAGAGGCTATTCCTCTGAAGAGCATTACTACTGCTGATATTGCAGATGCTCTTTGGCTTATATTTTCTCGTCTGGGGTTCCCCGGAGAGATATTGTCAGACCATGGCACCCAACTAATATCAGATACCATGTCTCAAGTAATGTCTACCCTGCAGATAGATAGATCTTTAAGTAGTATCTACCATCCAATGTCTAATGGTATGGTCGAACGCCTTAATAGAACACTTAAAAACTTACTGGGGAAGATAACTGAGGATCATCCTCAAGACTGGGACAGAGTTTTACCTGCGGCCCTCTTCGCTTACAGAGAGGTACCCAATGAACATACGGGATTTTCTCCCTTTGAACTCGTCTTTGGCGCGCGTCCGCGTGGCCCTATGTCGTTGCTTCACGATCTCATAACATCTGACAATATTGACGATGACACAAAGTCATCCTACGAATATGTCATCGCGTTGAGACAAAAGATTATCGAAGCATGCAAATTAGCAACTTCTTCTTCTGAATTTGCGAAACAGAAGGCAAGGCAATTTGCCAATAAGAAGAGATGCTTACGACAACTTTGTCCTGGTGACAAAGCATTTGTATTACTACCTTGTAGGGAAAACAGATTACTTATTTCTTGGAAAGGTCCGTACGATATAATATCGAAAATTTCCGATGTCGACTATATTGTCGATATTGATGGGAAGCATAAAACCTTCCACATCAATATGCTTACTGAATTCCATGAACGTCCGGATTATTTGCAACCCATTTTCCAAGCAACGGACAATTCTCCAGTACCACATGGTCATTACTCATCACTGTCCGTGATACAGGATGAGGAAACAAGTTTTTCAGATGTAAATCTTCCTCTTCCAATGATCCCACTTCATTCCAGTGAATCATGGAAGAACGTTACTGTCTCTCCTGATTTGTCTCTAGGAGAACAGCGACAAGTTTCAACTATGTTGCAAACATTTCAGGATGTACTCACTGACATCCCTGGACAAACTAATGTCATTCAACATGACATTGTGCTAACTGACCATACTCCTATTAGGGTTAGACCTTATCCTATACCTATACATTTCCAAGCACAGGTCGAGAAAGAGTTGGATGTGATGATAGATTTGAAAATAATCGAACCATCCACCTCTGCGTATTCTTCGCCGATGGTTATTGTGCGTAAAAAAGACAATAACATACGTCTTTGCGTTGACTATCGAAAATTGAATCAAGTAACGAAGTTCGATGCCGAACCTATGCCTTTACTGGAAGAGCTACTTACTCGACTCTCCAAATCTCATTTTTTCACTAAACTTGATTTGTCTAAGGGATATTGGCAAGTTCCTTTATCTGAACGCGCCAAACCTCTCACGGCTTTTTCAACACCTAGAGGTTTGTTCCAATGGAATTTTATGCCTTTCGGTCTTATGAACGCACCAGCTACGTTCGTACGCATGATGCGCCGAATCCTATCTTATCGGTCAGATGTCATTGCATATCTAGACGACATCTGTCTTTTCAGCGATACTTGGGAAGATCACTATTCAGGGTTAGATGAATTGCTGTCTACTTTGCGTGAGCACAACCTGACAGCGAAACCCTCTAAAGCCTATATTGGTTTTAGCGAAATTTCTTTCCTAGGCCACCGAGTTGGTCATGGTTTCCTAAAGACAGAGGACCATAATACTAGTAAGATACTTAACATCTCAATCCCTAAGACTAAAAAACAGGTGAGAAGTCTGTTAGGTCTTATTCAATTTTATGGCAGATTCATTCAGAATCTATCCTCTATCATGGCACCTCTCTCAACACTTCTAAAGAAAGGTTCGCCTAATGTGGTCCACTGGTCTCAGGAATGCCAATGCTCTCTGGATAAGATTAAAACACTGTTTTCAACACCACCTATTTTAGTGCTACCCACTAAAGATAAGACATTCGTTCTTCGTAGTGACGCTTCATCCACTGGGATTGGAGCGGCACTAATGCAAGAGTACTCTGGAACTCTGCATCCTGTAATGTATATTTCCAGAAAACTTAATGCGGCAGAAAGGAATTATTCGGTTTTAGACCGTGAGCTATTAGCTATGGTTTGGTCGATCCTCAAACTACAGAGATTCCTTCTAGGCGCACATTTCATAGTAGAAACAGACCAAAAAGCTCTTACTGCTATACAGAGTAAGAATTTGAAGAGCTCGAGGTCTACTCGATATGCAATTGCTCTTCAACCTTTTCATTTCTCTGTGCGAGCTATTCGGGGATCAGATAATGTGATGGCAGACATTCTGTCAAGATGCCCACATGATTCCACATAACTATTAGGGCTTAGACTTCTTGATATGTCTAGTTCTATAGTAGTTCCTTTTCTATATCATGATAGATACACATTTGTGATTTAATAATATAATGATTGTATCACTACATAGCGGTTCATGTATGTTTATTCACCGCTGTGCTTTGATGATTTTTACTTCATAAATCATAAATTTAAGATATCTAATACGTAGTGATGATATGAATTTTTTAGGCATTGTGTAATTGCCAGAATTGTATTATACTTGGATGACACCTTCCTGGAAAAATATACTTGTAGAGAAATAATTTCTCTCAGTTTATGAGACACATTCTCACCAGTCGCTCCATAAGTCGACTTAGCCTCATATTAGGCGTTATAGGTATTCCTGATATTTTCATCTGCGCATTATTCATGCGTTGTGAGCCTATTGTACGTTGCTCCTAGATGTATTTCAAAAAAAAAAAAAATGTTCCATTTTTTTTTTCCCGGGAGGTGTGGTAAGACTGTTACGTGCAGTCTTTGATATCTTACAATATTATACATAGGTAATTTTTTAGTGCTTAAGGGAAAGTCATTATTGAGTTACTTCCCTTGAACTCCGCGGATAAATACATTTTACTGCGATTTATTCGTTGTTTGGGTAATAATAGATTGTTCTTGCTTCAGAATATCTATGGCCTGAATTTATGTGTATTGTTTGTCTGAGTAGGACAAGTCTGTCTTATATCTGTATATCTTTACATATCTAAGTCGAACTATATGTTCTGTTGTCTCTAGAGAGGTCAAAGGCTATTCGGCGGATGTGTGGCTTGAGTGGTGTGATTTGGCTTCGTCCTGATAGGGACTGTGAGTGTTTTGCTATGTCGGCTTGATGCCTTGTAAAAGTGATCTCAGTGGTTTTGGGGAAAGTGATAGTCGTCTAGACCTATCGTGTATGCTTTACCCCAGTGTTTATTCATCTTGCCAAGGAATGGCAGTTTCATATTCCCTCTACCAAGGTAATCAAAGATACTCTTATGAACTCTCGATCGAAGCCACCATTGTCGATAATTACGATTTGAATGTTTAAGAGAATATATTTGACTCGATGAAAAACGACTTCGATTCCTAGCAGCACTATATTCTGTAGAATGCAGTCTATTGTTCATGACCAAATCTACAGAGCAACGAAATGTTGTATGAATGACTAACTTTAGAACAGATTCATTATCTGTATTCAAACGTGAGTGACAGTTCACGAGTGGAGCCATCTTGGAACCAAAACATGTAGGACTTTCAAGAAGAGAAAAGGGATGCCCGTATTATCGCTTGATCAGTCCAGAGATCACTGCTACACATGAGAACCCATTGTTAGCGGTTCAATATTATTATATGGAAAAATATGTGCTGAACATTATGTTGAAGAATCGTTGCTAAACGAGATTAGGTTTAGAAGTCATCTGAAATATTGTTTACAAGCTGACGTGCTCAGTCAGTGACGTCAGATGATATATGTATGGGCGATACTGAGTGCTTGGCTATTGACAGTCCATTATACCATTATTCTACATGAGTGCCCATGTAACATTGCAAGACCATTTGTCCACTGTACTATGATGTATTATGGCAACCTGTGATTTGTCACTATCTGTGCTGTCGAGTGTGTACGTCCAATTAAACTTTAGAAAAGGTACACAGTCGTTGGTGTCGATGACTTCCGGTCATACATGAGTGTGAGAAGAGAACATTTGTCAACAACACGAACCCTTATCATCATTCGCACATTATACACTCCATCCATGTCTACACAACACTGCGTAGGTCAAGTTGACATTCCATACACTACAGTGGGGCAGGCAACACCATAGGGATCTTGTCAACTGATGATGATAGACGCCTGTCTTCCCGCCTAGGAGTGTTCTGGTGTACTTTATCAACATATATTATATCCAACTAAATATCAACGTTATCAGCATGCTGGGCGGTTTTGATATTCTGGAAGCCGCAATGCTCTGGCTGGTAATCCAAGAGGCGAGTAGAGAACTACTACTGCATTTGGTGATTCCAGATTTAGCGTTGGCTCCGTTGCACTGCGTGAGCTTAACTTGGCGTTGACAAAAAGGGGTTTTGATTCAGGAACGGGGTTGACGATTCGTTGCTAGATGTATACAGAAACCCTCTAGATCGAAGAGTATATGACTTTCTTCGTCTGACTGAAGTCTGCTCTAGCGATTCGGTCTTCCTGAAACTGAGACCCAAAAGAGACACCTTTTAACTTCAAGCAACGCTAAAATCACACTAACTTTATACAGAAAGTTTCGCTCCACTATGGGGTTAGATTTATGGTAGTTATTGCTATGATAGTTTAGGGCTGTCTTTAACCATGTCTCCTGTTCCTTAAAAATATCAATTATCAACACGCGCCCGCATAGACTTAATATCTTTTGCACACCCAGGTACCTGTCAGTAACTGTTCTGACAGCAAAATCTACTCCTCTTCTCCCAATCTCAACATACAGGAACCCTAACCTGTAGTTACAGTTAAATGAATATGCTTATTCATCTTACAACATTAAATGAATTTACATAAACAGATTACAGCATTTGACATTACACAAATAAATTGTATGTCCCCTTTGGGAAATATATTAACATTTCCACAAAATGAGTACAAAGAAAATGCAATGTTCTTGCTATAATAATACAGTTGTGGCTAGATCATAAGATATAATTATATCTATGCCTGGTGACTGCTTTCTGAGAAAGTTTTAGACTAGTGCCTGGCCACACAAGTAAGCATAAAATGATCCTCCCTTGCCACTAGAAATATCTATCAGAAGGAATAAGTGACTATCTCCTATAATCCAGAGTTATTACCTGCATCTCACTATTCAGTTTTTAAAGTGAACAATCCACACCTGACATTATCTTACAGAAATGACAGTTAATTTTGCTGACTCTTAACCCAATGGTAAGCATTCGTGGACTGATTCTACGCCTAATATCTGTTATTGTAAGTTTAACATTTAACCCATGATAAACCGTAACAGTTTAAGCACCACTTAATAGGCCGTAGACAGCGCTACCTTATCACTGAATAAATTACTAGGAGAAGCCCTCAGAAATAAATTCACTTTCCTAACAGATATATAAAAGCTAACATGAATCTAATATAATAATTATAAGATATGTCAACTCACCCCGAAAATGACTAGAACATAGGCAAACACATTCTAGTATTGTGTTAAAGTTTGCCTTATCTCATGATGGTCATCTACGGGCCAGGAAAATTTACGAATGTCTTTGTCTATTAAAACCAGTCTACTCTTATAGATCACAAGGGACGCTCCCCCCGGACACCTGGCGTGCGTATTTCTACAGAAGTTCTGCGAAAGACGTAATCTAGAGTAAGACAAAAGAAATCGTGCGAAAGTTTCCCAGGTAGAGAAATGCATAACATTATGCTCTATCTTGTCTAAGGGGCGAAAACCCAAAGACTGACCGCGGGTTGTTATCTTCCCCTGAAACAGATCACACTCGTTACCCAGGCCTCAAAGGGTACCAGCCGCTCGTCATCAAACGTTTTAAAGCGACCAGAGAAATTCCCCTGTTGGGACCACAGAGGGTACCCGCCGCTAACGAACCGTTTCTTTCACAGAAACCGTCTTTGGCTCGTTCTAACACTTAAAGCGGACCCGAGAAATGTTTCTCTGGTCGAACAGGTGCGTTTAGGTAACATTACGTCTAGCGTTAGCTGACCGTAGCTGGCCAGCGTAAACAACCTCGGGTGGGGTTGAGAAGGTGAAAAAATGTAGGTAGAATATGAAAGAACGAAAATACAAAATGTCTCGGAAAACAGAACATTTAAAGGAGTAATCAAATTATGGACAAGATGGTAAAATAAATTATCTTTCACGTGACAATAAGACAACAAAAATGGCGGCTCACTATGATGTCATGTGTTAAACCCAGCAGCTCTCACGTTGAGCTATAATGTTAATGGTCACAGCATTTTATTTAATAATTGCCAGTTAATTTTATTTACTTTGATATTTGTTTCATAAACGTTATTTTTAAAAGAGTCAAGAAATAACAAATTAAAAGTAGTCTTTTTCAATCACCATGTTTATTTTTGCCAGTCACTGAACTCTTCTCGTGTAACAAAACGCGAAGAACGTTTAGGAGCAAAAGGTTTACAAACAAAACAGTAAACTGACCCTGTTGATGGTGAATACAATAAACACTCTCTCTTGTATTAGTCACCAATAGCTTTTGCCCCAAAGAAAAGTTTTTGTGAACAGTATCTTGCCGGTTTGCCACCATTGAAAGTCCGGTAAACTTTGTTAAATGGCCCATTTTGGTGTTGACAGTCACTGGGTCCACAAGCAATCCAATAAGCTACATCATTTGCAGAGAAATCGAGCCACAACGCTCTTTCTGTTGCGTTATTTGCTTCATCTTTTGCAGACTGAATCATTTCACCATAATCCAGTAGACTTTCATTTTCAGAAATTACGACTGTCTTATAAAGCAACTTGCATCAACATTTGCAGTAGAGACATCAATAGAATTTACAGGTTGCATGAGATCAGTAGTGAGATATGTGCTAGTTGAACCAGCCTGTGACACCTCATTGACCTCAACGTCATCATGATATTCTGACCTTGAAGTGAACAAAGTGGTAGTGGTGTCCATTTCTGATGACGGAGATTGGTTCTGATCCGGAAGGTCATGTTGTCTAACTTGTGTGAAAACAATTAGTCAGCTTTCAAGTCTTGGCCACTAAATCCAAAGCATTTTGTTGGTTCGTTTTTGCTAGTTTTCTCCTTTGTGCACCACTTAATTGAACACGTTTTATCTTGGGGTCTGAAAAATACAGAAGTAAAAACAAAAACACAAAAGAATAAGGATCATATATATTTTTAAGGATTAGAAAAACACTGAAATTCATGCAGACAAACGCAAGTAAGACAGTCAAACATACTGAACTCTAGTATTTGGATAATTGGAACTCAATGAACCCCAGGACGACCCAGAGTCCGTTGGGAGGACAAAGACAATCTTTGAAGGACCGATGACTAGAATGGAACCAGGCCAGGAGGAAGACAGCCGATAGGATAGTCTGGCGCTCTCTCTTCCAAAGCTCTACACCTCACGGTACAAGGGGAATGACTAAGTAAGTAAGTAAGGAACTCAATGAATTGACTTTGGAAATTCACGAAAGCTTAGCCACCTCGCCCTGCTTTAAGAACAATATAGCATAGGCTAAGTTTCGAATTTTCGAGGTGTTTTATGACGATCAGTGTTACTCATGACTGTTTTGCGTAAGCAATGTAAACTGCGGATTACAGCACTCAATAGTTTACAACACTCAATATCTATATCAAGACACAGACCAATACGTACCTCCTACTGGCAGTAGCTGTCGCACAACTGTCACTGATTCACGGCTGAGCGAGCAGCGAGCCATTGAGGTTGTTCCGCGTGGAAGTTGCCATATTCTAATTTTGTTGTATTTCAAAGTTTAAAATATATCATGAACCTCTTCAGTACTATAATAATATTAATAGTATGATAGTACTATTTTATTATTATTAATATTTTTGATATATATATATATATATATATATATATATATATATATATATATATATATATATATATATATATATATATATATATATATATTTTATTTGTCATTTATTGTGAGGCCCCCATTTTTGTGGGCTTGGTTCAGCTGCAACATTGGCATCCGGCAGGCGGCACTGGAAAAAAATCTGTGGTGCCCCCCTTTTCGTTGATACCCTAAGCACGTGCTTATATAAGAGTTAATGGTTAATCCAGCGCTGCTTGCTGGAGATGTTGATGTACTTCTTGAAGAAGCAGACTTATTAACTGCTTGTGTAGGGCTTTTGATGGACAATACAGTAGGGGTGTCACAATGACCTACGTCAACTTCTGTTTGTCTAAGGTGATACGGCTTTGGCGGTCATTTATCACAGTACATATGGAACTCAACACAAACTGTGTACATATGGAACTAAATACAAACTGTGTACATATGGAACTAAACACAAACTGTGTACATATGGAACTAAATACAAACTGTGTACATATGGAACTCAACACAAACTGTGTACATATGGAACTCAACACAAACTGTGTACATATGGAACTAAATACAAACTGTGTACATATGGAACTAAACACAAACTGTTTACATATGGAACTAAATACAAACTGTGTACATATGGAACTAAATACAAACTGTGTACATATGGAATTCAGTAAAACTGTGTAAATATCGAACTCAATACTTCTTCTTCTTCTTCCTCGTTCGCCCTGAAAAGGACGGTGGTTGCGTTGTGTCTGTTTCCAACGTAGCTGTGATATCTGCACCTTTCGGTCGACACATCCGACTTCTGCACGGCATTTTTTAGGACCGGGTTTGCCTTCCCATTGCGATCCGTACTCGCTCAGCCAGCCTGCACAGCTGCAGACTGTTTCCAGGACCACCACGTGGAGGTGGAGCACGGTCTTGACCAGCTCTGGTTCGCTGGTCCTGACGCAGGCAGTCAAGCTATGAGTCGCTGACTGCGGTCTCTATTGCTGCGTCTTGAGGTCCCGAACTCAATACAAACTGTGGACATAGGGAACTGAATAAATATGTGTACATTTAGAACTCAATACAAACCTTGTACACATGGAACTTAAAACAAACTGTAAATATATGGAACTAAATAAAACGGTGTATATATGGGACTCAATACAAACGTAATGTGCAGCATCAGATGTATGCAAATTTCCTATTACATGGTAATTTTCAGCCGAAAATTCATGCAAAACCTTCAAAAAGTGGAAGTTTTTCGTCACGTTATGGCATTGTGCATACTAATACAATTCTGGAACAAACTAACTAAACAAACAAACTTTTTGGTTTTAAATTAAAATTCGTGTTTTGAAAAGAAGAAAGGTCGAACATATTGTAGAAACAAAAATTGATAGAAATAGAAATAGAGAACGAACTAACGAATCAACGCACGAACTTTATTTTCAAAGGTTTTAGATTTGGACACGCAGGCCCGTCTAACATTCTGACCTTCCTGTCTCTCGTCTTCCATACTGAGTCTATTTATTCTCACATGTATCTTAAAATAATACTTAAAATAAAATAAACAGCGCTTTCTTAGAGGCAATATGTAAATATATTTATATGGGTCTACACACTGTGTGAGGTTTTTGTCTGTAACTAGGCGCACTGCACGTTTTTGTCTGAAACTAGGCGCACTGCACGTTTTTGTATTAAATAGAGTCGCTTAGTGTTGGACATGGAGCAACGATCCTAGATTATGGAACAATAATCTGGACATGGAGCAACCATCCTAGATTGTGGAACAATTGTCTGGACATGGAGCAACCATCCTAGATTGTGGAACAATAGTCTGGACATGGAGCAACCATCATAGATTTTAGAACAAAAGTCTAGCCATGGAACAACCATCCTAGATTAGGGAAATATAGTCTGGAAATGTAGCAACCATCCTAGATTGTGGAACAATAGTCTGGGCATGGAGCAACCATCCTAGATTGTGAAACAATAGTCTGGACATGGAGCAACCATCCTTGATTGTGGAACAATAGTCTGGACATGGAGCAAGCACCCTAGATTGTGGAACAATAGTCTGGACATGGAGCAACCATCCTAGATTGTGGAACAATAGTCTGGACATGGAGCAACCTTCCTAGATTGTGGAACAATAGTCTAGCCATGGAACAACCATCCTAGATTGTGGAACAATAGTCTAGACATGGAACAACCATCCTAGATTTTGGAACAATAGTCTGGACATGGAGCAACCATCCTAGAATGTTAAACAATAGTCTGGACATGGAACAATCATCCTAGATTGTGGAACAATAGTCTGGACATGGAACAACCATCCTAGATTGTGGAACAATAGTCTGGACATGGAACAACCATCCTAGATTGTGGAACAATAGTCTGGACATGGAGCAACCATCCTAGATTGTGGAACAATAGTCTGGATATGGAGCAACCATCATATATTTTAGAACAATAGTCTAGCCATGGAACAACCATCCTAGATTGTGGAACAATAGCCTGGAAATGGAGCAACCATTCTAGATTGTGGAACAATAGTCTGGACTTGGAGCAACCATCCTAGATTGTGGAACAATAGTATGGACATGGAGCAACCGTCCTTGATTGTGGAACAATAGTCTGGGCATGAAGCAATCGTCCTAGATTGTAGAACAATTTTCTGGACATGGAGCAACCATCCTAGATTGTGGAACAATAGTCTGGAAATGGAGAAGGCATCCTAGATTGTGAAAAAATAGTCTGGACATGGAGCAACCATCCTAGATTGTGGAACAATAGTCTGGACATGGAGTAACCGTCCTGGATTAAGGAACAATAGTCTGGACATGGAGCAACCATCCTAGATTGTGGAACAATAGTCTGGACATGGAGCAACCATCCTAGATTGTGGAACAATAATCTGGACATGGAACAACCATCCTAGATCGTTGAACAATAGTCTGGACATGGAACAACGATCCTAGATTGTGCAACAATAGTCTAGACATGGAACAACCATCCTAGATTATGGAACAATAGTCTGGACATGGAGCAACCATCCTAGATTGTGGAACAATAGTCTGGACATGGAACAACCATCCTAGATTGTGGAACAATAGTCTGGACATGGAACAACCATCCTAGATTGTGGAACAATAGTCTGGACATGGAACAACCATCCTAGATTGTGGAACAATAGTCTGGACATGGAGCAACCATCCTAGATTGTGGAACAATAGTCTGGACATGGAACAACCATCCTAGATTGTGGAACAATAGTCTGACCGACAGAAAGAAAAGATACTATACAGTGTGATATCATGGCACGGGAAGAAGCCAGCAGTAGAACTGATAAACAATACAGGAGATAGAAAGGTGTGGAGATAGATAAATATAACAAACAATATGAATTGCTGAAGAGCGCTTTTCGTCGCTGACGGCAAATTATTTTGGGGTTTGCATATTCTTCTTCTTCGTTAGTCCTCAGACTTCTACATTAATGACTCCAATAAAGGCATAAGTCAGCTGAAGGTTCCTGACATCTCCAAACAGTTTTTCGTTGAGAAAAGTAACTTGTTGCCATATACACTCCGTTGACTGCTGTAAGTTGGGCAGGACTGAAGCAGATGTTCTGTTGCCATGGGGCTGGTGCCACAGGAGCAGAGATCTGTTGGACCAATCCTGTACTTGTGACATAGATGGTACCTCAGCCTATTGTGACCAGTACGTAAACGGAAAATGATGACTTGGTATCGCCTTGATAGCTAATGGTAGGCATAATCTTTAATGTGACCTGGGTGTTCTCTGTCCCTTTATAATTCAATGTGGTTTTTATAGTTGTTTTAGCCATTTCATAAGTTATCTCTATATCATTTTGTTGCAGGGCTCCTCCTAGATTAGCCAGTTAATATGTCTCTTCGTTGTCTGGAATGTTGTAATGGGCTAGTATCCACTGCTGTGCACTTGTTGAAGCATTTCGCCAGGCTTTCAAGTGAGTTTATAAGATCTTTCAATCCTTTAGCTTGGTGGCTCTTGAGGGCTGTTATTACCGAGAGAGCATCTGTAAAGATGACAATCTGGTTTTCTACATGTGCTTTGTACTCAATAAAAGTTGCCGCTGCCTGTTCCATGGCCTCTACTTTAACATTGAAGTTATTGTAATATTTGCCAGTGACAATAGCAATAGAGTGGATTATATTCTTCTATTTAATGAGGATGCCAGCTCCCTCATGTTTTGCCCAACCATAACCCAACCTTCCTGAGTGGCTGTTGAAATCACTAATAACTAGGCAGTTGATGCACTTAATGTTCATAGTTGTTAGTAAAAGATCTCTATCTGAGGTGACATATAAGTGGTACACTCTTATGGTCTGGTCATCTATCCTAATGTTCATAGTTGTTAGTGAAAGATCTCTATCTGAGGTGGCATATAAGTGGTACACTCTTATGGTCTGGTCATCTATCCTAATGTCCATAGTTGTTAGTGAAAGATCTCTATCTGAGGTGACATATAAGTGGTACACTCTTATGGTCTGGTCATCTATCCTAATGTCCATAGTTGCTAGTGAAAGATCTCTATCTGAGGTGGCATATAAGTGGTACACCCTTATGGTCTGGTCATCTATCCTAATGTCCATAGTTGTTAGTGAAAGATCTCTATCTGAGGTGGCATATAAGTGGTACACTCTTATGGTCTAGTCATCTATCCTAATGTCCATAGTTGCTAGTGAAAGATCTCTATCTGAGGTGGCATATAAGTGGTACACCCTTATGGTCTGGTCATCTATCCTAATGTCCATAGTTGTTAGTGAAAGATCTCTATCTGAGGTGGCATATAAGTGGTACACTCTTATGGTCTGGTCATCTATCCTAATGTCCATAGTCGTTAGTGAAAGATCTCTATCTGAGGTGACATATAAGTGGTACACTCTTATGGTCTGGTCATCTATCCTAATGTCCATAGTTGTTAGTGAAAGATCTCTATCTGAGGTGACATATAAGTGGTACACTCTTATGGTCTGGTCATCTATCCTAATGTCCATAGTTGTTAGTGAAAGATCTCTATCTGAAGTGACATATAAGTGGTACACTCTTATGGTCTGGTCATCTATCCTAATGTTCATAGTTGTTAGTGAAAGATCTCTATCTGAGGTGACATATAAGTGGTACACTCTTATGGTCTGGTCATCTATCCTAATGTCCATAGTTGTTAGTGAAAGATCTCTATCTGAGGTGCCATATAAGTGGTACACTCTTATAGTCTGGTCATCTATCCTAATGTCAGCTCCAATAATTTCCACTTTATAGAAACATAAAGCTCTCTGTTAGGTAAGGAGTTTCTGATTAACACAAGTACTCCTTCCTTGTGTCCCTCTCTGCTAAGCCGGAAGGATTCATATCCTCGTAGGGAGAATCTGTGGTTTGGATTTGTTACCGAGTGGGAATATATTGGGATTTCATTATGAGAGGTATAGGTTCAATTTTGTGTCGGTCAAGTTAAGTTACTGATGTGCCACCAGAGGTAGATACTCTTGACGATATTAGTTACCAGGTTCGTTCCGAAATTCCTCTGTGAGATGATATAGGTTGTGTGACATTCAATAGTATACTTTCAATCCAATGATAACTTCTACATTTTCAACAGTATTTATGCAAGAAGTCTTCTGGGATCAATGAAAACAATTTATTGGCTAGAAAACAAATTCACATGGTTATCTGCATGCATTTAAGAATCTTCAAGAAAAGGTAGTGTCGTAATATACATATAGTTTTCCTCCACGTACTTCTATCCAATGCGGTACACATATTTCATCTGATTCTCTTTCTTTAAGTTTCTCAGGTATCTCCACTTTGGGCGTAAATAATGGTGGAACCTCTATCTCTCTTATAACTTGCGAAAATTCAATGTTTGTGAGCTCAGTTTCGTTTCTTATAGTTTCATGGTAATCTTTTGACATTAAAGCATTTCTGGCCTAACAAAATTTTGTTATGAAAATAGAGTGTCACTCGAAGCAGTACTTAGGTGAATCAAAACTCACTATAATGTAAAAATTATATACTTAACACGGAATTGATATCTTGATAGCTTCAAGATCAGATGTTAGATGGCCAAGGAATTTTGTAGTTAGTATGAGATGCGCCAGGTTGTACCGTACCGAGAACTAATCTACGTCCGTGCAAGTTGTCTTCTCTGGATCAACTGACTTCAGGTTTGTGAAATCTTGCTATCGCAGGGTGGTGGGCGATTTTACCACCTTTTGGTTGGCTAATCTAATATTTTATTATTTATTTCATTGGGTGCCGTTATGCTTACAGACAGACGGTCTTGGCTTTTCCGATTTACGTCATCGGTTGTTAAACAACTCCCGCCAAGACAACACTGGCTTTGAAGAAATCAAGGGAAA
Organism: Oreohelix idahoensis; assembly: GCA_024509875.1. Classification (NCBI taxonomy): domain Eukaryota; kingdom Metazoa; phylum Mollusca; class Gastropoda; order Stylommatophora; family Oreohelicidae; genus Oreohelix; species Oreohelix idahoensis. The sequence goes on from JAMPIV010003842.1 coordinate 255,152, forward strand.
GCATGGATTAAGTATGATGAACGAGAATGAGGAACTATTAGCAAATTTCTGTGCTTCAAATCAACTAGCTATAGGAGGAAGCTATATCCACATACAAGAATACATAAAGCAACATGGATATCACCAGACCACACAACTGAGAATCAGATTGATCACATATGCATAAATAAGATGTTTAGGTCATCATTGCATGACGTGAAAGTACGTAGAGGAGCAGATGTTGTATCAGACGACCATCTTCTGATGGCTACATCAAAATTAAAACTAAAGAAATTTACAACAGTATATAGCTATAGACAACAGTATAATGTGGGATATCTAAGAAATCAGGAAATAAGCGAAACATTTTCAATCACAGTATCGAACAAATACCAAGTACTCCAACAGCTGGAAGATGAAACAGATACGGAAGACCACTGGCAACAAGTAAACAATATATCGAACGAGACATGTGAAGAAGTACTGAGAAAAAGAGAACATCAGCACAAAGCATGGATAACAACAGAAACCATTAGTAAGATAGAAACAGGAATAACAAGAAAGCAGAATTAAACAGAAGCAAAACCAGAAGCTCCAAAGCCAAGGCTCATGAAGGGTACATAGAAGCAAACAAAGAAGAAACATCAAAAGAGACAAGATGAAATATATTGATGATCTGGCAAGTGAAGCAGAGGAAGCTGCAGCCAAAGGAAATATGAGGGAAATGTACAACAACACAAAGAAGCTAACAGGGAAATAAAAGCAAGCAAATGGCGTCATAAAATATAAGAATGGAAAATTGCTTAGTAATATACAAGAACAAATGTAGAGATGGACAGAAAATTTTGAGGAACTTCTCAATAGACCAGCTCCAACTAATTCCCCAAACATCCAGCCAGTAGAAGAAGAGCTACAAATCAGCTGTGAACGACCAAGTAGAGAAGAAATAAAGAAAGCCATAAAGCATTTGAAAGATGGAAAAGCAGCTTGTCCATATTGCATTCTAGCAGAGGCCATCAAGACAAATATTGATACCTCTACAGAGATATTATACAAACTACTTGGCAAAGTCTGGGAGAGAGAGGAAATACCAGCAGAATGGAAGAAAGGTTATTTGGTCAGGTTGCCTAAGAAGGGAAATTTACAAGAGTGCACACATTATAGAGGAATAATGTTACTATCAGTGCCAGGAAAAGTATTAAACTATCCTTGAGAGATTAAAAGAGTCCAAGCAACTGAGAGATGAACACGCAGGTTTTCGACAAAATAGATCCTGTACAGACCGGATAGCCCCATTGAGAATAATAGTTGAACAAATTCTGGAATGGAATTTACCGCTATACATCGGATTCGTGGACTATGAAAAGGCATTTGACAGTGTAGACAGAGAATGGCTTTGGGAATTGATGAGTTCCCATGAAGATCATTAACTTAATAAAGAAGACCTATAAAGACATGACATGCAGAGTTCTTCATGAAGGATAACTTACAGAACCGTTTAGGATTAGAACGAGAGTGAGACAGGAATGCCTCTTGTGTCCATTTCCTTTCTTACTAGCAATAGATTGGGTTATGAAAACATCGACATCACGCAACAGAAATGGAATCAGTGGAATCTGACTAAACAGCTTGATGATCTTGATTTTGCAGATGACTTGGCTCTTCTGTGCCATAACCATAATCAGATGCAAGAGAAAATGAAAATTCTCGATGAGAGGTCACAACAAGTGGGCTGATAACGGCTGTATTATTGGTTATATGTCAACTAGTAGGGTTGGTGAAGTGCCACCACATTGATAAGGTCTATATACTGGACATCACACTGATAAAGCTTTGTTTCTCGCACCAGATTAGTATGGACTGGTTTTTTTGTGAATAGCTCGTCCAGTCACAATGTTCTGTAAATGGGCCAGGTTACCTACTGTTGGGGCCCTGACAAGATGTACTGTTAAGTGCGTATTCTGATGTAATGGGTGAGTGTAGACATCAATGATGACAAACGCGAATGGATGACAGTTCGACAGGTGCACAGGCCACTCACTCCAATCACAGGTGGATGTCAAGGATGGCTGGACTACTGTGGTCGTTTCATATTATTTAATAGGACGTACACATGGACAGTACGAGCATCGTTACAGGAACACAGGTTGACATAAATGGCATATTGTTGATCAATGGTCTACCATCATAAGTTAGCATTCATGTTGAATAACATTGCAATGGAACATCTGTAAAAAAGCACTTAGATTTCCATTGTTTATCAATACAATCATCAGGCCTTACTGACCGAGCATGTCAGTGAATAAATACTGTTCAAACATGACTCCTAAACAGGACCTCTTTTCTAGCGAAGATTCCTTTAGGTAAAGTACAGCAAATCTATGTGAAGATAATGTTAACCCACTAGTATTGGGTTTTCTTTATAACTGTGATCTCTCAATCATCACCTGATAATAAGGGGGCATTCCCGTTCTCTGATTGATAATCGACCATAAATAGGATTCCCAAAATACATAGGATTCCAAAATACATAGGATTCCAAAATGGCTTCTGGTTCCCTGTTTAGCATCGCTCACTATACGGATGTATAGTAAATCTTCAATCGAAGCTTTGTTCATCAACAATAAATGATTCTACAAGAATCAGCATATTCTGTCCTCATAGTTGCTGCATATAAACATATACAGTGCTGCTAGATAACATGTCGTCCCGACATATACATAGGTAAATTCATATCGACGTCTGCCCAACTGAGCCTAGGAATGAAAGAGTTCAGTGAACAGTTCTTTACCTTGCTATACGAAATATACTAGCAAACACAAACGCTCTCCTGGCGTTACTGAATCAATACTGCGGAACTCATGGATTTAACAATCCTAGAAGAAACTATCTTCGTTCCCATAATGAATCTAAGAGATCACAAACTTTGGACAGGTCTAAGACATGACATCCCGCCAGGCTCCTTCATCACCGAAGAACTCTCTAACGTACGTTCATGCGCCGAAAGCACCTGACCCCAAAGTACAGTACAAGAAAAAATAATTCCACATAGACATACCAAGATATCACGATATAAGACCGAATCGTCTGAAATAGACACAGAGTAAACATAGACTCGGACCATAAACATTCTTGCATAAACCTAAACAGGAACAATCTGTTTTCTGGCCCAACAAGGCACAGACTAACACAATCCAGATTCATACGCCAAATTCGATCTCCAGGGGAGATAATCCATTTAACAACAGTATCAATCAATCATGAGTGATATATCTTTGAACAGGAAAGCATCCTGATTCTAAAAACAAATACCTTCCCTCCGACAGATAAATATAATAATAAATATATACATTGTATATATATATATATATATATATATATATATATATATATATATATATATATATATATATATATATATATATATATATATACCAGTAATCTGTTGGTAACAGACTACCGCAACCCCCGGGAAAAAAAAACGAAATTTTTTTTTTATCCGAGAGCAACATACAATAGGCTCACCACGCACGAATAATGCGCAGATGACTAATAAGAGCAATTTATAATTTCAAATTAAGGTAAAGTCGAAGCATAGATCGACTTGTGAGAATACATCTCAACCTCTCAGAGAAAGCATTTCTCTTAAGCATAAATGTTTCCAGGGAGGTGCCACCAACGTATACTACAATGCTGGCAATGACACAATGCACATAACAATTTCACATTTAAGCATTATAAGTACATGATTGACTTAGAAGAAAAATCATCAACTAGTATCGGTGAATATATATATCAATGAACGTAGCCATAGTAGCGATGCAATCACTATATTACAAATTACAATGTGTATTTATCTTGATATAGAAAAGAAAAACTGTTATAGAGTTGGAAGTGTTAAGAAATCCAAGACCCAACAGTTAGGTGGAATCATGTGGGCATCTAGACAAAATGTCTGCCATCACATTATCTGATCCACGGATAGCTCGTACCGAAAAATGAAAAGGTTGAAGAGCAATTGCATATTTAGTAGATCTCGAGCTCTTCAAATTCTTACTCTGTATAGCCGTAAGAGCTTTCTGATCGGTTTCTACTATGAAATGTGCGCCTAGAAGGAATCTTTGTAATTTGAGTATTGACCAAACCATAGCCAATAGTTCACGGTCTAAAACCAAATAATTCCTTTCAGCAGCATTAAGTTTTCTGGAGATATACATTACAGGATGCAGAGTTCCAGAGTACTCTTGCATTAGTGCCGCTCCAGTCCCAGTGGATGAAGCGTCACTACGAAGAACAAATGTCTTATCTGTAGTAGGTAACACTAAAATAGGTGGTGATGAAAACAAAGTTTTGATCTTATCCAAAGAGGATTGGCATTCTTGTGACCAGTGGACCATATTAGGCGACCCTTTTTTTAGTAGTGTAGAAAGAGGTGCCATGATAGAGGATAGATTCGGAATGAATCTTCCATAAAATTGAATAAGACCTAAGAGACTTCACACTTGCTTTTTAGTCTTAGGAATAGAGATGTTAAGTATCTTAGTAATATTATGGTCCTCTGTCTTCAGGAAACCATGACCCACTCGATGGCCTAGGAAAGAAATTTCGCTAAAACCAATGCAGGCTTTAGAGGGTTTCGCTGTCAGGTTATACTCGCGTAGAGTAGACAGTAATCCAACTAACCCCGAATAGTGATCTTCCCAAGTATCGCTGAAAAGACAGATGTCGTCTAGATACGCGATGACATCTGACCGATAAGATAGAATTCGACGCATCATGCGTACGAATGTAGCTGGTGCGTTCATAAGGCCGAAAGGCATGAAATTCCATTGAAAAAGCCTCTAGGTGTAGAAAAAACTGTAATTGGTTTGGCGCGTTCAGATAAAGGAACTTGCCAATGTCCTTTAGACAAATCTAGTTTAGTGAAAAAATGAGATTTAGAAAGCCTAGTAAGTAGCTCTTCTAGTAAAGGCATAGGTTCAGCATCGAACTTCGTAACTTGATTCAATTTGCGATAGTCAACGCAAAGACGTATGTTATTGTCTTTTTTCCGAACAATAACCATCGGCGAAGAATACGCAGAAGTGGATGGTTCAATTATTTTTAAATCTATCATCTCATCCAACCCCTTCTCAACCTGTGCTTGAAAATGTATAGGGATAGGATAAGGTCTGACCCTAATAGGATTATGGTCAGTTAGAATAATGTCATGTTCAATGACATGAGTTTGTCCAGGGATGTCAGTAAGGACATCCTGAAATGTTTGTAACATAGCCGAAACTTGTCGCTGTTCTCCTAGAGATAAATCAGGAGAGACAGTAAAATTTTTCCATGATTCACTCGAATGAAGTGGAATGATCGGAAGCGGAAGATTAACATCCGAAAAACTTGTTTCTTCATCCTGTATTACGGACAGTGATGAGTAATGACCATGTTGGACTGGTGAATCGTCCGTTGCCTGGAAAATAGGCTGTAAATAATCCGGACGTTCATGGAATTCCGTAAGCATATTGATGTGGAAGGTTTTATGCTTTCCCTCAATATCGACAATGTAGTCAACATCGGAAATTTTCGAGATTATATCGTACGGACCTTTCCAAGAAATAGGAAGTCTGTTTTCCCTACAAGGTAGTAAAACAAATGCTTTGTCACCAGGACAAAGTTGTTGTAAGGTTCTTTTCTTATTGGCAAATTGTCTTGCTTTCTGCTTAGCAAATTCAGAAGAAGAAGTTGCCAATTTGCATGCTTCGATAATCTTTTCTCTCAACGCGATGATATATTCGTAAGAAGATTTCGTGTCATCGGTAATATTATCAGCGGTTATGAGATCATGAAGTAAAGACATAGGGCCGCGCGGTCGCGCGCGAAAGACAAGTTTAAAAGGAAAAAATCTTGTATGTTCATTGGGGACCTCTCTGTAAGCGAAGAGGGCCGCGGGTAAAACCCTGTCCCATTCTTGAGGATGATCCTCAGTTATCTTCCCTAGCAAGTTTTTGAGTGTTCTATTTAGCCGTTCGACCATCCCATTGGACATAGGATGTTAGATACTACTCAAAGATCTCTCTATCTGCAGAGTCGACATCACTTGAGACATGGTATCCAATATTAGTTGGGTACCATGGTCTGATAATATTTCTCCGGGGAATCCCAGACGAGAAAATATAAGCCAAAGAGCATCTGCAATGTCAGCATTAGTAATGCTCTTCAGAGGAATAGCCTCTGGCCAACGTGTGCACATGTCCACACACGTTAAGATAAACTGATGTCCTCTAGCAGATTTGATCTTAAATGGACCAATGATGTCTATCGCCATTTTCTGAAATGGTCGAATAGGAATGTCTGCAGCCTGAATAGGTGCAGCATGGCGTGGACCTTTGGATTTGACTTCTTGACATACTATACAAAATTGACAATAAATCCGTATGTCTTTGTTCACAAAAGGCCAACAGAAAGCCGCAAGAACTCTTGACTTTGTACGGGAAAAACCCATATGTCCAGCACACTGAGAGTCGTGTGCGTGTTGCAAAATTTTAACTCTCAAATTCTTGGGCACAAGAATCTGAGAATGACTTGACTTAGCGGAGTCTTGCACCATACGTACAAGTACGCCATTCTTCATTGTAATCCAAGATTTATGCTTTGTAACTTTATTCGGATCACCTTTTGTTGCAAGCGTGAAGAATTTCTTTAAAGTCGGATCCTCTTCTTGCTGTTTTATAAACGAGTCACGAGAAATTATCAAGGGATCATCCTGGTTATGCACTTCATTATCTTCAGTAAATGAATTTTGAGGCATATTAAGAGCTTGAGCTCTAGTGACTACAGCATTAGCAGTTTGCATATTTTGTTTTTCCCAAACGGAAATTTGTTGTGGAGTGCATTCTTTGACTTCGTGAATACGACCGATGATAAGATCAGCGATCGGATTCGGCAGAGGACATGCGTGTACATCTCCTGTAAAGAAAGGAGTAGCAATCCTAATGATAGCAGTAGAGTATTTCTCTAAGGTGCCGCCAAATGTTACACATTTGACTACTTTTCCAGTGGCACGAGAAGGATCTACAAGCGACTGCCTAACACCAATTGTGGTGCATCCAGAATCAAAAAGAACTGAGACTGGATTGTCATTTACTAAACCTCTAAGTAAAACAAGAGAACCTCTTCCATCATGCGCGACTGACGAAGGAAGAGCGGGAAGAGGATGGCCACAACTTAAAGTGGACACCGTAGTTGGTTCAAATAATGTTTTGCATTGGGGGCATTGAGATGCTCTCCCAAAATCAAAAGCGGAACATGCCATATTATTAGCAGCATCATTATTATCTTTGGTCTGTTTATAAGCTTCATGTGACTCTTGCTGTGCAGAGTTTGCCTGATAATGAGATTTATGTTTTTTGTATTGTGATCTACCTCGATTATTATTGCCTCTGTAATCATTATTGTTTCCTCTATTGTAACCCCTATTTGCGTTTGAGTCATAATTCTCATGGTTACCATTATCATATTCATTATAATGAGTATCTCTATAATTATGGTCTTGTTGTCTCCATGATGGATAACTTGGATAGTTCCTATAATGACTTCCTCTGCGGAAATTTCTATAATTATGACCACCTCTGAATCGAGGGCTGTCGGCTCGTCTCCAGTTCTTCGAAGAAAAACCCTGAAATGATTGGTTACCTTGGTTTTGATAACTATTATAGTTACCTTTTTTTCCAAACCTGTTTTGTGGTCCCTGAAATTTGTGTGAGTAATTAGAATTGTATGGTGTTGCTGGTGCAACTGGCATACTCTCTTTAATCTTAGTGTTGCTAAGAGTTACGTCAGGGTGTGCCGTGACGTATTGGTCACAATATTCTTGCATTTCTTTTAGTGTCTTGGGTTTACGCTCATGTAGGAATTCAAGGAATGGTTTATTAACACTTGACATAATCTTGTCCATGAGCAACAAGTCCATAAGGGCTTCATATGTCTTTTCTGTTTTGGACAGTTCAATCCAACGATTAAATGTAAGACGTGTCCTAGCAATGAATTCTGAGAATTCTACCCCTGATTCAGGTACCATTTTCTTAAACAAAATACGGTAACCTTCCTCTGTTAATTGATATTTTTTCAATAAGGCTGCTCTAATAACATCATAATTATCCTTGTCAGCCTCTTCAACCAAACTTAAACTAGTCAGAGAATCACCTTTCAAATTTTCTGATAACTGGTTTACATATTGTGATTTATCCACATTATGAGCTCGACAAGAACGTTCAAAACGATCCAGCCAGAATGTTATATCGTCACTGGAAGGATTGAACGCTGGTACCTTGACCTTATAAGTAAAGGGTTTACCACTGTTACCATTTGACTGATTAACATTACTCATATTTGTCAATTTCAATTTTTCTAACTCAAATGCTAAAAGTTCTTTTTGATGTTCATGTTCTCTCACTGCTTTTCTCTCATCAGCTTCTCTGTCTAATCTTTTCTGCTCAGCTTCAGCTTCTCTTATTTGTTTTTCCAATTCCATTTGGAATCTCTTTTCCTCAACCTGCATCTGCAATTTCTATTGTTCAAATTCTATTTCCTATTTTCTATCCTCACTTTTTTGTTTTCTCTCCTCAGCTTTTTGTGCTTTATCATATTGACTGGTAGCATACTCCTCCAACTTATCTCCAGTTTTGCCTAGGGATTTCCCTTGCTCAATAAAGTAATCTACAGTCGACATAATGTATACTAATATGTGACTAGATACCTGGAATAGCAATAATGAAATCTATCTCCAAATAAATGGAAACAAGCTCTTAATAGCTTGAATAATCAGCTCTTTTTATCACAATCTCTGCGGGAAACAAGCCATTAAATAAGGTCTTGTATAATCAACTGTGTACCTTTAATAACAGCCATTAATCATCAGTTGATTATTACTCATAAGTTCACTACACAACTAGTAGTGTATGATCAAGTATATTATATAGTATATGTCAACCGACAACATCGACAAAGGACAATTACACTGACAAACAACATTTTTCTTTCTTATATAAGAATAAGTGTTCTTAGGTCAGTTTCTTGCGCTGATTTCAAATTTGAAATCCGTTTATCTCTATCACATCGGGTTCTTAAGATATTTGTGAATAAATATATTTTTGGGAAACCTTTATGTGCTCCGTTTCATTTTTACTGTATAACTTATTAAAAATTAATAAAATACAAAATAATTCTACTTTTTATACTGCTAAAAGATGCATGACATATGTTACGCTATTTTTCAAATAGTTACTGTATTTTGAAATAATTCTGAGCGAAAAATGGCTTCTAGAAGTTGTAAAAATTCAGCTGATCTGTTCTGTTACGTGTGTGGATATTTTACCGATCGTGTTCACCAGAAAAACTTTACACCATTACTAAAGAAAGCATATGAACTTTATTTCGATTCGAAAGTTGATGCAAATAAATCTTTGAAGCCAAATGCAGTTTGTTCGACTTGCGCAAATACATTGGCAGGTTGGTTAAGAAAATCGCCGAAGCATAAGTCGATGCCTTTTGGAGTGCCAGTAATATGGCGTAAACTGACAAATCACGCAACTGATTGTTACTTCTGCTCGACAAATATCCGTGGTTTCACTTTTAAAACTAGAAAGTCTGTGGTTTATCCAAATATTGATTCGGTTTCGAAACCAGTGCCTCATGATCCAATCACGTGTCCGATCCCAGTTCCACCAGAACAATATCCGTTGGGCGTGAATGAACCATCAGAAAGTGATAGTTTACCTGCTTTAGAAACTAATTCTGACTCAGATTATATACCGGTGAATGATGGTGTTCACTTAATTAACCATTCAGAACTTTCAGATCTAATACGTGATCTCACTCTTACCAAAGTACCAGCGGAATTACTCGGTTCGCGACTCAAAGAATGGAATCTTTTAGCGCCCAATACTCCGATATCTAAATTTCGTCATAGACACAGAGAACTTGTTCCATACTTTGAGATGGATGATGACATTTGCTATTGCAAAGATGTAAACGGTCTAATGGTGCGCCTCGGTCATGAGCACATAGTCAACGAATGGCGACTTTTCATCGACTCTTCCAAGACTAGTCTAAAAGCTGTGTTATTGCATAACGGAAATTTATTTTCATCAATTCCAGTCGCCTACTCTGTTCATATGAAAGAAACTTATGACAATATGGCTATACTTGTGGCAAAAATAAAGTACAATGACTACCAATGGCGGATTTGTGGAGACCTAAAGTGCATTGCAATTCTCACGGGCATGCAGACTGGGTATACTAAATTTTGTTGCTTCCTATATGAATGGGACAGCCAAAACAAACAGGAACATTATGCAAGAAAGGTGGGGCCTATCAGGGATCGTATGCAGCTCGGGCATAAAAAGGTAATACACGAGCCATTAGTTAACAAAGACAGCATCATTTTACCACCGTTACATATAAAGTTGTGGCTCAAGAAGAATTTCGTAAAAGCGTTAGATAAAACGAGCAAAGCTTTCACTTTTCTTCGAGAAAAGTTTCCGCAAGTTAGCGATGCAAAGATAAAGGAAGGTATCTTTGTAGGACCTCAGATTAGGAAAGTTATTGCAGACAAACAATTCGAGAACTTGTTACATGGTAGTGAACTTCGCGCATGGATGTCATTCAAATCGATCGTCAATAACTTTCTGGGAAATCACAAATCTGTCGACTATGTGCATATTGTTAAGCAGTGCATAGATGCATACAGAATTATGGGCTGTAACATGTCCCTCAAAATCCATTTCCTCGATTCGCATCTTGACTTTTTCCCTGACAACCTTGGCGAAGTCAGCGATGAACATGGAGAACGATTCCATCAAGATATCGCCGTAATGGAGTCACGTTATCAAGGACGGTGGAGTGTGACCATGCTTGCCGATTATTGTTGGATGCTTCATCGCGATGTTCCACATGCCATTCACCGACGAAAGTGGACTGCAAAGAAATTCAAGCCTACATAACTGTTATACTTCATGTACGAATGATGTTGTAATACTGTATGAGTTGTTAAAAAACTTCAATTGCGTATTTCTAGAGATCCCGACCTGATAAAGAAAAACGGTTTGCAGATTTAAAAACAGCGCATTAAAATTGACCAGAAAAACATAGAAATGTTAGAGAAAGAAAAAAAACTTTTTTTTTGTTAGCCAGTGTTATCAAAGACAACATGAAAACATTCGCAGAAATCAAATAAATGAAAAAGCTTAACCAAAAATAATGTCACAAAGTATGTGATGATAACTGCAAGGAAATAAACAAGACAAATGACGTCACAATGTATAAATATAGAATGTGTATAGAATTAAATGAAAGGAAAGGTTAGACCTACAAATACAAACAAATTAAAACAAAACTAAAGATCAGAAAAAAAATTACAAAAACAACGAAGAAAAACGCGTCTTCACAACTAACAGAAATAGCAACAGATTGTCGCTAGAAAATTTTCAATTAAGAATATTCGCACCTACAGAACGCTATTATATTACCTATATGACTTGGTATCTCCTATAATAGTCACACACCCAACCTCCCACGACATATACACAACACTATAACATGTAAACATTAAACATAAATATATATATATATATGTCATATAAATGCAATGTAATGTGTTGCAACTAAGGCTTAGTTCTACAGAATTATGGTACAGTTTCTACTCAAAATAAACTGCCACATTAATAAATTATATTTCTGTTTTAACTATTACACAGTTCAACAATATGTAGCAGAACACAAGAAGATCCACCGTTGACGTGCAAGACCTCTCAGTTTCATAGCACTTCTTGCTAACACAGTTAATTCTTGTAAACAAATCTGCTGTGTATCGCTGTCTGTTCTATGTAAACACCGTCTGTTAACGAGCGCTGACTTATTTACCGTATACGATCGATAAGGCAGGTCATGCTGACTTCAACTGTAGCGTTGTACTGCTAGTGTGTCGTATCAGGCCACAGGAAACGGTCTGGTCTCAGTAGCTGACTTCTCAAAAATGTCCACTGTGCAGATTGACCCAGGAAACTGGCCACCACATTGATAACGGTTGTATTATTGGTTATCTGTCAACTAGTAGGGTTGGTGAAGTGCCACCACATTGATAAGGTCTATATACTGGACAGCACACTGATAAAGCTTTGTTTCTCGCACCAGATTAGTATGGACTGGTTTTTTGTGTGAATAGCTCGTCCAGTCACAATGTTCTGTAAATGGGTCAGGTTACCTACTGTTGGGGCCCTGACAAGGTGTACTGTTAAGTGCGTATTCTGATGTAATGGGTGAGTGTAGACATCAATGATGACAAACGCGAATGGATGACAGTTCGACAGGTGCACAGGTCACTCACTCCAATCACAGGTGGAAGTCAAGGATGGCTGGACTACTGTGGTCGTTTCATATTATTTAATAGGACGTACACATGGACAGTACGAGCATCGTTACAGGAACACAGATTGACATAAATGGCATATTGTTGATTAATGGTCTACCATCATAAGTTAGCAATCATGTTGAATAACATTGCAATGGAACATCTGTAAACAAGCACTTAGATTTCCATTGTTTATCAATACAATCATCAGGCCTTACTGACCGAGCATGTCAGTGAATAAATACTGTTCAAACTTGACTCCTAAACAGGACCTCTTTTCTAGCGAAGATTCCTTTAGGTAAAGTACAGCAAATCTATGTGAAGATAATGTTAACCCACTAGTATTGGGTTTTCTTTATAACTGTGATCTCTCAATCATCACCTGATAATAAGGGGGCATTCCCGTTCTCTGATTGATGATCGACAATAAAAAGGATTCCCAAAATACATAGGATTCCAAAATGGCTTCTTGTTCCCTGTTGAGCATCGCTCACTATACAGGTGTATAGTAAATCTTCAATCGAAGCTTTGTTCATCAACAATAAATGATTCTACAAGAATCAGCATATTCTGTCCTCATAGTTGCTGCATATAAACATATACAGTGCTGCTAGATAACATGTCGTCCCGACATATACATTGGTAAATTCATATCGACGTCTGCCCAACTGAGCCTAGGAATGAAAGAGTTCAGTGAACAGTTCTTTACCTTGCCATACGAAATATACTAGCAAACACAAACACTCTCCTGGCGTTACTGAATCAACACTGGGGAACTCATGGATTTAACAATCCTAGAAGAAACTATCTTCGTTCCCATAATGAATCTAAGAGATCACAAACTTTGGACAGGTCTAAGACATGACATCCCGCCAGGCTCCTTCATCACCGAAGAACTCTCTAACGTACGTTCATGCGCCGAAAGCACCTGACCCCAAAGTACAGTACAAGAAAAAATAGTTCCACATAGACATACCAAGATATCACGATATAAGACCGAATCGTCTGAAATAGACACAGAGTAAACATAGACTCGGACCATAAACATTCTTGCATAAACCTAAACAGGAACAATGTTTTCTGGCCCAACAAGGCACAGACTAACAAAATCCAGATTCATACGCCAAATTCGATCTCCAGGGAAGATAATCCATATAACAACAGTATCAATCAATCATGAGTGATATATCTTTGAACAGGAAAGCATCCTGATTCTAAAAACAACTACCTTCACTCCGACAGATAAATATAATAATAAATATATACATTGTATATATATATATATATATATATATATATATATATATATATATATATATATATATATATATATATATATATATATATATATATACCAGTAATCTGTTGGTAACATGGGCCTGAAAATATACAGTAAAAAGACAAAGATTATGAGAATAAATGCAAGAAATGATAACAAGGTTGAACGTGAAGAAACACCACTAAAAGATGTAGAATCGTACACACATCTTGGAAGTAATATAGACAACGTTGGAGGGACAGACAGTGATATCAAAATAAGAATACAAAAAGCAAGAGGAACTTTCATTGCATTGAGAAACATATGGAGATCAAGAGAAATCAAGTCCAACACGAAAATAAGAATCTTCAACTCAAATGTGAAGTCAGTCCTATTGTATGGCTCTGAGACATGGAGAACAACAAAAACAACAACCAAAAAGCTACAGACTTTTTAAAACGGGTGCTTGCGTAGAATAGAAGGACTGAAATGGTATGACAAAGTCACAAATGAGGAATTGATGAAAAGAACCAGACAAGTGCCGGTGGAACAAGAGCTGAGAAGAAGACGCTGGCGATGGATAGGACACACAATGAGGAAACCTGTTGATAGCATTACAAGGCAGTCCTTGTTCTGGAATCCACAGATAAAGAGAGGCAGAGATAGACCAAAAACACATGGAGAAGAGAACTGGAAACAGAGGTGAAAATGATGAGGAAAACATGGTAAGAACTTGAGCGGATGGCACAGGACAGGAAGAATGGCATATGTTTGTTAAAAGCCTACTCCATGGGGAGCTAAAGGGTATTGATTGATTGATTGACTGATTGATTGATTGAGTGATTGATTGATTGATTGATTGACAGGTAGTTGTAATAAATTTCGAAAGCTAGCACTATTTCTTGTGTTTCTGTCTGTGTGATCCATTCTAAATCCACTATTTGTTGTGTTTCTGTCTGTGTGGTCCCTTCTAAATCCACTATTTGTTGTGTTTCTGTCTGTGTGGTCCATTCTAAATCCACTATTTGTTGTGTTTCTGTCTGTGTGGTCCCTTCTAAATCCACTATTTGTTGTGTTTCTGTCTGTGTGGTCCATTCTAAATCGACTATTTCTTGTGTTTCTGTCTGTGTGGTCCCTTCTAAATCCACTATTTGTTGTGTTTCTGTCTGTGTGATCCCTTCTAAATACACTATTTGTTTTGTTTCTGTCTGTGTGGTCCCTTCTAAATCCACTATTTGTTGTGTTTCTGTCTGTGTGGTCCCTTCTAAATCCACTATTTGTTGGTGTTTCTATCTGTGTGGTCCCTTATAAATCCACTATTTGTTGGTGTTTCTATCTGTGTGGTCCCTTATAAATCCACTATTTGTTGTGTTTCTGTCTGTGTGGTTCCTTCTAAATCCACTATTTGTTGGTGTTTCTTTCTGTGTGGTCCTTTCTAAATCCACTATTTGTTGGTGTTTCTATCTGTGTGGTCCCTTCTAAATCCACTATTTGTTGTGTTTCTGTCTGTGTGGTCCCTTCTAAATCCACTATTTGTTGTTTTTCTTTCTGTGTGGCCCCTTCTAAATCCACTATTTGTTGTGTTTCTTTCTGTGTGGTCTCTTCTAAATCCACTATTTGTTGGTGTTTCTATCTGTGTGGTCCCTTCTAAATCCACTATTTGTTGTGTTTCTTTCTGTGTGGTCCCTTCTAAATCCACTATTTGTTGTGTTTCTGTCTGTGTGGTCCCTTCTAAATCCACTATTTGTCCTATTTGTCTGCATCGTTGTATATTTTGTTCTATTGCTATGTATTGTTTGCTGGGAGTCTCTTGTGTGATTGTGTTGAGTTTTGTCGATAATATTGCTCCTTGGAACCTGTGAAAAGAAGGTTCAAATCTACCTCAGCCTTATGCAAGCATAACTTTTGAGGAGGCAAAGAGTTTTATCAGAATCAGTTACAGAAACAAATGGAATGTAGAACATCCAGGTCACACACAGAATGATGCTTACTACCAGCTCCACAGAAGAGAACAAGTGGTAATCTTCAGACTCCGCACTGGCCACAACAGATTGAGATACCATCTATTCAACAAGCTAAAGATAGGAACTACCGATCAGTGTAATTGTGGCACTGATAAAATGACTGCTGAACATCTGCTTCAAAGTTGCCCCTTATATGTGGTACAGAGAAAGTGCATATGGCCGACGCCAGCTCCTTTCGTGGAAAAGCTTTACGGGGATTCAAATGGCCTCAAACTGACTACTGCTTTCTTTGAGAACATTCAAGTGGACGTCTGAGAGTGTACGAAGAAGAAGAAGAAGAAGGAACCTGTGGTATTTGTATTGTTGTAGTTCATTTTGTAGCTTTAGAATGGAGGGAGAGTTTTTGTCTATTTGCTTTGTCAGTTGTATAGCTTTCGCTATAAATGTTTCTTGTTGTATGCGGTGTATGTGTATGATGGATGACATTAGCTGTGTTCGTTCGCGTTTGGTGCTTTTACGTGTTTCCCAGTGTTCTTCAATATCGTCTATTGGTATATCGCTTGGTATGTAAGAATTAGTTTGGTCATGTGTTCTACGTATAATTTGTTTTGAAACAAAGTGTTGTTGAATTTCCAGTGTGGGGAACGTTTGGAATGTGTGCTTGCTTGTGTAGTGCTAAAGGCTGCGAGTACTGCTTTGTGATCTGTGAACTTGAGAGCTTCTGGCAAGTGTTTTGCTTGAATTATGTGGTGTCTTGACGGCACATAGATTCTGTCTAATCGTGCAGCTCTGTTGTGTGCTGTGTGTGCATGCGTTGTTTCAATACTGTGGGAGTGTGTGTGTCTGTAGGCATCTAATAAACTGTGCATATCCATTATGGTTTGTATTATGTCTAGTTGGTATGCGTCTTCTCTGTTTGCTCTCCTTATCTGTGTTCTAACTACTCCACCAACCACGTCCATATCTGTCAAAACACAGTTAAAATCGCATCCTAATATAATTTGACGTCCTCTGCATGAGTGAGTGAGCAAGTTGTCTACGTTTTCGTAAAATTGTGGGTGGCGGTTGTAGTTTGCTGGAGCGTGTATATTCACCACCGTGTATGTGTGTGTGTGTTGTTTCCTACTTGAGTGATGGTTATTTTGCGATCGCTGTCCCGGATTGTTCTAAGTATTTCACATCTCTCTGATGTTTGTAGTATAGCTGTTCCTGAACATGTGTTGTGTATGGCTAATTTAAAATAGGAATGTCGTTGTCCTAACTGGGATGTGATTTATAATGTATGTTCGTCTGTGTATGTTTGTTTCCTGCACAAGTATAAAGTCTGGCTTGTGTTTATGTATAAGTGTTATGATGTGAAGTAGTTTTGAGCAAAGGCCGCTAACATTTACACTAATTATCAAAAGTTCAACTACCATTTTACACGTCTAATATGGAATTAATAAACAAAAAAAATGTTTGTAATGACATTGTGGGATATATTACATACCATTGTCAAATTGGTCCTAGTGTCTTTCTTGGCTGTTGTACCAATTATTTTCACCGTCTTGTATGTCTATTATGAGTCTGTTAGTTGATTTGGTCGGAGAAGTGAAGTTTGTGTTGTCGTCCAGGTCATGTGTTGGGGTGGTTGTCTGACTTGGATCTGCTGGGTTCGGTTGGGCTACGGTTTCTGGAATAGGAGTTTCATGTGTTGATATATAATTGGATCCTGTGTTTCTTGTCTTCTCATGGGTCTTGGGTCTTGCTACTCGCTGACTTATTTTTCTTGCTGTCATGGGGTGTAAGGGTGTTTTGTTGTTTTCCATTTTTGTACTGGCTTTTGTTCCATCGCCAGGACTGTCGGGGGCTGAATGCCGTCGCTGCCTCCTGTTCCGGGAATCAGGATAGGAGACTACTTTCCACCCATCCTCAATGGTCAATGGCTCTGTGGGTACTTCGTCGTTGCTCTTAGCGGGCTCTGTACTGTTCGTTTGTAGCCATGGCCACTTGGTGCTGAGATCTTTTTCAGGTTTTCTCGAACAGTGGTTAGCCCAGTGAGTGTCCTCACCACAGTGATGGCACACTGTTCGCTGTCCCGGCACTGTTACCAAACGTTTGTGTTTTGGTGCACTCGCATTTTTGAAACGTAATGTGGGATATCTGTCGATGGCCGACAGAGCATACCCCATTTATCCGGAGAATTTTGAATCTTGTAGACCTCGGCTTCTAGGTCGCCCGTCTTTAATGCTGCCAATGCTTTCACAGTCGTTTCTTTCATTGTTGGCGGAAGCCAAATGACGGTGACTTTTGAGCGTTCTTTTTCAAGGTGCTCAATATGCAGGTTTAGTTCTGGGTTGGAAAGCTGTATTTTCCTTCCGTGTAGTTTCTCGAAGAAACGTCCATGGACATGTGATGTCAGATTGAAATACCAGCGGACAGAATTCTCAAATCTGTAGAGAGAAGAGACGCCATCGCTCGGTATTCTACCAGGGCCCATCAGCAAACTCAGGAGGAAAGATGGACACGCCTTTGTCGCTGCCTAAGGGCCGGTTATTGACAACAGCACGGAGCCCGATTTATGCAGGCATCATCTCTCTAGTGAGTCTATTTCCAGATCGAAAACTGTAGTTGCTTTTTGTGCTTCCATCTCAAAACAAGGTTTCAGTTTACACCGTTACACGATGATTATCGTTTAGAATGTAAATGCGAATAGGCAGAAAAGAACAAGTTAAAACAGAATATTCAGTTTTGGTCTGTTTCAGGTCGAGTTATATATTCGAACCATTTTTGTGGAAAACTACTATTACTGTTAAGAAGTTTGAGTTGGTAGTAAGTGAACTTAAACCTATATATACATCAAGTGGAAAATGTTTAAAACATTTTTATAAAAGTACAAAGAACACATTTAATTTTTAATGCATTTACAAAACGTCTAAAAGTTTTATTGTAATAAATTGTTGCATTTATAATTTATTTTTATTAATTAGATATAATTAACAAAACATGAAGAGCTTGTATTAAATTTATTATTTATTTGATAATTAAATTGGTTCACTTGTAAAGACAAGTTTCCTCCCGTAATATTCTTTTGTGATGCATTCTATTTATATCTTGGTTTCGTAAGTGATCAGAGTCTGTCAGACTGACAGTGTGAGCGTGTGTCCGGTTGTTTGTTCCCTTTCTGTTGTGTCTTTGACATTTCTTACTTCATTTTGAAGTTTTTGTAGTTATTCTAATCAGCAACATTTTGTAAATGTGTTAAAAATAAATCCCAATGATAATGGACTCACTAGCTGCTTGCTGTATCGCTTTGTTCAGGTGTTGGTCTATTGTATCATATTGTTGTTTCGCGTATTAATACTTACTTACTTTCTTTCACTATTGCGGTGAAGCTTAGTGGTTAGGTAGAGTGTATCGCCTTGGCTGATGTAAGTTCGTGTTGTTGTAGGATGTCAATGATGCTGTCTATCCGCCTGTCTCTTGGTCTTCCGGTTGTCCTGAAACCAGATCTTCTAGTGTTGTAGGCTCTAGGTGGTCGTTTGTTGGTCCCCATTCGCATGAGATGGATACACCTCTTAATCTTCTATGTCTTTATATACGTTATGCAGGATGTAGTTCCTACAGTTTTTTTATATCATAATTTCTCATTCTGTCTCTCCTGTTGACATTAATTGTTTTCTTAAACATCTCATCTCAAGCAATAAGATTTTCCTCTGGTGTGCTTTGGTCAGAGACCATGTTTAGCACTGATAGCAAAGACGTGGTGAGAATATACTATTTATCAGCTGTTGTTTAGACTCAAACCTGATATTCAGATGGTTGAGCATTGGTGACAGTTGTTAAGTCACTGTATTGGCTTTTAGACATCTTGTTTCAATTTCTCTGTCAAGTTTTCAATTTTCTGTAAAAATGCTTCCTAAATATTTGAAGCCTGGAACCTGCTTAAGTCTGATGTTGTTGACATGTATGTTAAGTGGGCTTGGTGATCAGCTGATTTTCTTAGTTTCTGTATTAGTTGTGTTGATCTTCATGTTGTGTCTTAAACTGGTTGAATGAAGTGCAATAAATATATTCAGCAAAGCTGCACAGTTATTTATGACAAACAGCAGTGTGTTATCGATATTAGGAAAGCATTTCCTGTTTTTAATTTGTGAATAATTTTATTTATGTTTAGATTTTCTTTTGAAGCGCCAGTTGATGCAGTAAATATGTATTTGCTGTGTCGTTGTTGTCGAGAAATATTCTAATCCACATATATAAATTAACACGTAAATGCAAAGCCAAACACATAAATTCAATAAAAGGAAAGAAAAATGGTAAAGAACAGTGCTGTCACAATGACTGTATTTGAAATCCCCCTTGTGTTCTCCTGCGTCTGCAAATTGTAACGTTTCACGTTGATAGTAAAAGCCTTCTGCAACATACACGCGTTTCCCAAACACCCTAAAAAAAAAAAATGTACTCCATTTCTAAGAAAAACCGTGAAATACGCAGTTGACCTAGATTTAAAATTCCATTCATGTCTTTTTCTACACTATGTTACCAAAAACGCCATCACGCGTGTAAGGCCACAAGCACTGGCTTTTTTTCAAATCGTCAGTGATAAAAAACACTACCCATACCAGAGTTAGGTTTTAAAATCCTGAAAAACGCTTATTGGGAATTATGACATTATACTGGTTTACGTTTGAAAACATTACAGTACCCAGACACCACCTCGTATTCGAAGTAAACATGAGGTAGAAGAAAGTGCATATTTTGAACGCAGCCACTTAGCTCTTTTAAATTTGCATATTTAAGTTCCTTAGGACTTGCTGACAAAGAATATGTAAAACGTTACGCAAATAGTCTAGGAATTACCAAATTATAGCCAAAATAAAATAGTGGGGGTGCCTGACAGCATGAAATCATTTCTGCTCATAAAATTTTTTTATAACGTGTTTGAAAAAACATTACGTTACGGAAATAGCCTACCATGTTAACTCCTATTTGATTGGAGCGCAATAAATGTAAGGCTAAACACGATTAGTCGGACTATAAATACTATCTTGTGTTGTCAGGGGAAACGTGAGAAGGGGTACTTTTTTGAAAAGATGTGTAGACATGGCCTGATTGGTTAGAGCTGCGAATATACTCAATTCAGGGCTTCTGTTCCGGGCCACATCTTGTAATAAACCTACTAAGAAACAGTGCGTTGAGCACCAGGGTATATTTTTTCTAAATAAAAGCCTGGGACATCGGCAGATCGGAGTGGTGCTATATTCATTGCCATTCAACGTCACTGTGTATTATTTCCATGAATTGTGGTAGGTTTGAATTATTTGATATCTTTTAAAATGAAAATTGAATGTAAATTGATACTTATGTCTGTATATATGTGTGGTTCAGTAGCGAACATGAGGTAAAGCCTATAGTGCTCCAGCCTGAACAGAAGGTGTCGGAGGAAAGTAAAACTACATGGAATTGCCAAGCAGTACACTGACACCTAGATTATTGACTAGAAAGAAATAATGCTGGAATTGCAGAGGCGTAGTAACCATTAAGGAGGAATATACTGGTGTAAAGTCTTTCAGATGAAGCTGACAGTTGGCCTAACGCTCTGAACTCAGGTTTGTTATGTATTGTGCTCAGTGTAGAAATAGAGTATAAATTAGTTCTGAAGTAGGAGGTACAACCTTCTTGTTTCAGGGACCGTGGTCTTAAAGTTATTGAGCAGCACCTGGTCAGAGTTTTGCTGAATCCAGAGGCGGACAGCATACTCCTTGGTCCATATAGCAACCAGTGAGGTGGCTCCAGAACTCATTAAAGTAATCGAGCAGAGGAGTCTTTTACTGCAGTCATCACGAAAGTTAAGAAAGTGTGGCCATGGAGCTCAACATTATGTACCCCATCTTAAACTGACATTGTAAAATAAAATTAAGAGGGGAATTTAATTGTTTTAATGCCAGGAACTGAGAACATCTCTAATACTAGTTCCAACAGAAACAAACTATTGAAGTCATGATGACAAATACCAACAGAGCTTGAAAAAACAAAACAAAACCAGTATTACCTCATATTACTACTACACAACTGACACACATAGGATACTATTAATAATATATGTCACTACAAGATTCATATTGATAAATTCTGTACATATAACTTGTAATTAAAATTGATTGTGATTCCTGGTTCACTTTGTATTTGAATCAGGACACATATACATTAATGACAGCACTGAATACATATTGATATTTGAAAATTTATCAGTGACTCATTTAAGATATCCTCATAGAGTGTTATATGTATGTGAGTGTCACAGTGTTGTCAAGTGTAGTGGAATAAATTAAATTGTTTATCTATCTGTTGTTGTTGTGACTTACACTTCATCATATACATACCCTAGACATTCAACGTAGTCATCACTATATTCCAGAATAATTCTGACTGAGGTAGAAATATGTGGTAGCAAGTAAGGTTATCTAGAATACACTACCCTTATTAGATATAGTTACCTTCACAGCTGATCTCAGTCAGTACACTAAGTCCCCTATAAATATTTATAACATCCCACTTTACCACAGTTGTCAGTTCTAATGTCTTAAAGATTCATGTTGTTATCTCGTATATCTCCTCCGTCGTTGTTAATGTTAATGTCTTAAAGATTCGCGTTGTTATCTCGTATATTAGCTCTGTCGTTGTCAATTCTAAGAGATTCTTGTTGTTATCTCGTAGATTAGCTCTGGCGTTGTCAATGTTACTGTCTTAGAGATTCATGCTGTTATCTCGTATATCGCCTCTTTCGTTATCAATGCTAATGTCTTAGCATTGTCAATGCTAATATCTTAGACATTTATGCTGTTATCTCGTATATTTGCTCGCCCAAATGTTCCATCAGCGCTGTACAGGGGCCAAAGCATGCGTCCAGAAGGGGGCTTATTCGTTGCGCTCTGTAAAGAGATTTCTTTTATCATCACTCTTTATCAATCTCTTGACAACGAACAGTTGAGAGAAAGAATTATGGTCTTTCGAGATGTGGATATTTAGAAAAATATGGGATACCTCGTGACAGAGAGCACATATAAAGAGGTCCTAGACAACCTAGGAATGACAAGAAAATTAACGTTGTAACAGCGCTGACCGTTGACTGGTGTGTTTTGTCATACAGTGTGTTGACAAGATGGATGAAGAGCGTCTGTTAGCGCTCATGGAACATTTTGGTTGGAAAATCTGCGAACCGGCTAATGAGGATCAACCAGTATCATTTTTTATTTCAAAATAAAGTTTTGTCTCGTTTTGGCGAGGTGAGTCCCGTTCACCCTAGTTGGTTATATTAGGGCGCATATTCAAATATAAAAGACCATACCGCCGCTTTTTCTAATATACTATCATTAAGAGTGGCACAGGACATAAGTGTTCACTACATGAATATGTGCACCAAGTGAATAAATTTTTTTGTTGTTTTAAAAGTACAAACCAAAATATTTAAATAGTTTAAAAAGTATGCCAAATGTATAAATATAAAAAACGGACCTTATTATTTTTATAATTTAAATGTTAACTAGATAAAATTAAATCAAAAAAGAGAAATGCATTATTTAGTTTAGAATTTTATGTCTTAATTGAATTGTCTACCTTGGATTAAATATATTTATGTCCCTTAAGGTTAAAAGAGGACACGAAAAGAAATCTTTGTATACATTTATTTTGATTGTGACTAGTGTATGTGAGTGTCTTCGGTGGTTGTGTCTGTAGTGTTTTTGGTAGCACATATGTGGCCATACCATGTCAGCTTCCGTCACTTTAATGTTGTGAATTAGTCATCATATGGTCCTATAACATTTCTAACTTTATGTCTAATCTGTTCAAGTTTAATACGATCCATGTCAGATTTGCCGATGGCCTTTCTGTAACAGATCATATATATTTCCTGTATTGTTTCCAGTTTCCGATTATACAGGTAGGCTCATGGAATCTCATTGTCTCACATGTACATAATGTATCAATCAATCAACACCCTTTAGCTCCTCAAGGAGCAATGACCTTCAACAAACACATGCACAGTCCTCCTGTCACGTGCCATCAGTTCAAGGTCAGTCCATGTCTACCTCACGTATTGTGTGGTCAGGTTGAAACAATTAAATACAAATACTTTCTTTAACTTTGTGATTATCGTCAAACAAAGAGTTCTACACGGTACTCAAATACATCACAGGGCTGGATGTAGAAGCTTTTGTCTGGAACTGGCAATAATAAAGTACGTTACAGAGATTGGTGATAATCGCTTGTTAGTGATGATGGCACATTGGTTTGTTCAAGATATATTCTGAATATTTGTTTTTTTATTGTCGGGGGCGGGGGGTTGTACGTGTTAACTGTTATAAAAGTTGTTGCTACATTTGTTAGCATTGCGCCCCTCTCAACCATTAATCATGTCTATGGATCTGTCGGTTATATCAGGACGTCTTCTCGTGACGTATGACTAACTAGTAGATAAAAGTGGTAAAGAAACCACTGATACTTTGAGGTGAAGAACAATCTCTTGTTGCCACGTGAACTTGACACGTGACCAGACTACGTCAGATTTCGTCACTTTATTATTGTGAGAAGATCATCATTTGGTCCTATAGCACTTCTGACTGTGTATCTGATCTGTTTATTTATTATAAATTTATGTCTGCTATGCTGTTAATCTTTCTGTGACATCTCATTTATCATTCCTTTATTCTTGTTTCTGAACCAGTTGTTAAAGTTCAAGTGCCGGGTTACGGTATTGCCTCTCTTGCTTTGCAGTAGTGGTCCAACAGTGGCCAAAACTCAAGAGTATCTAATATGGGCTTCAAAGGTATCTACCTTTGCACAAAATGACTCTTGGCAGATATATAAATAGAAGAAACAAAACGCTTATATCTCCAGGGAATCTTCACAAGATATTCAGAATAAGCGAGAACAATACTGCTTTGGCTGAGTATGTTAACTTTATAATTCTGCCGACGCTTTTGTGAAGGATTTAAACACTTATTACTTTCAGCCCGTTTAAGCAACCACCAATGATTTACTCAGTGGAATTCTATTATTCTAGTATAGCTCTGTTTAGAGTGTGTAGTAATTTGACTGAGACAAACATGCAGTAACTTTAAAATGATTAAATCGAAGTTAAATTTGTAACATTACAAATAACACAATTTTATAATCACTTTAGGTTTTAACAGTTGGAAAATAATTTGAATAGTTATGGATCAAGAAATGTTATCATCACAGTCTTTAGGGAATGTGAGATGTTACAAGAAGTTCAAGTGACAGCATAGATTTGAACTTAGCTGCCAATGACGGTTCTGCTCCTTCTTATGGGCTGGTTCTTTTCATTCTGCTCACGCTCGTCTTGGTCAAGGTTTTCGGGTGTAGCTCGTTTCCCAGAAATGTCAAGGAGAGTCTACCAAGTGGGTCCTTCGTCTTAAAGCTTAGGTCACTGTTCCCTTCTTGTTCCAGAGATAGTACTTTCTGCTGGTACAACAAATACCTATTTTAAAAGTATAGAACGAAACGCTCTTCTGGGTTGGCGTTTTCCACCCCACAGTTATTGGTTCCTATCTTCTCATACCACCATCCCAAAGACTTTACCTTCGATGACAATTAAATTTAATCCCTCGGGATAAAACTTTCTTTACATTTAAATAGAATAGTTTTCATAGTTAATTTACATTCAAATAAAAAGGTTAACAATTACAGACAGAGTCTGTTTGCATATACATCCCCACTGATTGAAAAGTATTGACAATATAAATTGAATATGTTTTCATTTATGTTTTACATTGATTGAGAAGTTTGAAACTTCCATCACTTTAAAATGAATATTTTCACATAGACATTTACACTGATTTAAAGATTAAAAACTTACATTACTTTTAAAGTGGCTGTGTTTAAAGGGACGTTTACACTGCTTTGAAACTGTATGTATTAGACTTAGAATGTGCATCGTTTCTTTCATCTTTCCCTCCCTGCTCCATAGGGAACCTGGAGCTACTTTATGCTTTTAGTTCTCTTTATATATATATATATATATATATATATATATATATATATATATATATATATATATTGGTAGATTTTACTAAGCTGGACAGGTTTGCACCTGTAGGCACGAGACTAAAGTACACACCTTGGTTCTCCAGGTCCGGAGTTTTAGCACAAGGCCAGCACCCTATCTATGTAAAAAAAAAGAAATCAAGTTACCGAAAAGCCAACTATTGAGCACCCTTTTCTGCGGGATGGACATCCGGAGTTTAAACATCATGTGACTGCCAGTTGTGAAAGACGAAATGAAGCCACTGACACGAAAACGCAGGTCGTGATCGCTAAGCATGAAACACGAAAAACCAGAGTTGGGGCATTGCATGAAGAATGGCCACTGACCGAGCAAAATGAAGACATTTTGTTGCTGCACTACAAGACGCCACTTGGCTTGGTGGCCGCTGACTGATAAGTGAAAGAAGGTAAACCATTCAAATCAAAATCACATAACTTTGAGACAATCTGTATCAACATCCAACAACCAACTCTCCCATAAACTAATCACGTCCACTAAGACCAACATACATGCTCAACTCACTCACTGATTTCTAGTTTTTAGGCATGGTCAACACGTATACAAACAATCCTCCGACTAATGGGATTGCTTCTAACATATATGCCTCTCACATCAACTTACAGCCAAAACTGTCATCAAGCTCCCTGTAAAGTATGGGAGTTAAATAAATATCAATTATATATTAAAATCTCTTTTTGACAATACGCTAATTATAACTGACAATTAGGTTGAACAAAAGAGGTTATAATAGTGGATTAGCGGAGACAAATGATCATCAAATGCCAGTCCAATCTCCTTCCATATCGTTTAAAAACTAACTGACTAGGCAATTCAGATATCAGTGAACCTAGACTCCAAGTGAAAGACGTCAATGTATTATGTGGAACAGATTATTCTTTAGTCAGATGTAGTTTAACACATTTTTTCTACCACATACAACTAAATGTTCACGTGACATGAATGGATAAAATAACAGGTAGTAGTTAGGATCGTAAAGGTCTCAGGTGGTCAGTTGTTCTTGTTAATGTTTTGAGAAGACTTATGAAAGAGACTATTAAATATTTCTGTTTTGAGAAGACGTATGAAAAACACTATTAAATATTTATGTCAACTAAAATTAAATTAACACATTAACTACCGAATTGAAAAACACACTGTGGCCGAATAAAATTGTTTTTCAATTTTCTTACTGTAGGTGTTTGCAGAAAGTAAGCTGTAGTCTTCGTAATTGTTAACAGATTTTCACACATTACACGTCATTTTAAAGATAAATGAATGTACTATTACAAAAAACACCGTTTGTAACTCTAATAGAGGTTGCTGCTATTTAACGGCCCTCCAATGACCGAGGACTTGCAGTATTTTCACAATTATAACTGCTTGCACCCCATCTCTATCAAAATCCCTATTTCAATCAATGTGCACACCGTTTTCACTCTTGTCCTCGTCGCTAGATCTATCAGTCAATTGTTGAAACACGTTCCTAGTCTATTCAGATGTTAGACGAGATGTACAAGCAATTGTTGTGGTCCTGTCACTAGTTGCCACGGTAAACAGTGTTACACTATTTGATAACTAACCCAAAACACTGAAAAATATGAACATAATATCAATTTTCCAGTGTTCACAACAACCATGCTTTGGGAATTTGTTTTCCGGTGGCAACTGAAATTCTCAAACCAGATCAGAAAGTGTTTCAGTACATTTTTCCTTGCGGTTTATTACTAAAACTATACTATTTCATGGCTATTCCAATTTCTCTTCTCTTTATGTGTTTAGAGACATGTGCCCTTTGCCTTTTTTAAAAAGTAGATCTTCACTAGTTTTAACCTTACCCAACAAGTGCCTGAGTTTTTAACGATTCCAAATGCACACCCTCGTACCCTTCCATAAATGCTGCTTGATTGTAGTGGTTGATTTTTTATTCACGTGATCTATCATGGACGATCAAACATGGACGATGAATAAGCATTTGGAAGAAACAATTGAGGCTCTTGAAATGTGGATATACAAGTATACTGTAGAAGAATGGGGCGTATCACATGGAAAGAGAAGAAAACAAATAAGGAGGTCCTAGAAAATCTAGGTATGAAAAGAGAACTAATGAGGGAGATCAAAGTTCGGTAGCTAAAATACTTTGGCCACATAAAAAGGCATAACGCCTTGCAGAAGACCATAATAGAAGGGAGAGTTGAAGGCAAACGCGCAAGGGGAAGACAGCGTATTAATTGTGAAGATAACATCAAGAGATGGACAGGAAAGAGTCTATCAGAGTGCACCACCAAGACAAGAGACAGAAGACGTTGGAGATCCACTACAGCCAACCTTCGTTGTGGAGATGGCAGCTGATGATGATAATATATATATATATATATATATATATATATATATATATATATATATATATGTATATAATATAATAATAATAGCCCCTTCAGTCATAACTGACTATGGGAATGCGCCCCTGAGGTGACAGCCCTCAGCTGCTTATTTTCCTGGTGCTCCTTTCGACGTTTTCTCCTCACCTCTGCTTCTTGTGTGTTGAGCCTCTCTTCGCCCAATCTGAGGTGGCGCCGTAAATAGCATCGCCACTTAGTGCGATCGGCAGCTTCATCCTCCCATGTTGCTGGATCCATGTCCAGTGCCCTCATATCTCTCTTGCACACATCTTTGAACCTCAGCTGTGGTCACCCAACTGTTCTCTTGCCATCTGCTAATTGTCCGTAGAAGATATCTTTTGGGATGCGACCAACTTCCATGCGGCGAACATGGCTAAGCCAGCGAAGTCTGCGCTGTCTAAGAAGCGTATACATACTTTGAAGGCCAGCACGTGACAAAACCTCGACATTTGTCACTTTATCTTTCCACGAGATGCCGAGGATGCGGCGTAGACACCGCAAATGGAAGGTACTGAGCCTTCTTTCTTGCTTTGCATAGGTCGTCCAGGTCTCGCTGCCATATAGGAGTGTGCTGGTGACGCAGGAATTATATACCGCAGCTTTGGTCTTCATTGTGAGTTTAGAGTTTCCCCAAACACGCGATGTGAGGCGGGAAAAGATAGCTGCAGCTTTGCCAATGCGGCTGTCGATTTCTGTATCCAGTGAGAGTTTGTCATTGATGGTAGACCCTAGGTATGTGAAGTGGTGCACCACTGCCAATTCATTGTTATCGATAGTGATAACTGGTGCAGCGCCCACATTCTGACTCAGCACATTCGTTTTCTTTAGACTTATTGTGAGGCCAAAGTCCTTGCATGCTTTAGTGAAGCGATTCATCAAGCTCTGAAGCTCCTGTTGGCTTTGAGTGACGACTGCAGCATCATCAGCGAACAACAAGTCTCTTATAGTGACCCTTCTGATTTTTGTTTTTGCCTTCAGCGTTGAAAGATTAAACAGACGGCCATCTGACCTAGTGTGAAGGCATATTCCTTCAGTTGCATCTCTGAATGCATGTTTCAAGAGTAAGGCAAAGAAGATTCCGAAGAGGGTCGGAGCCAGAACACAGCCTTGTTTAACGCCACTTCGTATATCAAAGGGCTGTGACGTGCTTCCAGCATATTGGACTGTTCCCTTCATGCCGTCATGGAATGACTTTATCATTTCCAGCATTTTAGAAGGGCAGCCCATTTTCAGGAGGATTTTAAAGAGTCCATCCCTACTAACCAGGTCAAATGCTTTTGTGAGGTCTATAAAGGCGATATATAATGGTCTTTTCTGCTCTCTTGATTTTTCCTGAAGCTGGCGGAGAGAGAATATCATGTCTGTTGTTGATCTGCCAGCTCGGAATCCACACTGTGACTCTGGATATATGCGCTCAGCTAACTTGTGTAGTCGCATTAAGATGACTTTGGCAAAAACCTTACCAACAATACTAAGAAGAGAGATGCCTCTGTAGTTATTGCAATCACTTCTGTCTCCTTTATTTTTATACAGTGTTACAATCTTGGCATCTCGCATGTCTTGAGGAATAGTTGTCTCTTCCCAGCACTGGCACAGCATCCTATGCAGGGGATGTAATAGCGTGCTCTTACAGCATTTGATTAAATCAGGAGGAATCCCATCACTGCCTGGTGCTTTGCCAGAGGCCAAGCTATCAATGGCCTTGCTGAGTTCCTCTAATGTTGGTTCGGCATCCAGCTCCTCCATAGTTGGCAGACTGTTGACACCATCAAGGGCTGCAGGCGTAACGGTATTGTCTCTAGCGTAAAGCTCAGAGTAGTGCTCGACCCACCTCTCCATCTGCTTACCCTTATCAGTTAGCTTCTCTCCACTGATGGTTTTTAGCGGTGCCGTCTTACTTTTATGGGGGCCAAGTGCTTTCTTTATACCGTCATATATTTGTCTAATGTTGCCTGTTTGCGCTGCGATGTGGATGCTCTCACTGAGCTGGAGCCAGTAGTCATTTGCACAGCGTCGAGCAGTTTGTTGAACTTTGCTTCTCGTAGCCCTCAGGATCTGTAGGGTTCTGGCACTCGGTGAACATTTGTATTCATTCATAGCACTGCGCTTAGCTTCAATGACAGGTGCCATCACATCTGATGAAGCATCAAACCAGTCATTTGACTTTGCAGTTTTCTTACCAAAGGTGGCAAGTGCAGTACTTTGAATGGTGTTCCGTAGATGCTCCCAGTTCTCTGTAATAGTATCACCATGCTGAGGGCTACTGAGCACTTTCTCGAAGGTCGCAGTGAATTGAGCGATCATGAAAGGGTCTGACATCTTGCTGGTATCAATGCGTGGTTTCCCTTCATGTCTGACACGATAGAGTTTTCTTGGTTGTGCTCTGATTTTGCAGCAAACCAAGGAGTGATCTGTATCACAGTCTGCACTATGGTACGAGCGCGTGGAGAGCACAGACCTGAGGAGTGGCCTTCTGACGAGAATCAGGTCAAGTTGGTGTCAGTGCTTGGATCGTGGGTGTCTCCATGACACCTTATGCTGGGGTTTTGTCTGAAAGTAGGTGTTGGTCACGCAGAGGTCATGGTGGACGCACAACTCTAACAGCCGTTGTCCATTTTCATTCATCTTGCCTATACCAAACCTGCCCAGACATGAAGGCCATGAAACATTATCGGCACCCACTCTAGCGTTAAAGTCACCTAGGAGAACAAGCTGTTCTTGCCTAGGTATGCTTTTGATAATTGCTGTTAGATTCTCGTAGAACTCATCTTTAGCTTCTGAGGCAGAGTACAGAGTAGGAGCATACACACTGACAAGGGTGATAGGACCTGTGCTAGTTTGCAGGCGGAGCGTTAACAGGCGTTCTGATCCATTCTCGCCTGGTTCAACCATTTTAGTTAGCGATTTTTTTACCGCAAAACCTACTCCGTGTTCTCTAGCTTTATTAAGATCTTTCCCTTGCAAATAAAATGTGTAGTCCTTCTCGCTCACCGTTCCAGAGCCCGCCAGGCGCGTTTCCTGAAGTGCAGCTATATCCACCTGAAGTCGTTTAAGCTCATCATTAATTATGGCTGTCTTCCTTACATCGTTTACATCCTGTAGGTTTTCGGATAGTCCAGTCAACATAGTCCGGACATTCCAGCATCCCAATCTGAGAGTTTGCTTATTTCTGTTTTTTCGATAATTGCTTGGTGCAAAATTGTCTGTCCACAGTTCGGGTTTGACCCTAATCCCCATGCACCCAATGGGGAAAGCAGACAGTGGCGGGACAACACCTTATTGACTGGGGGCTGCCCAGCTTGAAGCGGGCGGTAGCTGTCCAGTGAGATCCTAGAACCTCTCCCACTGTCGGAAGTATATATATATATGTGTGTGTGTGTGTATAAGTATATATATATATAAAATTTGGCAAAAAACATGTACAGAAAGTATGTACAACTGTACAAATCTGAAAACACAAAAAATGTACAGAAAGTATGTACAGCTGTACAAATATGAAAACAAAGCTGTATAAAACACGGGTAACCTGTAATATGTAAAAGCCGTTTAAAAAAAATAACAATCAACACATCAGCTTTTGCGAATAACAAGTTAAATATAGCATACATCACTATCACACCTAACACAAACTCTGATCAAACACTACTTCAAAAACTATGAACGTATAAAACACCATTTTAATAAAAGATCAAACCATAAAACTCAAACCATTCATCGCGATCCTCATTCACAAAGTCTATCAGTGTAGCGTCTTACATAGAGAAATCCATCAGCACACACATTTTATAAGAGATATAATTAACTACACACACCAGAAGGGTTGCCTGTCGTCAGTTCTTTCCCTTGACCAAAGAAAACTTTTCACAGAATATCACACTCATACCTTCACAAAACGTTTGATAGAATATCACACTCATACCTTCACAAAACGTTTGATAGAATATCACACTCATACCTTCACAAAACGTTTGATAGAATATCACACTCATACCTTCACAAAACGTTTGATAGAATATCACACTCATACCTTCACAAAACTTTTGATAGAATATCACACTCATACCTTCACAAAACTTTTGATAGAATATCACACTTATACCTTCACAAAACGTTTGATAGAATATCACACTCATACCTTCACAAAACGCTTGATAGCATATCACACTCATAGCTTCAAAAACTTTTGATAGAATTTGACACTCATACTATGACGGTATTGCCTCTCCTGCTTTGCAGTAGTGGTCCAACAGTGGCCACAATTCAAGAGTATGTAATAAGGGCTTCAAAGGTATCTACCTTCGCACAAGATTACTTTTGGCAGAGACGTAGATAGAAGGGTAACGGCACTTCTATTACAAAGGGAGTCTTCACAAGATATTCAGATAAGCGAAAACAATGCTGCTTTGGTTGAGCACGTTAATTCTAGAATCTGCAGACAACTTTTGTGAAGAAATTAAGCCCTTATTAATTTCAGCTCGTTCAAGCTTCCACCCCTGATTTACTCAGTGAAATTCTTACTATTCTGGTAAAGCTCTATTCAGAGTATGTGTAGTAAATTGACTAAGACAAACATGCAGTAACTTTAAAATAATTAAATCGAAGTTTAATTTGTATAATTACCAATAACAAAATTTAATAGTCAATTACGTTTTAACAGATTGAAAATAATTTGAATAGTTTAGAAGAAAAGTTTTCTCATTGATTCATATAAGAGATGATCGGGAAAAGTTCACTTTGGGAGCGTATACTTTTCACTTAGCTGCCAATAGTAGTTTCTGCTGCCGCTGATTGGTTCTGTGTACACTGCACTCACTCGTCGCTGGTCAAGATTAAAGGCACTGCACGTTCCTAGATCGTCAAGGAGCAACGGCCATGTTGGTCCTGCGTCTATCCATAAGACCCTCTTATAATGGCGTCTTTGGTTTGCCTTTTTCGTCGTCCTGGGGTACAGAGCATAGCCATTCTTGTCATGGTGTCCGGGCATCTTCTAATAGATCTATATAACTATCTTAAAATATTACCCCTTAGAAAGCGCTTTCTATTTAACAAAGCTAAATTCGCTCACAAAATCTTGTCACATAATGCTCCAACGTATTTGTGGCCACTTTTAAAATTCAATGAAAAACGTAGTAACCGCTTAAAGCAGTTACAGGTACCCAAGCCCAGGCTAGATTTGTTCAAGAAGAGCTTGGCTTACTCAGCTGCTCATCTTTGGAACAATCTTCCACATGATCTAAAAAACATGCACAGTCCCTACTCATATAATCGTAGACTGTTCAAATACATTATGAGTGCCAATTATATGCCGCCCTAAGGGATTTCATTTCGAATTATTATCTAATATACTGTATGGAGGGTCTGATGATCTAGTTTTTCATTTTAATATACCTTATTTCTTAATTGTAATCAAATACTGTAAATGTATGCCTTTATACTACTTATAATGTTGCATCGCCATTAAACTAATACCTTAAGTATGTTGGAGAATGTCTGGATAACTAGCAATAAAAGATGAGTAAGAGGAAGGGCAAAATGCAAGACAGGCCTATATGCACGATTCTCATCTATCAGTCAATACCCTTTACCTCCCTAAGGAGCATAGGTAATAAAGCTGGATCTCGTATAGTGGAGGCCTCAACAATTCACTCCCTGTGGCAGTATCTGCTTGGGACTCAAAGCTGCTCACCTGTGGGAACATTTTCCGCATGCGCTGACAACACACTAAGTCCCAGGTCATTCAGCAGCAGATTTCCAATATGTCACGAGTTATTATTATATACCACCATATTCTGATTACGTTTCAAATTATGTCTAATTTACCGTATGAATGGTTTAAATTGTGTGTGTGTGTTTTTTTTTAATTTAAATTTTAAAATTAATTTTTTTTAATTACTTTTATTTTTTATTATTTATTTATTTATTTATTTTTTTTTAAATTTATTTTTTTTATTTTTTTTATTTTTTACATACTTAAATTTGATTATGACTGGATGTTACAAATGTATGTTATTATTTTACCTTGATAATGTTGTATGCTTAAATAGTGTTCAAAATACATGTGCGATTGAATGGATAAGGTATGCAAGATGACAGAGAGAAGGGCAGAATGTAAGACGGGCCTGCGTGCCCAATTCTTAACCCTTTGAAAATTAAGTTCGTACGTTCGTTCGTTCTATCTATCTGTCTGTCTGTCTGTCTATCTATCTATCTTCTTTATTTTAAAACATACTTTAATTATGATTATTATTGCAAATGTTTGATGTTATATTGCCTTTATAATGATAAATGCCTTAATAATGCTTAAAGTAAATGTGAGGATGGAAGGATACAGTATACATGATGAGAGAGAGAGGAAGGGCAGAATGTCAGACGGGCCTGCGTGCCCAATTCTTAACACTTTGAAAATAAAGTTTGTTCGTTCGTTCGTTCGTTCGTCTCGCAAAACGTCAGTCCACTTCTACCTTCACTTGGTTCCAGAGATAGTACGATCTGCTGTTATTACCAATAACTATGGTACAGAATAGAAAAAGCGCTTCTGAGTATTGCGTTTTCCAACCCATGGTTATCGGTCCCTATCTTCCCATTCCACCATCCCATTTATCTTAGAATTTACTCTCCATGAGAATTAAATTTAATCCTACGGGATAAACTTTCTTTACATTTAAATTGAGTAGCTTTAGCTTTACATTGCATTTAAATTAAAAGGTTTATAATACAGAAAGAGTATGTTTACATTTACGTCTCCTCCGATTAAAAAGGGTTCACAATATAAATTGAATATGTTTTCATTAGGTTACACTGATTTGAAAAGTTTGAAACTTCCATTAATTTAAAATGCATATTTTTAAATAGACATTTACACTGCTTTAAAGCTTGAAAATTTAAATTAATTTTAAAGTGAATATGTTTATATAGAAATTTACACTGCTTTGAACTGTAAGTATTTATACTTCAAATGTACATAATTCCTTTCACCTTTCACTTCCTGCTCCGTATACAACTTGGGACCACTTTCTGCTTTTAGTTGTAATTACGAAACTAGCAATAAAACAATCACCAGCCCGTGCAGTGGTGGTTCATGTATCATCATTCTATACGCTGAGATTGCCTACCTCAAATAACTATGACATCCATGGGCGATTTTTACATAATAAAATTCGCTCGGCAATATACATATATATGTTAGTTCCCACGTTAGTAATAAAATATAGAATGTAAAATGACAACTTACACCAATCCTGGCTCACGGACCTTTTGCTCAGATGAATAAAAGAGACTTGAATCGGCCTCTTACACGCGCATGTGGTGTCGTTAATTTAATAAATTCCCTCTCTGACTTCGTGTGTGGTCCTTCAGTTTCCTCAGTCGCGGTTTCCTTATTTAAGAATAGAAACGAAAAGCGTTTCTGAGTATCGCGTTTTCCAACCCATGGTTATGGGTCACTATCTTCCCATTCCACCATCCAATTTATCTCAGAATTTACTCTCGATGAGAATTAAATTTAATCCCACGGGATAAACTTTCTTTACATTTAAATTGAGTAGCTTTAGTTTTACATTGTATTTAAATGAAAAGGTTAATAATACAGATAGAGTATGTTTACATTTACGACTCCACTGATTGAAAAGTGTTCACAATATAAATTGAATATGTTTTCATTTATGTTTACACGTTAATTTAATAAGGTCCCTCTCTGACTTCGTGTGTGGTCCTTCAGTTTCCTCAGTCCCGGTTTCCTTATTTAATATGAAAGAGATTTCCTGGGCTATGAAAATCCGTCCAAAATTCTCCAATAAAAGGTGTCCAGTATGTTAAGAAGGAATGCTGAATTCTAGGCTTCATCCTAGTAAGGTCTGGTATCTTGGCAAACGATCTTCTCAGTTTAATAACACTGAAACGTGTCAGGTTATATTCACGGTCTCCCACTCATCTGTTTGTTATGGAGTTAAATAAACGACCCAATCATTTTCAAACAGGCCGGTGAGGGAGTGGTTCTTTCAAAATATTCCACGTGAAATAAGCTGCGTAAAGCAAAAGGTCACGTATTTTCATATATGGCAATAGGATATACGATGCCTTGCGTACAGACTCGCGAACATGTCGTTAACCTCATATGATGACGTGTTCCCAAAGTAACAATTCATTATTTTATCAGAAAGTAATCTTTTATCTGTGTCTGTCCATCAGCTGTCTCCCAGTATTCCAAGCATTGGTGATGCGCGCACCCGTCGTATTGGTGATTAGGCAGATATCGTTGGGCGATGTACGTGTTAATCTGCCACGGCCAAGCTTGGTACAAGGGAATTTTACCAACCTGCCTGTCGTAATATTATCTTTAACTCTCCTTGCAAATGTGAGGTGTTTATCATCCACAGGGAGTGTCAGATAACAGACAAGACACACTATACTGAAAGAAGTGAAAGGGTACTTGAAAATATAAACTATCTGCTACATAGAAAGAAAGACAGAAAGTGCGACAATTGAAAGCACGCAATAAAATCAGTACCACAAAGGCACCGATTACTGCCGGAGTCAAACTGTGATCGAGACAGGCGCCCAATTCTGTCACACATACCTTCATAAAACTTGTGATTGCATATCACACTCATACCTTCACACAACTTTTGATAGAATATCACACTTACACCTTCACAAAACTTTTGATAGAATATCACACCCATACCTTCACAAAACGTTTGATAGAATATCACACTTTTACCCTCACAAAACTTGTGATAGAATATCACACTCATACCTTAACACAAATGTTTTGCATTATAACAAAGGTGAATGACCGTCTGACAGGCTACGTGGTTAGAGTACTTTCCTCTAGTGGCGTAGTTACCAGGATGAAGGATCGAAATCTGGTAGCATCACACTCCAATCAACCCAGATATAAATGGGTACCTAATTCTAAAAGTGAGTTAGAAAGGACAAAAGTAGCTAGAAAGGGAACTGGTCAACCAACGTCATTAAATGAAACTCAACCTAGTAAGGCAATGTTTGTAACACTTCATTCCCCTACGACAGATCTGGTATGGGAGTAACTCCGCCGTATCTTTTTAACATAGGTGAGCATTTTAGGACAGGCATTAAAATTGTCTACATCAAGCCTGAGAGTAAAGTCTTGGTAAATCACACATTTACTTACACCTTCAGGCTAACAAGATCTGTCAGGTAGGTGTGTCCTCTCTTTCCTTAAGTTGGTGTTCTTGCACTAGAATCATTTATAATTAAGTTGTCTTATTCTTTAGTCGTCTTTTACCTTTCTTCGTCATTCTCATTATCTTCTTCCCCGTCTTTGCACTGTCAACATTTGTTAACGTGATCGTTCAAAATCACATCTTGTATTTAATTCTAAATTTAATCTTTCCTTTCTTGGCAATTTGATGAAACGTTGTCATTCAGAACACCTTGCTTCGTTAGACGCTATTGTGAACGGTTGGGTACTGTCATACTGGCTATGCGAGAGTTCGATTGATAACGTAAACCTCTAACTAACAAGCGACTGTTGACAGTTAAAGTATCTTCGGCACTAAGCCACCTGAGACACAAAGATTGTCTACCTTTCTTTTTCAGTGATTGTTTGGCCTGCCGTCGCAAGCCGATGCGAGAAACATGGGACCTGCTAGGAAGGGAACCGGATAGTTGGATTAAAGGCGTAGCGTGAGGAGGGGTTTAAGAATTATTGCAGATTAGCAGGTAGATAATATAACTTGAGGCTGCAGAAAGAGTTCCATTAAGTACGTGAAATATTCTAATCCACAACACGCGTCGCGCGATACACAAATGCTGCCATCACGCGTGTAAGTCTACATGCACTAATTTTTTTTCAGACGGACAGTGATAAAATACACTACCCTTTCCCAGAGTTAGGTTTATAAATCATAAAAAACTCTTATTAGAAAAGATAACATTAGATGGGTTTACGGTTGAAAACATAACAGTACCCAGACAGCACATCTTCGAAACAGGAGGTAGAAGAAATTGCATATTTTGAATGCAGCCACGTAGCTCCTTTAAATTTGTATTTTTGGGTTCCTTAGGGCTTGCTGACAAATAATATGTAAAACGTTACGCAAATAGTCCAGGAATTAATAAATTATACCCAAAATAAAATATTGGGGGTGCCTGACAGCATAAAATCATTTCTGCTCATAAGATTTTTTTTTAACGTGTTTGAAAAAAATTTACGTTACAGAAATAGCCTACCATGTAAACTCCAAATTGATTGGAGCGCAACAAATGAAAGCCTAACCACGATTGGTCGGGCTATAAATACTATCTTGGTTGTTAGGGGAAACGGGGAAAGGTAACATTTTTTCAAACACTTGTCGAAACGGGGCTCATTGGTCAGACTCGCTGATATACACACTTGGGAGCGTTAGTTCGAAACCACTTGTTTAAATAAGATTGATAAAGCATCAGTGCGTTGAAGCCAGCTTATATTTGGCTAAATAAAAGCCTGGAAGATAAGCAGATGGGAATTTGTGCCAGTTTGTGCCAGAATTCATTGCTAATCAACGTATCTGTGTTTATTCGTATGAATTGTGGTAAGCTTGAACCATTCAATATCTTTTAATGAAAATTGAATGTGA
The DNA here is from genome assembly GCA_024509875.1 of Oreohelix idahoensis. Lineage (NCBI taxonomy): Eukaryota > Metazoa > Mollusca > Gastropoda > Stylommatophora > Oreohelicidae > Oreohelix > Oreohelix idahoensis. Next base: position 293,795 of record JAMPIV010003842.1, read on the forward strand.
ATTGTTGATTTATGCCTGTATATATATGTGTAGTTCAGTGGCCAACGTGAGGTAAAGCCTGTAATGCTCCAGCCTGAACAGAGGGTGTCGGAGAGAAGTAAAACGGCATGGAATGGCCAAACAGTACACTGACACCTGGATGATTGAATAGAAAGAAATAATGCTGGAATTGCAGAGGCGTAGTAACCATTAAGAAGGGTAATACTGGAATAAAGTATTTCAAATGAAGCTGACAGTTGGCCTAATGCTCTGAACTCAATGTTTGTGCTGTGTTGTGATCAGTGTAACAAGAGAGTTTAAGTTAGTTATGAAGTAGAAGGTACATCCTTCTTGATTTCAGGGACAGTGGTCTTGATGGTACTGAGCAGCACCTAGTCAGAGCTTTGCTGAATCCAGTGTCGGACAGCATACTCCTTGGTCCTTTTAGCTATCAGTGAGGTGTCTCCAGAGCCCAGAGGAGAATTCGAGCAGAGGAGTCCTTTCCTGCCGCCATCACGCCAGATAAGCTAACTTGGCCAGCTGAGCTCAACATTATGTCCCCTCATCTTGAAATGACTTTATAAAATTAACATTAAGAGGGGAATTTACTTGTCTTAAAATCAGGAACTGTGAACATCTCCAATACTGGTCCATAAAGACAAACTATTGAAGTCATGATGACAAATACCAACAGAGCTTGAACAAAACCAAACCAGTATTACCTCATTTTACTACTACACAACTGACACACATAGAATATTTGTAATAATATATGTCACTACAATATTCATATTAAATACATTCTGTACATAACTTGTAATTTAAATTGATTGTGATTCCTGGTTCCTTTGTATTTGAATCAGGACACAAATACATTATTAACAGCACTGAATACATATTGTTATTTGAAACGTTACGAGTGACTTCTTTAAGATATTCTCATAGAGTGTTATATGTATGTGAGTGTCACAGTGTTGTTAAGAGTAGTGGATTAAATTAAATTGTTTATATGTCTGTTGTTGTGACTTACACTTCACCATACTCATACCCTAGGCACATAACGTAGCATCACACTATTCCAGAATAATTCTGACTGAGATATATAGATATGTGGTAGCAAGTAAGGTTATCTATAATACACTACTCTTAATAGATATAGATACCTTCACAGCTGATCTCAGTCAGTACACTAAGTTCCCTATAAGTATTTATAACATCCCACTTCACCACATATATTGGGGTCTCGCTCCCGGGATTTTGAATCTTTACCTATTAACAATATTGGGGGTAATTCACTTCAGGGAATATAAGAATTAAAAAGTATCCTTGGGTGGAATTGAATAAGGTTGAGCTCACGGTGCCTGTGTTGTCCACTAGAGATTGAATTGTTGGTTAGACATTGTATAAATTTACATGATAGACAATGGCGGACCTGGCCAAATTTCGATCTGTTGCGGTTCAGACTGCAAAAGAGTTAGGATTAGATGGGCAAGTTATGATTGCCTATGTCACGACGGAATGTGACAAATTTATTGAACGTGAAGAAAGAAGATTAGAAAAAGAGGCCGAAAGAAAGTTAGAGGCTGAGACTAAGAGGTTGCAGATTGAGGCTGACAAAGAGGCTAAGAAATTGGAGGCAGAAAGAGAAGACAAAAGATTAGCTACAGAAAGAGAAGCCGAGGAAAGAAGACAGGCTGCAGAAAGGGAAGAGAGGAAATTAGCTGCAGAAAGGGAAGCAGAAGATAAAAGATTACAAAGGGAACATGAGTTACGACTAAGGGAGTTTGAGTTTCAGGGCCATGCTCCTGAAAATGGTGCCAGTCCCTTTGCCTCTGATGCCACTGCTAGCCAAGGAGCCTCAACCTCAGCTATGAATTTTCATTTAGATCATTTTGTTGAGAAAGACGATGATATAAAGAGCTACCTAAATAGGTATGAGCTATTAGCTACCACGTATGGGTTAGAGAGAGAAAGGTGGAGCTTAAAGTTATCTCAGGGACTTCGTGGGGCAGCTTATGAAGTTTTTGCAAAAATGAGCAGAGGTGATCAGGAAAATTATGACATGCTAAAGCAGGCTCTTTTGTTAAGGTATGAAAAGAATGCAGAGTTTTACAGGAAAAAATTTAGGAATGCTAAACTACTGTCAGGTGAAACCTATCACCAGTTCTCTGCACGAATAGAGACATACTTGGAGAAATGGACTTCTCTGGGGAAAACCCAAGATCTTAAGGAAATGGTCCTTATAGAGCAACTAAGAGAGTCCATGGCTCCAGACCTGAGAAAGTTTCTCATGGAACAAGGTGCAGAGAGGCTGGGTGAGTTGCTAAATGTTGCTGAAAGGTATCAAGCAGCTCAAGCAGAGGTAACAGGTAATAAAAAGAAACAGGTGGATAACTTTAGGGCACCACAGAACTTTAATAAATTTGATCCTAAGGATCAAAATAAAGGTAAGCACCAATTTGATAGGCCACGGTATGAAAATAAAAATAAATTCCCACAATTCGATGAAAGGAAATATGATGAAAGAAAATCTTTCAACCAAGGAAAAAGGTGGTGTAAAAATTGTAAGATGAACAATCATGACACTGACCATTGTAGAAGGAAACCTCCTCATTTTGCTGCTATGACATCGGGGAAAAAGGAAAAGAAGGGCAAACCTGAAGAATTACAGGAACCATACCACCCCCCCAGTGTGTGAAGATGTCATCTGTAATGGTGTCACTATAAGATGTTTATATGATACCGGTTTAGATTACGATTCCGTTGTGAGTTCTCACCTGGTGCAGGCCGATCAATACACCACAGAAACAGTGGAGATTCAAACTGCAACCAAGGATGTAGCTACCATGACACTTCCCGTCGCCCGAATAAAAGTGAAAACGCGATATGTGGAAGGAATCATAAAAGCAGCAGTGATAAATGAGCCAATCTACCCTCTAATATTGGGGTGTAGATATGTCTTCTTGGGGAATCCCAAGAGACCTGTGATATTGGCAACAGTGCAGACCAGATCACAGACAAAGAAGGAGGAGGATAATCCCATAAATACTCACCCAGATGAGATGAGGAAGGCACAGGCTGAGGACAAAACACTCAAGCCATGTTTCAAGAAGTTGCCCAAATCTCATACACCTCCAGGCAAGGGAGAGTTTTATATGAAGAACAAATTGATATATAGGAAGGCTGGATCTGAATCCAATGGTCACGGACAGCTGGTCCTTCCCACTTCATATAGGACTAAAGTGTTGGAACTAGGGCATGCGATTCCCTTCAGTGGTCATATGGGAATCAGCGCAACAGGACAGCGAATAGCTTGTCACTATTTCTGGCCAGGAATAACTGAAGATATCAAACGATATGTAAAATCCTGTCCAGAGTGCCAACGAGTAGCACCTAAACATTGGACTGCACCAGCAACTCTGGGGGAAATGCCCATAGTGGGAACACCCTTTGAGAGAGTTGCCGTGGATCTTGTGGGACCTCTCACCCGAACCAAGAGAAGGAACAGCTACATTCTGACTCTGGTGGACACTTGTTCTATGTGGGGAGAGGCAGTAGCCCTGTCATCGATTGATTCTAAACATGTGGCAGAGGCATTGCTCACAATTTTCACAAGGTTAGGCTTTCCCAATCAAATCTTGACTGATAATGGCTCTCAGTTCAAGGGGAAACTAACTGAAGAAGTTTTCAGGATCTTTCAGGCCAAACACTTCCATTGTAGTGTGTATCATCCCCAAGGGAACGGCCAAGTGGAAAGATTTAACGGCACATTGATGCCGATCCTGAGAAAGTTGGCACACGAAAAACCAGATACATGGGACCAGTACCTGCACGCCGCCCTCTTTGCTTATCGGGAGGTACCCCATAGTTCAACCGGTATGGCTGTCATGAAATATTCTAATCCACATATATAAATTATTAGGTAAATATGAAGCCTAACAAATAAAATTAATAAAGAGAAGAGCAATGGGAAAATAACAGTGCTGTCACAAAGAATGTACTCGAAATCCCCCTTGTTTTCTGCTTCGTCTGCAAATTGTAACGCTTTCACGTTGATATAAAAGCTTACTGTATTATTACCCGCCTTCTTCAATGAAACGTGTGCTGCATTTCTAAGAAAAACATTGAGACGTTCTGCGTAATGACCTAAATTAATCCTAACATTAATTATACTGCGTTACCAAAACGAACGAACAGATGGACAAAAGGATAAAGAGAGAGGGGAGGGCTGAAAATCAGGAACGCATGCAACACGCGTCGCGCGGTTCACAAATGCTGCCATCACGCGTGTAAGTCTACATGCACTAATTTTTTTTTCAGACGGACAGTGATAAAATACACTACCCTTTCCCAGAGTTAGGTTTATAAATCATAAAAAACTCTTATTAGAAAAGATAACATTAGATGGGTTTACGGTTGAGAACATAACAGTACCCAGACAGCACATCTTCGAAACAGGAGGTAGAAGAAATTGCATATTTTGAATGCAGCCACGTAGCTCCTTTAAATTTGTATTTTTGGGTTCCTTAGGGCTTGCTGACAAATAATATGTAAAACGTTACGCAAATAGTCCAGGAATTAATAAATTATACCCAAAATAAAATATTGGGGGTGCCTGACAGCATAAAATCATTTCTGCTCATAAGATTTTTTTTTAACGTGTTTGAAAAAAATTTACGTTACAGAAATAGCCTACCATGTAAACTCCAAATTGATTGGAGCGCAACAAATGAAAGCCTAACCACGATTGGTCGGGCTATAAATACTATCTTGGTTGTTAGGGGAAACGGGGAAAGGTAACATTTTTTCAAACACTTGTCGAAACGGGGCTCATTGGTCAGACTCGCTGATATACACACTTGGGAGCGTTAGTTCGAAACCACTTGTTTAAAATAGCTTGATAAAGCATCAGTGCGTTGAAGCCAGCATATATTTGGCTAAATAAAAGCCTGGAAGATAAGCAGATGGGAATTTGTGCCAGTTTGTGCCAGAATTCATTGCTAATCAACGTATCTGTGTTTATTCGTATGAATTGTGGTAAGCTTGAACCATTCAATATCTTTTAATGAAAATTGAATGTGAATTGTGATTTATGCCTGTATATATATGTGTAGTTCAGTGGCCAACGCGAGGTAAAGCCTGTAATGCTCCAGCCTGAACAGAGGGTGTCGGAGAGAAGTAAAACGGCATGGAATGGCCAAACAGTACACTGACCCCTGGATGATTGACTAGAAAGAAATAATGCTGGAAGTGCAGAGGCGTAGTAACCATTAAGAAGGGTAATACTGGAATAAAGTATTTCAAATGAAGCTGACAGTTGGCCTAATGCTCTGAACTCAATGTTTGTGCTGTGTTGTGATCAATGTAACAAGAGAGTTTAAGTTAGTTATGAAGTAGAAGGTACATCCTTCTTGATTTCAGGGACCGTGGTCTTGATGGTACTGAGCAGCACCTGGTCAGAGCTTTGCTGAATCCAGTGTCGGACAGCATACTCCTTGGTCCTTTTAGCTATCAGTGAGGTGTCTCCAGAGCCCAGAGGAGAATTCGAGCAGAGGAGTCCTTTCCTGCCGCCATCACGCCAGATAAGCTAACTTGGCCAGCTGAGCTCAACATTATGTCCCCTCATCTTAAACGGACTTTGTAAAATTAACATTAAGAGGGGAATTTACTTGTCTTAAAATCAGGAATGTGAACATCTCCAATACTAGTCCCTAAAGACAAACTATTGAAGTCATGATGACAAATACCAACAGAGCTTGAACAAAACAAAACCAGTATTACCTCATTTTACTACTACACAACTGACACACATAGAACATTTGTAATAATATATGTCACTACAATATTCATATTAAATACATTCTGTACATAACTTGTAATTTAAATTGATTGTGATTCCTGGTTCCCTTGTAGTTGAATCAGGACACATATTCATTCATGCCAGTAATGAATACATATTGTTATTTGAAAGTTTATCAGTGACTCTTTTAAGATATCTTTGTAGAGTGTTATATGTATGTGAGTGTCACAGTGTTGTCAAGAGTAGTGGATTAAATTAAATTGTTTATCTGTCTGTTGTTGTGACTTACACTTCACCATACTCATACCCTAGACACATAACGTAGCATCACACTATTCCAGAATAATTCTGACTGAGATATATAGATATGTGGTAGCAAGTAAGGTTATCTATAATACACTACTCTTAATAGATATAGATACCTTCACAGCTGATCTCAGTCAGTACACTAAGTTCCCTATAAGTATTTATAACATCCCACTTCACCACATATATTGGGGTCTCGCTCTTGGGATTTTGAATCTTTAACTATTAAAAATATTGGGGGTAATTCACTTCAGGGAATATAAGAATTAAAAGGTATCCTTGGGTGGAATTAAATAAGGTTGAGCTCACGGTGCCTGTGTTGTCCATTAGAGATTGAATTGTTGGTTAGACATTGTATAAATTTACATAATAGACAATGGCGGACCTGGCCAAATTTCGATCTGCTGCGGTTCAGACTGCAAAAGAGTTAGGATTAGATGGGCAAGTTATGGTTGCCTATGTCACAACGGAATGTGACAAATTTATTGAACGCGAAGAAAGAAGATTAGAAAAAGAAGCCGAAAGAAGGTTAGAGGCTGAAAGGGAAATTAAGAAGTTACAATTTGAAGCTGAGGCTGAGACTAAGAGGTTGCAGATTGAGGCTGACAAAGAGGCTAAAGCATTGGAAGCCGAGGAAAGAAGACAAGCTGCAGAAAGGGAAGAGAAGAAATTAGCTGCAGAAAGAGAAGAGAAGAAATTAGCTGCAGAAAGAGAAGAGAAGAAATTAGCTGCAGAAAGAGAAGAGAAGAGATTAGCTGCAGAGAGGGAAGCAGAAAAGGAGGAGAAGAGATTACAAAGGGAACATGAGTTACGACTAAGGGAGTTTGAGTTTCAAGGCCATGCTCCTGAAAATGGTGCCAGTCCCTTTGCCTCTGATGCTACGGTTACTCAGGGAGCCTCAACCTCAGCTATGAACTTTCATTTAGATCATTTTGTTGAGAAAGACGATGATATTGAGAGCTATATAAATAGGTATGAACTATTAGCCACCACGTATGGGTTAGAGAGAGAAAGGTGGAGCTTAAAGTTATCTCAGGGACTTCGTGGGGCAGCTTATGAAGTTTTTGCAAAAATGAGCAGAGGTGATCAGGAAAATTATGACATGCTAAAGCAGGCTCTTTTGTTAACATATGAAAAGAATGCAGAGTTTTACAGGAAAAAATTTAGGAATGCTAAACTACTGTCAGGTGAAACCTATCACCAGTTCTCTGCACGAATAGAGACATACTTGGAGAAATGGACTTCTCTGGGGAAAACCCAAGATCTTAAGGAAATGGTCCTTATAGAGCAACTAAGAGAGTCCATGGCTCCAGACCTGAGAAAGTTTCTCATGGAACAAGGTGCAGAGAGGCTGGGTGAGTTGCTAAATGTTGCTGAAAGGTATCAAGCAGCTCAAGCAGAGGTAACAGGTAATAAAAAGAAACAGGTGGACAACTTTAGGGCATCACAGAACTTTAATAAATTTGATCCTAGGGATCAAAATAAAGGTAAGCACCAATTTGATAGGCCACGGTATGAAAATAAAAATAAATTCCCACAATTCGATGAAAGGAAATATAATGAAAGAAAATCTTTCAACCAAGGAAAAAGGTGGTGTAAGAATTGTCAGATGGACAATCATGACACTGACCGTTGCAGAAGGAAACCTGTGTATATGGCAACCCTTCAGGTCAGGTCGACCTCAAGACAGGAGGAGGATATTATGTTAGATACCACTCCAGAAGAGATGAGGAAGGCACAGGCTGGGGATAAAACACTCAAGCCTTGTTTCAGAAAATTGTCAACTTGTCATACAACTCCAGGCAAGGGAGATTTTTACATGAAAAACAAGTTGATGTATAGGAAGGCCGGAACTAGATCCCATGGTCACGGACAGCTGGTTCTTCCAAAAAGATACAGGACAGAATTAATAAGGAGCCTACATGTGAAACCAGATGGGGACCATGAGAAGATAGGTACCATCATTCAAAAGGTGGCTCACAATTATTATTGGCCCAAAGCAAGATGGGACATTGAGAATTTTGTAGAAAGGTGTAGCATAGCACATGAGGGAACACCCACAAGTGGGAACATGGATCAGGACCTGGACACGCCATGGGGCAAAATCAGGCCTGACAATAAAAGGAAAAATAAATTTGATAAAGTGGACCAAATGGAATGGGAAGCCCCTTTTCACGGACAAGCTTCACTTAACTGTTTTACAATGGCCACTATGCGGAGAGTGCAAAAAGATGTCTTACCCCAGGATAAGCCGACAATCCCTCAATCGGACTTAAACAAACTGGAGGAAGAAGATGTAGAGAGGAAATCTCTCATCAAGAATTTTAAGAGGGGAGAAAGCCCCAAAAGAAAAATTGGTAGCGGTCGTTTTGTGAATGATAATTCTGGGAGGAAAAATCATCACTATAAAGCTTCAAGTGGAAGAGACCATACCGGTGCATGGACAAATAGGTCCACACAATTAAAGGTCCATATGTAGCTTTGTTAAGAACGTGGACTGATGAAAAGGCAGAGGAAAACATTACATCTTCATACCAATATGTGAATGAGCTGACCACTCGGTTGAAAACTGGCTGGAAACTTGCCAATGAAAATTTGAAACAAGCCAGGAAGAAACATGCTGCCTATTATAACAGGAAGGCGAAAGACAGAAATTTGGCTGTGGGAGAGAAAGTACTGCTTCTTTTGCCTGGGAGTCAGAATAAGTTACAAATTGGATGGCAGGGTCCATATACAGTTTTAGAGAAGGTGTCTAGAACAAATTATAAGATAGATAAGAAGGGGAAAGAAAAAATCTATCATGTGAATCTCCTGAAGAAATATTTGGAAAGAGAACATCAGGAAGAGACACACTTGTTGACCTTGTCCATCGCCATGGAGATGAAAAAGGAACCACTTTCATCATTTGAATATCCATTACACCCCTGTGAGACAGCAGCACAGGTGAAAATCAGTACACATTTAACGAAAACTCAGAAAGAGAGAGTGCAACAGGTTCTAAATAATCATGCAGAGGTGTTAACAGACCGACCAGGGCATACAAACCTATTGGAATATGATATGAAACTAATAGACTCCACACCTGTCTGTATGAAACCATATTCTATTCCGTTTGCTAAGGAGAAAGCTTTGAAGGAAGAGATAGATTATCTATTGAAGGAAGGAATTATTTCGCACAGTGAGTCTTCGTATAGTTCCGGTGTTGTACTTTTAAGGAAGCCCTCTGGAGAACATAGACTCTGTATAGATTACAGGAGACTGAATGCTATTACAGAAGGACAGGTGGATCCATTGCCGGATACAAATCAGCTGTTTGCCAGGCTAAATAAAGCTAAATATTTCTCAAAAGTGGATCTGAGTAAAGGATACTATCAGATTCCAGTAAAGCCTGAGGTTAGACCATACCTAGCTTTTAGTACCTCAGAAGGACACTATGAGTTTAATAGATTGCCATTTGGATTGAAGAATGCGCCTAGTGTCTTCTCTAGAATGATGAGAAAATTATTGGATCCTCTGAATAATCCCTGTATAACAAATTTTATGGATGATATCCTTATAGCAACAGAAACATTTGAGGAACACATTGACTCTCTGAACATGCTGTTTGATCGACTTAGGGAGGCAAATTTAACAGCCCGACCAACCAAATGTTGCGTTGGATGTAAAGAATTGGAATTTTTGGGACACACAGTTTATCAGGGAAACATGACCCCTGACCCAAAGAACTTAGAGAAACTACAGAAAGCCCCGAGACCACAAACCAAGAAGGACGTGAGATCCTTTGTCTCATTATGTGGTTTCTACCAGAAGTATATCAAAAACTTTAATTCCATATGTGCACCGTTAACTGAATTGACACGTAAAGGACATCCAGATCGCATTACATGGACTCCACAATGTGAAATGACTTACCAAGAGTTGAAGGAAAAGCTCACAAGTAAACCCATTTTGAAATTACCTGACTTAAGTCAAGAATTCATAGTAAGGACGGATGCAAGTAATATTGGGCTGGGTGCAACTCTTCTACAGAAATCAGATGCATTGGATGGGGAATTAAGCCCAGTGGCATATGCTAGCAGAAAGTTGAATAAAGCTGAAATCAACTACTCAACTAGCGAAAAAGAATGTCTTGCAGTAATATGGGCGATAAAGAAATTCAATATTTATCTATATGGGAAGGCATTTAAGTTGCAAACAGATCACAAACCTTTATCGTTTTTAGCACAGGCTAAGCATGAGAACTCTAGGTTACTCCGATGGTCTTTGCTTCTGGCTCCATATAATTTTAGCATTGAGTATATATCTGGAAAAACAAATCTGGGAGCGGATTTTTTAAGCCGCCATCCGTGTGATGAGAATCACCGTAAACCCCAGAAATAATAATAAATTTCTCTATGTGTATATAGAATAAAGGACTGACATATAATGTCTGTTTTAAGAGGGGAGGTGTCATGAAATATTCTAATCCACATATATAAATTATTAGGTAAATATGAAGCCTAACAAATAAAATTAATAAAGAGAAGAGCAATGGGAAAATAACAGTGCTGTCACAAAGAATGTACTCGAAATCCCCCTTGTTTTCTGCTTCGTCTGCAAATTGTAACGCTTTCACGTTGATATAAAAGCTTACTGTATTATTACCCGCCTTCTTCAATGAAACGTGTGCTGCATTTCTAAGAAAAACATTGAGACGTACTGCGTAATGACCTAAATTAATCCTAACATTAATTATACTGCGTTACCAAAACGAACGAACAGATGGACAAAAGGATAAAGAGAGAGGGGAGGGCTGAAAATCAGGAACGCATGCAACACGCGTCGCGCGGTTCACAAATGCTGCCATCACGCGTGTAAGTCTACATGCACTAATTTTTTTTCAGACGGACAGTGATAAAATACACTACCCTTTCCCAGAGTTAGGTTTATAAATCATAAAAAACTCTTATTAGAAAAGATAACATTAGATGGGTTTACGGTTGAGAACATAACAGTACCCAGACAGCACATCTTCGAAACAGGAGGTAGAAGAAATTGCATATTTTGAATGCAGCCACGTAGCTCCTTTAAATTTGTATTTTTGGGTTCCTTAGGGCTTGCTGACAAATAATATGTAAAACGTTACGCAAATAGTCCAGGAATTAATAAATTATACCCAAAATAAAATATTGGGGGTGCCTGACAGCATAAAATCATTTCTGCTCATAAGATTTTTTTTTTAACGTGTTTGAAAAAAATTTACGTTACAGAAATAGCCTACCATGTAAACTCCAAATTGATTGGAGCGCAACAAATGAAAGCCTAACCACGATTGGTCGGGCTATAAATACTATCTTGGTTGTTAGGGGAAACGGGGAAAGGTAACATTTTTTCAAACACTTGTCGAAACGGGGCTCATTGGTCAGACTCGCTGATATACACACTTGGGAGCGTTAGTTCGAAACCACTTGTTTAAAATAGCTTGATAAAGCATCAGTGCGTTGAAGCCAGCATATATTTGGCTAAATAAAAGCCTGGAAGATAAGCAGATGGGAATTTGTGCCAGTTTGTGCCAGAATTCATTGCTAATCAACGTATCTGTGTTTATTCGTATGAATTGTGGTAAGCTTGAACCATTCAATATCTTTTAATGAAAATTGAATGTGAATTGTGATTTATGCCTGTATATATATGTGTAGTTCAGTGGCCAACGCGAGGTAAAGCCTGTAATGCTCCAGCCTGAACAGAGGGTGTCGGAGAGAAGTAAAACGGCATGGAATGGCCAAACAGTACACTGACCCCTGGATGATTGACTAGAAAGAAATAATGCTGGAAGTGCAGAGGCGTAGTAACCATTAAGAAGGGTAATACTGGAATAAAGTATTTCAAATGAAGCTGACAGTTGGCCTAATGCTCTGAACTCAATGTTTGTGCTGTGTTGTGATCAATGTAACAAGAGAGTTTAAGTTAGTTATGAAGTAGAAGGTACATCCTTCTTGATTTCAGGGACCGTGGTCTTGATGGTACTGAGCAGCACCTGGTCAGAGCTTTGCTGAATCCAGTGTCGGACAGCATACTCCTTGGTCCTTTTAGCTATCAGTGAGGTGTCTCCAGAGCCCAGAGGAGAATTCGAGCAGAGGAGTCCTTTCCTGCCGCCATCACGCCAGATAAGCTAACTTGGCCAGCTGAGCTCAACATTATGTCCCCTCATCTTGAACGGACTTTGTAAAATTAACATTAAGAGGGGAATTTACTTGTCTTAAAATCAGGAACTGTGAACATCTCCAATACTAGTCCCTAAAGACAAACTATTGAAGTCATGATGACAAATACCAACAGAGCTTGAACAAAACAAAACCAGTATTACCTCATTTTACTACTACACAACTGACACACATAGAACATTTGTAATAATATATGTCACTACAATATTCATATTAAATACATTCTGTACATAACTTGTAATTTAAATTGATTGTGATTCCTGGTTCCCTTGTAGTTGAATCAGGACACATATTCATTCATGCCAGTAATGAATACATATTGTTATTTGAAAGTTTATCAGTGACTCTTTTAAGATATCTTTGTAGAGTGTTATATGTATGTGAGTGTCACAGTGTTGTCAAGAGTAGTGGATTAAATTAAATTGTTTATCTGTCTGTTGTTGTGACTTACACTTCACCATACTCATACCCTAGACACATAACGTAGCATCACACTATTCCAGAATAATTCTGACTGAGATATATAGATATGTGGTAGCAAGTAAGGTTATCTACAATACACTACTCTTAATAGATATAGATACCTTCACAGCTGATCTCAGTCAGTACACTAAGTTCCCTATAAGTATTTATAACATCCCACTTCACCACAATGGCCCCGGCAACATTATTGTTTGGAAGGCCAATAAAAGGTCCACTTGAAGCTTTGTTAAGAACGTGGACTGATGAAAAGGCAGAGGAAAACATTACATCTTCATACCAATATGTGAATGAGCTGACCACTCGGTTGAAAACTGGCTGGAAACTTGCCAATGAAAATTTGAAACAAGCCAGGAAGAAACATGCTGCCTATTATAACAGGAAGGCGAAAGACAGAAATTTGGCTGTGGGAGAGAAAGTACTGCTTCTTTTGCCTGGGAGTCAGAATAAGTTACAAATTGGATGGCAGGGACCATATACAGTTCTAGAGAAGGTGTCTAGAACAAATTATAAGATAGATAAGAAGGGGAAAGAAAAAATCTATCATGTGAATCTCCTGAAGAAATATTTGGAAAGAGAACATCAGGAAGAGACACACTTGTTGACCTTGTCCCTCGCCATGGAGATGAAAAAGGAACCACTTTCATCATTTGAATATCCATTACACCCCTGTGAGACAGCAGCACAGGTGAAAATCAGTACACATTTAACGAAAACTCAGAAAGAGAGAGTGCAACAGGTTCTAAATAATCATGCAGAGGTGTTAACAGACCGACCAGGGCATACAAACCTATTGGCATATGATATGAAACTAATAGACTCCACACCTGTCTGTATGAAACCATATTCTATTCCGTTTGCTAAGGAGAAAGCTTTGAAGGAAGAGATAGATTATCTATTGAAGGAAGGAATTATTTCGCACAGTGAGTCTTCGTATAGTTCCGGTGTTGTACTTTTAAGGAAGCCCTCTGGAGAACATAGACTCTGTATAGATTACAGGAGACTGAATGCTATTACAGAAGGACAGGTGGATCCATTGCCGGATACAAATCAGATGTTTGCCAGACTAAATAAAGCTAAATATTTCTCAAAAGTGGATCTGAGTAAAGGATACTATCAGATTCCAGTAAAGCCTGAGGTTAGACCATACCTAGCTTTTAGTACCTCAGAAGGACACTATGAGTTTAATAGATTGCCATTTGGATTGAAGAATGCGCCTAGTGTCTTCTCTAGAATGATGAGAAAATTATTGGATCCTCTGAATAATCCCTGTATAACAAATTTTATGGATGATATCCTTATAGCAACAGAAACATTTGAGGAACACATTGACTCTCTGAACATGCTGTTTGATCGACTTAGGGAGGCAAATTTAACAGCCCGTCCAACCAAATGTTGCGTTGGATGTAAAGAATTGGAATTTTTGGGACACACAGTTTATCAGGGAAATATGACCCCTGACCCAAAGAATTTAGAAAAACTACAGAAAGCCCCGAGACCACAAACCAAGAAGGACGTGAGATCCTTTGTCTCATTATGTGGTTTCTACCAGAAGTATATCAAGAACTTTAATTCCATATGTGCACCGTTAACTGAATTGACACGTAAAGGACTTCCAGATCGCATTACATGGACACCACAATGTGAAATGACTTACCAAGAATTGAAGGAAAAGCTCACAAGTAAACCCATTTTGAAATTACCTGACTTAAGTCAAGAATTCATAGTAAGGACGGATGCAAGTAATATTGGGTTAGGTGCAACTCTACTACAGAAATCAGATGCATTGGATGGGGAATTAAGCCCAGTGGCATATGCTAGCAGAAAGTTGAATAAAGCTGAAATCAACTACTCAACTAGCGAAAAAGAATGTCTTGCAGTAATATGGGCAATAAAGAAATTCAATATTTATCTATATAGGAAGGCATTTAAGTTGCAAACAGATCACAAACCTTTATCGTTTCTAGCACAGGCTAAGCATGAGAACTCTAGGTTACTCCGATGGTCTTTACTTCTGGCTCCATATAATTTTAGCATTGAGTATATATCTGGAAAAACCAATTTGGGAGCGGATTTTTTAAGCCGCCATCCGTGTGATGAGAATCACCGTAAACCCCAGAAATAATAATAAATTTCTCTATGTGTATATAGAATAAAGGACTGACATATAATGTCTGTTTTAAGAGGGGAGGTGTCGTGAAATATTCTAATCCACATATATAAATTATTAGGTAAATATAAAGCCTAACAAATAAAATTAATAAAGAGAAGAGCAATGGGAAAATAACAGTGCTGTCACAAAGAATGTACTCGAAATCCCCCTTGTTTTCTGCTTCGTCTGCAAATTGTAACGCTTTCACGTTGATATAAAAGCTTACTGTATTATTACCCGCCTTCTTCAATGAAACGTGTGCTGCATTTCTAAGAAAAACATTGAGACGTACTGCGTAATGACCTAAATTAATCCTAACATTAATTATACTGCGTTACCAAAACGAACGAACAGATGGACAAAAGGATAAAGAGAGAGGGGAGGGCTGAAAATCAGGAACGCATGCAACACGCGTCGCGCGATACACAAATGCTGCCATCACGCGTGTAAGTCTACATGCACTAATTTTTTTTCAGACGGACAGTGATAAAATACACTACCCTTTCCCAGAGTTAGGTTTATAAATCATAAAAAACTCTTATTAGAAAAGATAACATTAGATGGGTTTACGGTTGAAAACATAACAGTACCCAGACAGCACATCTTCGAAACAGGAGGTAGAAGAAATTGCATATTTTGAATGCAGCCACGTAGCTCCTTTAAATTTGTATTTTTGGGTTCCTTAGGGCTTGCTGACAAATAATATGTAAAACGTTACGCAAATAGTCCAGGAATTAATAAATTATACCCAAAATAAAATATTGGGGGTGCCTGACAGCATAAAATCATTTCTGCTCATAAGATTTTTTTTTAACGTGTTTGAAAAAAATTTACGTTACAGAAATAGCCTACCATGTAAACTCCAAATTGATTGGAGCGCAACAAATGAAAGCCTAACCACGATTGGTCGGGCTATAAATACTATCTTGGTTGTTAGGGGAAACGGGGAAAGGTAACATTTTTTCAAACACTTGTCGAAACGGGGCTCATTGGTCAGACTCGCTGATATACACACTTGGGAGCGTTAGTTCGAAACCACTTGTTTAAATAAGATTGATAAAGCATCAGTGCGTTGAAGCCAGCTTATATTTGGCTAAATAAAAGCCTGGAAGATAAGCAGATGGGAATTTGTGCCAGTTTGTGCCAGAATTCATTGCTAATCAACGTATCTGTGTTTATTCGTATGAATTGTGGTAAGCTTGAACCATTCAATATCTTTTAATGAAAATTGAATGTGAATTGTTGATTTATGCCTGTATATATATGTGTAGTTCAGTGGCCAACGTGAGGTAAAGCCTGTAATGCTCCAGCCTGAACAGAGGGTGTCGGAGAGAAGTAAAACGGCATGGAATGGCCAAACAGTACACTGACACCTGGATGATTGAATAGAAAGAAATAATGCTGGAATTGCAGAGGCGTAGTAACCATTAAGAAGGGTAATACTGGAATAAAGTATTTCAAATGAAGCTGACAGTTGGCCTAATGCTCTGAACTCAATGTTTGTGCTGTGTTGTGATCAGTGTAACAAGAGAGTTTAAGTTAGTTATGAAGTAGAAGGTACATCCTTCTTGATTTCAGGGACAGTGGTCTTGATGGTACTGAGCAGCACCTAGTCAGAGCTTTGCTGAATCCAGTGTCGGACAGCATACTCCTTGGTCCTTTTAGCTATCAGTGAGGTGTCTCCAGAGCCCAGAGGAGAATTCGAGCAGAGGAGTCCTTTCCTGCCGCCATCACGCCAGATAAGCTAACTTGGCCAGCTGAGCTCAACATTATGTCCCGTCATCTTGAAATGACTTTATAAAATTAACATTAAGAGGGGAATTTACTTGTCTTAAAATCAGGAACTGTGAACCTCTCCAATACTGGTCCATAAAGACAAACTATTGAAGTCATGATGACAACTACCAACAGAGCTTGAACAAAACCAAACCAGTATTACCTCATACTACCATTACACAACTGACACACATAGAATATTTGTAATAATATATGTCACTACAATATTCATATTAAATACATTCTGTACATAACTTGTAATTTAAATTGATTGTGATTCCTGGTTCCTTTGTATTTGAATCAGGACACAAATACATTATTAACAGCACTGAATACATATTGTTATTTGAAACGTTACGAGTGACTTCTTTAAGATATTCTCATAGAGTGTTATATGTATGTGAGTGTCACAGTGTTGTTAAGAGTAGTGGATTAAATTAAATTGTTTATATGTCTGTTGTTGTGACTTACACTTCACCATACTCATACCCTAGACACATAACGTAGCATCACACTATTCCAGAATAATTCTGACTGAGATATATAGATATGTGGTAGCAAGTAAGGTTATCTATAATACACTACTCTTAATAGATATAGATACCTTCACAGCTGATCTCAGTCAGTACACTAAGTTCCCTATAAGTATTTATAACATCCCACTTCACCACAGTATTTGGCGCCTTTCTAGAAAGAATCTAGAACACCGTCATCTGGATAGCATAATTCGCAAGATTGGACATCATGAACTTCCAAAGTTACAGAACAGAAATCGACGCCCGATTTTGTACACGTCGGTGGCGCCAGCATTTTATTCATTTGTGTATGGCGTTCACGTACTCGCAAGTTGAATGGTCATTATATCAAGTTTAATTCATTCAAAAGCTTGTCGCTTGAACCAAATTTGGTTACTCAACACGTCAGGTCATGAAGTGAATTCAGTTACTCAAAAGTGTATTGTACGACGTAAATTTATTCAAATGACTGCCTCGCCAAGTTCGTTAGCTTCTCCTTTCGATGTCAAATTAAATAAATAAATAAATACAAATTTTCTTGTACTCAGTTTTACAAATGAACGATGCGCTAGAAATACGAGACTTTTCGGGTATATCCATCGTCAGCGACGGATACAAATTGAAAAACACAGATGGGAAACACAAATAGGGTGGAAGAAGAAAAACTAAAGATACTGGAAACAAGTGAAACAATTATATGAACAAAAAATGAGCTACACAGAAAGATGAAAAGCAAGAAGATGGGTAACCGGGGAAAAGTAATACTAGACAAACAAATAAAAGTATAGAACAAGACATAATTAAATATCAACACAAAGAAACTGCTAAACAATAAAAATTCAACAAAATAAAAAGAAATAAAATAATAGGATGGCCTGACTCGATAACCAAAGCTGCAAGTCAAGTGGGTATCAGATCTAACGTCTACCGCCCCCACTCTCTCAGTTTGGATGATATATTATCACTTTTCTCTCAGTGGTTTTTGTTTTTTCATTTGTTTGTTTTGAACTGTTGTGAACACTTAAGACCTCTACACCTGACGGTAGAAGAGGAACGACCAAGTTAGTCAACACTTAAGACCTCTACACCTGACGGTAGAAGAAGAACGACTAAGTAAGTCAACACTTAAGTATATCGTCATCGTAAACATTGTACTTGTGGTTCTAATGAGAGAAAGAAAGAATAGGTCTACTACATCCTCAGGCATGTCGTACCAGGTGACTAGTGAGGTTGGGCATGGGGCTAGAACCTCATCATGTAGAACAAATAGCAAAACAAACCACCTGTGTAAGAGTATGTGACTACTTGATACAGGCTGCCTGTAAGGGGACTAGCCACAGTGGTGGTCAGGTGACACATAAGGTGTGACGTTGTACACAGATTTGGATTATTATGTTCAGTTGTACTAACCAGTTTTCTAGCAAGTCTCTGACAGTAACAGTAGGTTCATTTAATTTTCTTCGTATGTGTGGATTCTGACTTAATCAAATATTACATTGAACGAATATACTACTATAGTCCGTTCGGAAATTCGTGCCCACAGAAAACGTCAATTTTCTCCAAAACTGTTTGTTGTATGGACATGAATTTTTGCATGCAGTCTTAGATTTTCCATGCAGTTATTAATATATTTTTTGCCCTTACAAAACTCATGTCATGTTCGAATTTTCTTCTTTACGTTATATAAAAAACTCTTACTGTTGTCTGGGTTAATTTTTAGTAGTTTTACAGCAAAGTTACAACATCCGTTCAAAAATATTGTTTTTTTTTTTGTTTGAATTAGTTACTCGCGACTGTGTACAATAGGTGCGCACTCGTGCGGACATGTAGTCACTACACTAATTCAAACAAAAACAAATATTTTTGAACGGATCTTGTAACTTTCCTGTAAAACTCAGAAAAATTAAACCAGACAACGATAAGAGTTTTCTATATAACGTAAAGAAGAAAATTCGAACATGACATGAGTTTTGTAAGGACAAAAAATATATTAATAACTGCATGGAAAATCTAAGACTGCATGCAAAAATTCATGTCCTTACAACAAACAGTTTTGGAGAAAAATGACGCTTTCTGTGGGCACGAATTTCCGAACGGACTATAGTAACGAAGATGGGATATCGTCACATACGCATTTTAAAAAAAATTATAGGTTCACTTCAGTTCCAACTTATTAATCATAACGGGAACAGTTGTTACTTAATGTCGCATCACAGAAGTACTTTTAGACACATTCATAGATGCCTGAGAGACATGAAATGAGATAGTCATATATGGGAAACATCTCCTGAACTATGGATAGTTTACGGATGTTTATTTTAAGGAAAGCAATATTTTTAGTTACAAGGGACACAACTTAATTACAAAAAAAAATTAATATTTTTAATTCTCAAGTTTCAATGCTTATACGTAAATTAAAAATTCTTTGCAATTTATGTTGGACTGTTTTACAAACAAATGAGTTTATATAAAAATATTAAAAAATATTGAATTTTTTTTTACAAATGTTTAATTAGAATAAAAGTTATATAGTTAGACTTTGTAGACAGCTATTAGTGATTTGTAGAAAAAAAACAACCTATAAAGCAGTAATACAGTCATTGTGTGCATTCAATACATTTTCGATGACATATTGAGTATTTCCTATGAGATACATTGTCTTGTCGTGAAATGTGAAAGCTTGTGTGTTCGGTTGTAGTTTTCTGTAAACGTCTACTAGGTCATGTTTGTCAAGGATGGGTTGTAAATGTCGTATTGATAGGGGGATTTGAATTTTCTTTCTCTGGGATACAGGTCCAAAGGAATAACTGTCTAAATCGGCCAAAACACAGTTAAAGTCCCCCCCTAACACTATTCTAGTCCCCTTGTAATGCTTATCTATAGTGTCATACAGTCCGTCGTAAAATTTGGGTTGGTCAGTGTATAGTGCGGGTGCGTATATATTGATAAGTGTGTGCGTGTCATGTTTATTGTGTTTTTGTATTTGTATAATGACAATTCTGCCACAATTGTCTGTTCTATAATGTACTGCTTCCCAATCTTCATTTATCTGGAGGATGGCAGTACCCCCATGGCAGGTGCCCCGGGCGAACCAACCATGTTTCAGTCCTAATCTAGTTACTATCTGGTCGGCATGATACCTAGAAGTAATCCCCGTTTGTTGCAAGAACAAAAAGTCGGGCTTTTCTTTTTTCATTAGTTTAATTACATGGTCCAGCTTATTTCTCAAACCGTTGATGTTGAGAGATATTATCACTAGACTGCATGTCGGAGTGGTAAGCTGAGGTTGGCCACTCACTGTAAACTGTCTACATGGCAAAGTGGCAGAGTGGCCACTTGCCATATCTAAACTATTCGACAAAACGGGGGCTGAGTGCGGACCGTTT
Source organism: Oreohelix idahoensis (assembly GCA_024509875.1). NCBI lineage: Eukaryota > Metazoa > Mollusca > Gastropoda > Stylommatophora > Oreohelicidae > Oreohelix > Oreohelix idahoensis. The sequence goes on from JAMPIV010003842.1 coordinate 314,392, forward strand.
GCCTCTTTTGAATTGCACGGCGGGGTAGTGGTCTGGGCCTGACTACCCGCCACAGGTAAATTATACAACAAATCGCTAGTTGATGGTTTATTGTGTGTTGTAATAAATGTACTAGGCAAAATGATATTAGATGCACCTGGCTTACACAGCAGAGCAGTGACTGTGGGCTGACCGCTCTCTGTTGTAACTAGGCCACTCGATACGTTCATTGACGAGGGGGTGCGTGAGGGCTGACCCGTTGACCTAGTTACATGACTGCCTGACGGAATAGTGATCTGGGGCTGACTATTCGTTCTGCACTGATAATTTAGGCTAGACACAGATGAAACCGCGTCGCCTAAACCTCCCATCCCAGTAGGGGGGAGGGGGGTTGACTGCTTAAAGGAAACTGTGCGCATGTTAGTTGTGTGTGTGCTTTGTCAAAATATACATTAAAATATTACTAAACTTATTTACATTAAAATAAGAACACAAAACTCTTAAATCATAAGTAAGTCTTCCTAAACTATAGTTATTTGTACATTTTACTTTATATGAATACATTATTTTTATTTTTTTGGTCTTGCACACTTGAGTCTTCTGGAGGGGGCACATCTTCTCCCGCACTGGCAGTCTATTGTTCAAGCTTCTCACAGGCTCAAAGAGGAGGGCAGCTACGGGGTGCAGCTCAGGCGTGCCTTCACCTGCACCATTCGTCCTCACTCGTCTCACCTGCTTGAAGCCTGGAAGTGACTTCTTGCACTGGGCCCCAGTGCCGGGAAGAAAAACTTGTAGACGTAAGCTCATGAACTTATATCGTCAAATTCTTGCCCGTCTATATACAGGCTAGTCTGCGTCATCATCGACTCCATCTCGTCCTCCTCCGCCATTGACACCAACCAGGAGGAGGCTTGGGTATTCGCCGGTGCTTCCGGAACTTCTGTTACTGCTGGTGACTTACTGGGGCTGTTGGGTGCAGACGTAGCGCGCTCGTCAACGACAGGTGTTGACGAACTCCACTTCGGGGAGGGCTCCGATGTAGACGCCTTGGGTGACGGTGGCAGGTCTTTCTTGCTCGGAGAGCTTTTACATGGCGACCTGCCTTCGTCGCGTTTGACTTCTTTATTTTTCACCGGCCCTACTGCTTGGAGCGATATTCTCTTCCTGTTCTTTTTTTCTCTTCTTGAGAGAGACGTTTCAAACTCTCCTTCCTCGGCACTGTCTTGGTGGCTGTCTTGGTGGCTATCTGGGCCCGGGGGCTCACTTGCCCTGTCCTGCTCCGCCACTGCTTCTTTGTTCAGCTCAGCCGGTGTTTTTTCGGCTACCGTCTCCTCTTCCCTTTTTCGTTTTCCTTGTTGGGTGGCCGCTCTTTTCTTGGGGCATTGATTTACCCAGTGGTCGTCTCCACCACATACCGCACACTGGATCCGCCTCCCTGGCAGGGACACCCATATTCGGAGAAACTTATTCTCTGCTGCTTTTAGATGCACAAAGTGCGGTATGTGGTGTTCTGATTGTTTAAACATAAAATTCCACTTATCTCCCACCGTCTTTATTCTGGTCACTTCCGCACCTTCGTCTCCTGAGATGGTCGCCGCCAGTCTCTGTACAGCTTCCGCCTTCATGGTAGGCGGTATCCAATTCAGGGTTCCTTTTGATTTCTCTTTGTCCTGGTGTTCGATATATACCGTCATTTGTGGATTTGACCACTCTAGCCTCCTACCATGAAGGCCCTGGTAGTGTTTCAGTTGGGCCGCTGCCGTGAGGGTGGCGAACCACTTAAAGGGCCCTGCAAAACGGTACAGAGTGGCAATCCCACTCGTACCTACTCCTGCGGGCCCCGCAAGGATGCTTGAAATTAAACCATATGATGCCCTGTTAGCCTGTGGGCCAGTTACTGTGATAATTAGAGTAAAAGGACGGTGTAACACACCGCCTTCAAAATCATCTTCAATATTTACGTTAAAGATGGGCACTACTGGTGCTGACATTTTTTATTTCTTTTTCTTCTTGGTACTGGACCAAATTAGAACACAACAAAGTCACAACAGTTAGCCTAGCTAACACAGCTAAGCTAACACCACAAAAAACTCCTTGAATCACAGAAAAATTCTTGAGAGCTCAGCAAAACTTGACTTGCTCCGTCAACTTCTCCGGTAAGACTCAATTTTAGACAGGCTTCAAGACTGGACAGGTTTTACGCATCCAATAGTTACAATATACATAAAACTCACCATATAAAAAACACGCTTAAATTTACAGACCATCAAGCAGTATACACAATTTTAAGTACGGGGCACACATATACAAAATTAAAGAGATCCCCACATTGGAAATTCAACAATAATTTGCTAACAAATACTTTCTTCACAGACACAATAACACAACTCATTCAGGGTTACACACAGGATATCCCCAATAACAACATTGCAGAATATTGGGACCTGTTAAAAAACACAATAAGGGATAGAACACAGATTTTAGCAACAAAAATACACAGGGTTTTTAAGAGGGAACAAAATATATTAGAGGACGCAATAAGTTTAACAAAGCAGATAGACAAATCTAACCCACACATTCATTCTTTAGAAGAACAGTTAGACCTGTACAAACAACACACATACCAAGGAGCTCTCCTTAGGTCAAAATTAAATACTATTACACAAGAAACACCCAGTAGACAATATTTAGCGATTGAACAAAATGTACAACACAGTAGACAGATTCACGAAATATTTGATATGAATGACAAACATCAGACAGAAGACACAAATATTAGACACGCTTTTTTTGAATACTACACAAAATTATACACTAAGGAACCAACTAACGAAAACATACAGGATAAATTTCTACACTACACAAAACGTTTAAGTGATGATGAGAGCAAAAAATTAGACGAAACTTTAACTTTAGAAAACTTAAGGGAAGCGATTAGTACTTTCCAGAAAAATAAATCACCCGGCCCAGATGGGTTAACGGCAGAATTTTACTTCTTCTTTTTCCCACTTTTAGGCCCCCTTTTAATTAAAGTGTTTGAGGAAGCCTTCCAGAAAGGAGAGCTTCCGAATAGTTTAAATGAATCCTTTATCACACTAATACCTAAAGATAATGCTGACAGAAAGTCAATCAAAAATTACAGGCCTATTTCACTTTTAAATACTGATTATAAAATTTTGGCCAAAGCTCTCACTCTGAAGCTTAAATTATTCATGAAAAATTTGGTACATCCTGACCAACAATGTAGTGTACATGGTAGGAACATTTGTAGACATACACACTTCATAAGGGATTTCATTACATACACGCATGATAGACAGTGTCAAAGTGCAATACTATCACTAGATCAGGAAAAAGCCTTTGACAGGGTATCACATTCCTTTCTACACAAAACTTTACAAGCAAACAACATAGGTACTTATTTTAGAACATGGATAGGAATCTTATATAAAAAACCCCACAGTAGAATACTAATTAATCACAGTTTAAGTGACCCAGTTAGGCTGACACGATCAGTGAGACAAGGCTGTCCTTTGTCTCCTCTGTTATATGTTTTAACACTAGAACCAGTGCTGGAAAAAATAAGACAAGATGTAAACATCACGGGGACTTTTGTACCCGGGCAGGGGGAAAGAAAATCATTAGCGTACGCTGATGATACTTTATTCCTTCCAGCAACTGTAGATTCCATAAGAAAGATATTAGAAACCTTTACAGAGTTTGGATTCGTTAGCGTATCCAAACTAAATATTCAAAAATCTAGTTTAATGGGATTAGGTAAATGGGCAAACAAGACAGATTTCCCCTTTCAGTTAACGCAAGTTAACAGAATCAAAATTTATGGGATAAATTATTCTTGCAACCCCCACGACCCTAATGCAGAGACATGGGTAAAGTTAGTAGATAAAATTCAAAACATGTTAGAGAAATATAAATACAAGACAGCTACTATTTTTGGGAGAAGTATCATAGTGAACTGTTTCATTATGCCTAAAATTATATATACAGCTAATATTCAAATTATACCAAAGTCAGTGGTAACTAAAATAAATGTACTAATTAGGAATTTCATTTTTAAGGGCACCTTTAAAAGCATTAAACATTTAACCCTAATACAGCCCAAACATAAAGGGGGGATAGCTTTACAAGACATCACCACTAAAATTAAAGCCCTAAGGATTAAATATATAGGAGAGATAATTAAGAACCCAAGTTTGTTCCCCTTAGCACATTACTACATCGGACTTAGGCTAATTAAGTTACACAAACTAGAAAACAACCAACCACATTCCTTTGACAACCCACCACCTTTTTATAGGATATGCATAGAAAATCTAAAAGGAAACGAACAATTAGTGAAACAAGACACCAAACTCATATATAAATTACTAGTTGCAGCACAAGAACCCTATTTAGGTACACGGATTAAACGAGGGTACAATCTTTTCATAACAGACTACACACAAAGCTTCTCAAACATTCATGCAATAGACATCAAGCCACAAGCCAAACAAGTTATATTTAGGTTACTGTACGGTTTAACACCTATCATGAGTAAGCATTCAGCAATGAAAGCAGGCAAGGCGCCACCAAGGTGTAAACTGTGCAGTAACAACGCAATAGAAACAGAGGACCACTTGTTCTACACATGTAGGACAGTGGTCCCTACATTAAACAAACTAAGAACACTGATAGCTTCCAAAACACCAGGATCACTCAACATGTACCAAGCGGTCATGTTGAATACTTTACCTACATTACAGAGACAGACAGAACTTAAATTGTTAACTTTATTAGCTGAATTTAGATATTTAGTGTGGATATGTAGGAATAGGGCAGTACATGACGGCATACATTACGACAGTAGAATTTTCTCACAAATATACGAACAAATAACACATAACATAACAGAACAAATTTGATTTTTTTGCTGTTGTTGATAAATAAATTCTTGACCCTTTAGTCACCACACAAAGCAAGTAGCTTTGTTGTAAATATTATCATACATTGTAAAAACTTCTTAACACATGTCTTCATTAATCATTTCATAGTAGGGGGTCACACCCCTTTGTCGATGTATCATTAATCATCATCATCCATGTTCATCTATTGACTTGCAATATTGGGGGGGTGGGTATTATCTTCAAGTGATATTGTTTATATTTTGGAATACTGTTTAGCTTTAAGAATTTTTTTTTTTTTTTTTTCAAAAACATTATGTGATACTTGTAAAAATTTTTGTAAATAATATTGTTATACTGACCTGAATAAAGGTATTTAAAAAAAAAAAAAAAAAAAAAAAAATGAGATACATTGTACCGCAAAAACTAAAGTTTATGAAAATACATAAGCATATGGGCAGATTAACTCACTGCAGAACTCTACCAACACCTATTTCTTTTCTTAGGTCCCCCTTTACTAAGAGTATACAAGGAAGCCTTGGAGAATAAAGAACTCCCAGCAAGCTTAAACATGTCATGTATCACTATATGGGACCTAAGACGCGTCAACAGTGAGGAATGCAGTTATCGATCCATAGATAGACTGCTTGCGTCAGGGGTCAGCGAACCAGAGCTGACTAAGACCCAATTCCACCTCCAAGTGGTGGTCCTGGAAACACTGTAGTCTGGCTGAGTGAGTAGGGATCGAAGAGGTAAGGCTAACCCGGTCCCAAAAATGCTGTGCTGAAGTCGGATGTGTCGGCCGAAAGGCTCAAATATCGCAGCCTTGCTGTAAACGGAAACAACGCAACCAACGTCCTTTTCAGAACGAACAAAGAAGAAGAAACAAAATATATCACTATAACACAGGGTTTTTTAGTTGGGTTCTGCGGTACCCTTGGGTACACGCGAAAAGTTACTATGGGTTACGCCAGAAATTGTGATTAAACAAAAATATAAACGTCGTACTTCAATGAACTTTGTGCACCTAGCGATGTTGTCGCTCGCAATGGTGGGCAGAGACCGAGCAGCCACGTGGGCCGGGTTTGGGCGGGGACAATGCGACCTCATGCGAGGAAAAAATATGCGACCTCAAGCGAGGAAAAAAAAAAAAAATCTGTCGAGATACAGGGATTGAACCAGAGCTGGGTCACTGTTCGAAGGATGACCACCGACCAAAGTAGAAGTAGTTTGTTGCTGCCATACAAGACACCACCAGGCGTGATGGCCACAGAATGCGTTGACAGTCGGGGGCTAAGGATCAAAGAAAGAAAACTTAAACTTTGATCAATTAATTTGCCGTATGGCCAGATGAACACGCAGCAGAATTCTACCAACATTTCTCTCCTATTTTAGCCCCTCACCCCTTTTCTTTCTACTAAACTTATACACAGAAGCCTTTGAAAACCAAGAACTCTCACCAAGCGTAAACATATCATACATCATTATAAAACCTAAAATAAACACTGAATAAAAACTACCGACCAATATCGCTCTTGAACGTTGACTATAACATTTTAACAAAAGCTGTAACTAAACTTAACTCATTCATGGCGACTCTTATACACATAGACCAGCAGTCTAGCGTCCAGAACAGACACATCAATTACCGCACTCATTTCATAGGGGACATAATTAACTACACTCACCAGAAGAGTTGTCAGTCGTCAATCATCTCCCTTGACCAAGAAAAAAGGGTTTCGGTAAAGTATCACTGTCATACCTTCACACAATGTTATTACATTGTAACATAGGAGAATACTAATATAGTAAATGAATTACAATTCTCTACATGAAGCCTGAGATAAAGGTCTTGGTAATTCGTACATTTACTAACTCCTGCAGGTTAACACGATCTGTCAGACTAGAGAGTCATCTCTCCCCTTTACTTTATGTTCTTGTAGTAGAACCATAATTAGAGAACCTTAGAAACAAGATAACTTGATTAAGGTCACTGTCATACAAGGGAAAGATAAACAGACGTTGCTTGACTATGAATACGACACCAGCTTTTTCCCACCAAACGATAAATGTATAGAGAACATCCTGACCACATTCCTACCTGCAGATAAATGCTTCTATGGCAAGTGTCACAAATAGCCCCTGAGAACCAAGCCCAGCTTACGGCCTTTACGTGTGGCTCAATTTGAGCCTGGTGGAACTGTTTCCGCTGACGGGAGAAGAGGCGAAGGCGAGTCACTGGTGCCTTAAACCTAGCAGCTTTCGGGCAAAAAGGGCTCGTGATCCTTGGTTGGTAGCGTATCTGAGAGAAGACAAAACTCTTCATTCAAACCACCGCTACGGGAATATCCGTTTACGGGAAAGGCTTCGGGAGTAAACCCTGATGATAAATTCGAAGTCTGAGTCCTTAAGGCAGTCTAATGTTGATTCCACATTATTCTGGCAACTCCTGCGACGTGGCTGGCACCAAACTATACCTGCTACTGCAATTCCGTTGGATCTACTGGCTGCGTGGAGAGGGGGAAAATGCTACATGGGCAACAGCTTGATCTCCATGTAACTGGGATCTTGCGCAATGGAAAGGACGTTCCCATAGTCAGTTAGGACTGAAGGGGCTATTATTATTATTATTACCACATTCACAGACTTAAGTAAAAGTAGCAGATCTAAAAATAAACGTGCTTAAATTTAACAATAATGGGCATAGGCAAATGGAAGAACAAAGCGGACTTTTCCATTTGGGCTAACACCAACAAACAACATCAAACTGTATGACGTAATTTTTACGTCACATCCAAACCACACACAAAGACACATGGCAGAGACCCAAAATAATTATGTGACAGAGATAAAGGGTAATGATGATGATAAATAAAGTTAATAAGACAAAAACACGTCAACAACGTGGACAACATAGATGAAACTAAAGATAAGAAGAGAGACACGGAAAGACGAAAACGTAGAAGCCGTGTAACACGAGGTAAAAGTAACACTAACTAAGCAAGTAAAATTATAGAACAAGAAAGAAAGAAAAACCAACCCAAGGAAACTAACAAAAGAATAAAATGACCCTGGAAGAAAATAAAATAACAAACACACATAAAATAATCTAATAGAACGGCCTGATTTCATAACCAAAGCTACAAGACAAGAAAGTTCTCCATTTATCAGAAAACGACAGTCAGTATCTGTTAAGTTATATTTTAACGGGGAGTTATATGTGTGAGATCTTCACATGTGAGTCAAGTATTTTATAGACGCACATGTGAGCGCATCTAACTTAATTGCATGTTTAAGTATTTGCATACGACCGTGCACTATTATTGAACGGTTATGACGCGATTTGTTGCGGTGATTTGTTGCCTTCCAGCTGTGATCCTGGAGGCAGATTCTAAAGTCCTTTGTCATGGACAGACGTCTCATATGAATAATATTATGTGTCTTGGTCCCAAGTCGTGGGAAGACACACCTAAATATATTGTTATATCTCCCTAAGTGGAGCTTTAATATTGGCCAGAACTGGCTGTTTAAGGTATCGTCTTAGATACTCATTTATCCTTCGCATGTCTTTGGCAGAGCTTCGACACGTCTGGCTATGGCGTGTTATTAGTGCGCCCATATTCGTGCTGGGAATTATATCGGATCTAACGATTTATTTTATGGATGACCTCCGAAATATTATACCAGATGAATAGTCTCGTAATGGAAACTGAGATCATACGGACCTATTGCCGCAGAGCTTCCGTCGCCCTTGAGATGGTGACGGTTAGTGAGATTGGTCAACTTCAATATTGATTATTTATGTCGATATATATATGCCATGAATTTGAATTTAACTCTGAAATGTTATGACACGTGATGATCGCTGTACCAGCTCGTCAAAGTATTCACGTCTGTCTTCAATAAATGATGTCTCGTCGCAAAAAACCCACGAGTCCAGAGATTGCTTTCTCTTGAGTTTAATCATACTGTTTTGGTCCATTGAGATATAGAATGCCACTAACATAACGGCCCACACATCATTCGCGTAATCCAACTATACGTCGGCCATTGACAGTAAGCCCGACAGGCCAGAAAATATAAAAGAGGAAAGAAAATCAGTGGGTAACAGTATCATATCCATCACGTCTTATCCCACTACGAGTTTGGAATGTTATATTTTCAGTTAACCACAATGTGTGAGTTTATTTGTTTAGATCATTATAGTTATATTGCACTAGATTTGAACAGTCAGCTACGGTATCTACGTGAAAATAACTACACAGAGATGAAATGTATATATATGCGAATAGGCAGAAAAGAACAAGTTTAAACACAGTATTCAGTTGTGGTCTGTTTCAGGTCGAGTTATATACTGAAGCACATTAAAAACGTACCAATATTATATATACTGATGCCGAGAAGCTGGAAAAAAGTGTGTTAATGGATTTTCCCCGTGTTTGTCATGAGATAGAGAGCGAATGGCTGCTGGAATAGAAAGCGCATGATTCAACCCACGGGTTCGTGTACAGACCATATGAAAACAATGAAAGTTACATGTGCAACACGATTCCCAACAGCTATGACCCTGAAAATGTGTACGCATTGTGGCAGTATATTCGGTATAAAAAGGCCGTTGAGAAGAAACACCCAGTACATGTGCTAGAAATGCCACGACTATCTGAAAACGAACCCCAACGAGCCATTCGCATGTTGGAGACCGGAATGAGCTCGCTGGCCACTGCCAGAAGGATAAATTGCCACCACAGCACTATTGTACGTCTCAATGAACGTTACGGAACCACTGGCAGTGCCCGGTATAGACTTTGGAGTGACCAACCACGAGTTACTACCCCTGCGCAAGATCGTCATATTGTGCTGAGTCACCTAAGGAATCGTTCTCTCCCGGCAAGTCAAACAGCAAGAGCAATAGTGGGTAGACGTGGGCAAGTCTCTCGAATGACAGTCATACGACGACTCAGAGATACAGGCCTTACTGCAAGACGACCTTATGTTGGGCCAAACATGACTCACAGACATCGTCAGCAGCACCTGCAATGGGAAGAGCAACATGTCAGATGGACTAGACTGCAGTGAAATGCTGTCCTATTCACAGACGAGAGCAGATTCAACATATCCTTTGCTAATGGACGTATGCGGATTTGGCGACGGTGTGGAGAGCGCTTTGCAGATTGTGGTAAACTTCTAAATACAATATCTAAATTAGGATATAACAGTATAGTGCATAAAGTCAAAGATAGGATAGTACTACAAATTTTCATTGTTGGCGTCGCCTACTCCTTCAGTTTATTAATTGAAAACGCCTTAGCCGAACCAAAAAGGGTACCCAATTTTTCAAATTCGTCCTTGAGACAAACGTAACACTTTCCTAGGTCAACTAAGTATTTGCCTAATTACATTGTAGAAGGGAGGGGGACGGATAGATAATCAACGCAAATCACGTCTCACATTGTTTCTAAAAATAAAACTAACTTGCTAGTATTGCCGTTAAGCGGTTTCACAATACGATGAAAATTTAGAAAATGTGGACACTACGATCAGGAAAACACGCTTAGCTCTTATTGCGAATGACGTAAACTCTCGTAATTAGCTTGAAAGTACATGGAACAAGAATTGAACAGGAGGTAGTTTAAAAATCCACAACTAACATGGAAAAAATATGGAATATTGAACCAAGCTACTTAGCCCAATAAAAATTATATATTCGTGTACCTGTGGCCTTGCTGACTAAGGATATGTTATCAATTACATAAATAGTCCATTAGATAATGAAATATTGGGGATAATACATAGAGAATCGGAGATACTGTCAGGTCAAGTCATATCTGCTTAGATTGGATAGCATAATTTATGGGAAAAAAATAAGGTGAGAGAAAGGCTAAGATAGTACGATGAGAGGGATTGGATGAAATTCGAAAGAAGCCGTAATATTATTGGCTGACCTAAATATACAAATCTAGTTGGTAATAGTAACACATAGGGGTTTGAGATTTCTTTTTAAGAATTCATTCAAAAAAAGAGATGCTTGGTCTCATTGGCCAAAACCTTTTACTTTATCGAAATAGTAGGTTACTCGCTGCCATTTTTTCAAAATATTCAGAGGAGCAAGAAGCGATGAGCAGACTTGTGCTGTTTTATTAATAATACTACCATCTGAAAGTAGTCTGAACAGAGGCAGTGATGAAAGTGTGCTATATTCTATTGCCTAATTCATCGTTACTTGTTTATATTTCCTTGATATGTGGTAAGATTGATTTTATTGACTTTTTAATTAAACAAAGGTTAGTGTGTAAGAAAAGGCCATGAAAAAAAAAAGATTGTAATTAAATGATTCCATAGCAGACTTAGGCATGGCCTAGATGTTGATTCATCATATAATGGACTATCTAAGAAGTTTAGAACTACAGGACTATATACATGATGGTCATACAGGAACATTACACCTATCTTATTGCATGGAAAAGATTACTGCAGGAATGACAGAGGCGTAGCATCCATTAGGGAAGAGAAAAGAATACTGGTATAATTTGTTCCATCAAACTAAAGTGGAGAAGCAGGGGTGTCATAGTGAGAGCTGACGATGTCCTTTTGTATTCAATGTATGTTTACCTGTAAATTAGGAGGAATTAGGTTGATATTAAGACAGAACCATAACTTGCATCGACAGGGGTTCCTGCTGGCACTTGTCTGGTGCTAGTACTCGATCAGTGAAGAAGTCTGCAAGATTTCAAAGAGTCTCTGGCACCTATTTGTATTAAAGAAGTCAAGACCAGAGGAGACTGAAGTGTTTGGCCAAACCGACTACAACTGCGGCTTATTCCAGGAACCAGATAAGTGCTATATCTGGCGTGGGACAAATTATCACTATTACAGAATAATCTCCTATGCTTACAAAAACATTCCTCCTAAAGAATATAAGGAACAATCATAGTGAAACAAAAGACATTAGAATGATGACAATCCCCAACCTGCTTCCCATTCCCAGTATTTAAATAGAGTAAACAACATCAAAGTGAACATTTGTAACAATGTACTATGGACATATTGTCTGTTGCATGTAAATATCTTTATATATATATGTGTGTAAATATATCTATCCATCTAAATTGATTCTCATTTAACTGTCGTCCTGACCCAAAACAACTTTAGGCTCAGGACCAATAAAGTTTAACAAAAAATATTTTAAATATAAAATTTAACAGCTTGAGTTACACATTGTTTACCTCAGAGACAAGTACAACTATACGCACACCATTCTTCTTAACATCAAAACACACCACACAGATTGCTGTGTTCGTCAGCACAACCGATTTGGAGGTGGCAGTATTCACATTTGGAGAGGATTCAGTTTTCACCATCGCTTGCCTTTTCACGTCTTCCGTGGAAATGTTAATGCTGTGACATATCGAGATGAGGTTCTGGATCCTGCGTTCACAAATTATCCAAACTTGCAGCTTCTCCAGCAGGATAACGCACGTGCGCACACCGCATGCATTACGCAGCAATATCTACAGCAGCAGAACATTGTGACGATTGATTTGCCTTCCCTATCACCAGACATGTCCCCTATAGAACATCTGTGGGATGAGCTTGGACGCAGAGTCTACAGGCAAGGTTCTCCAGCTAATCTGCAACAGCTCGAATCTGCTCTTACACGTGAATGGGACTTGATTCCCCGGAATTTCCTTCAGAGACTTGTGCGTTCCATGCATAGCCGCTGCCAAGCTTGTTTGCAAGCACACGGTGGACATACCAGATACTGAGGATAGTGTGAATGAATTTTTTTATTGGTTGCATTTTCGGTTTTCTCCCTTGCCTGCACAGAATGCAATGAATTTCATAACAATCAAATGTACAAATTAATGACCAGCATGGATTCATAGGAAAATGAATAAAGATTCCAAATATGTAAAATTGTAAACACTTATATTTACAATGTATACTCTGTTCCTGGATTATACAGGTGGTGCGTTTTTAATGTGCTTCAGTATATATTCGAACCATTTTTGTGGAAAGGTGATATTACTGTTATGAAGTTTGAATTGCTAGTAAAATGACTTAAACCCATATATACATCAAGTGGAAAATGTTTAAAACGTTCTTATCAAAGTACAAAGAAAACATTTAATTTTTAATGCATTTACAAAACGTCTAAAAGTTTTATTGTAATAAATTGTTACATTTATAATTTATTTTTATTAATTAGATATAATTAACAAAACATGAAGAGCTTGTATTAAATTTATTATTTATTTGATAATTAAATTGGTTCACTTGTAAAGACAAGTTTCCTCCCGTAATATTCTTTTGTGAAACATTCTATTTATATCTTGGTTTCGTAAGTGATCAGAGTCTGTCAGACTGACAGTGTGAGTGTGTGTCCGGTTGTTTGTTCCCTCTCTGTTGTGTCTTTGACATTTTTTACTTCATTTTGAAGTTTTTGTAGTTATTCTAATCAGCAACATTTTGTAAATGTGTTAAAAATAAATCCCTGTGACACTGGACTCACTAGCTGCTTGCTGTATCGCTTTGTTCAGGCGTTGGTCTATTGTATCATATTGTTGTTTCGCGTATTAATACTTACTTTCTTTCACTATTGCGGTGAAGCTTAGTGGTTAGCTAGAGTGTGTCGTCTTGGCTGATGTAAGCCCGTGTTGTTGTAGGATGTCAATGATGCTGTCTATCCACCTGTCTCTTGGTCTTCTTGGTGTCATGAAACCAGATCTTCTAGTGTTGTAGGCTCTAGGTGGTCGTTTGTTGGTCGCCATTCTCATGAGATGGATACACCTCTTCATTTTCTGTGTCTCTATATACGTTATGTAGGATGTAGTTCCTACAGTTTTTTTTATATGATAATTTCTCATTCTGTCTCTCCCCTGTTGACATTAATTGTTTTCTTAAACATCTCATCTCAAACAATGAGATTTTCCTCTGGTGTGCTTTGGTCAGAGACCATGTTTAGCACTGATAGCAAAGAGGAGGTGAGAATATACTATTTATCAGCTGTTGTTTAGACTCAAACCTGATATTCAGATGGTTGAGTAGTGGTGACAGTTGTTAAGTCACTGCATTGGCTTTTAGACATCTTGTTTCAATTTCTCTGTCAAGTTTTCAATTTTCTGTAAAAATGCTTCCTGAGTATTTGAACTCTGGAACCTGCTTAAGTCTGATGTTGTTGACATGTATGTTAAGTGGGCTTGGTGATCAGCTGATTTTCTTAGTTTCTGTATTAGATGTGTTGATCTTCATGTTGTGTCTTAAACTGGTTGAATGAAGTGCAATAAATATATTTAGTTTCTGTATTAGATGTGTTTGATCTTCTTCATTGTATTCTTGTCTTCGCAAATATTTTGAAAGCAAAATTGTGCTAAGGGAACCAAGGTAATCAAAGATACTCTTACGAACTCTCGATCGAAGCCACCATTTTCGATAGTTACGATTTGAATGTCTAAGAGAATATATTTGACTCGATGAAAACGACTTCGATTCCTAGCAGCACTATATCCTGTAGATTGCAGTCAATTGTTCATGATCAAATCTACAGAGCAATGAAATGTTTTATGAATGACTAACTTTAGAACAGATTCATTATCTGTATCCAAAAACGTGAGTGACAGCTCACGAGTGAAGCCATCTTGGAACCAAAACATGTAGTGACTTTCAAGAAGAGAAAAGGGGATGCCCGTATTATCGCTTGTTTAGTCCAGAGATCACTGCTACACATGAGAACTCTTTATCAGCGGTTCAATATTATTATATGAAAAATATGTGCTGAACATTATGTTGAAGAATCGTCGCTAGACGAGATTAGGTTTAGAAGCCATCTGAAATATTGTTTATAAGCTGACGTGCTCAGTCAGTGAAGTCAGATGATTTATATGTATGGGCGATGCTGAGGGCTTGGCTACTGACAGTCCGTTATAATATTAATCTACATGAGTGCCCATGTAACATTGCAAGACCATTTATCCACTGTACTATGATGTATTATGGCAACCTGTGATTTGTCACTATCTGTGCTGTCGAGTGTGTACGTCCAATTAAACTTTAGAAAAGGTACACAGTCGTTGGTGTCGATGACTTCCGGTCATACATGAGTGTGAGAAAAGAACATTTGTCAACAACACGAACCCGTATCATCATTCGCACATTATACACTCAATCCATGTCTACACACCACTGCGTAGGTCAAGTTGACATTCCATACACTACAGTGGAGCAAACAACACCATAGAGATCTTATCAACTGATGATGGTGGTGGCTGACGCCTGTCTTCCAGCCGTACTTTATCAGCAGTAAACACTTATTTGCTGTGTTGTTGTCAATGCTAATGTCTTAAAGCTTCATGTTGTTACCTCGTATTTTAGCTCTGTCGTTGTCAATGTTAATGTCTTAAAGATTCGTGTTGTTATCTCGTATATTAGCTCTGTCGTTGTCAATGTTAATGTCTTAGAGACTCATGTTATTATCTTGTATATCTCCTCTGTCGTTGTCAATGTTAATATCTTAGAGATTCATGTTGTTATCTCGTATATTAGCTCTGTCGTTGTCAATTCTAAGAGTTTCTCGTTGTTATCACGTATATTAGCTCTGGCGTTGTCAATGTTACTGTCTTAGAGATGCATGCTGTTATCTCATATATCTCCTCTTTCGTTATCAATGCTAATGTCTTAGAGATTCATGTTGTTATCTCGTAAATTTGCTCCATCACTGTCAATGCTAATATCTTAGACATTTATGCTGTTATCTCGTATATTTGCTCTATCATTGTCAATGCTAATATCTTAGACATTTATGCTGTTATCTCGTATATTTGCTCGCCCAAATGTTCCATCAGCGCTGTACAGGGACCGAAGCATGCGTCCAGAAGGGGACTTATTCGTTGCGCTCTGTAAAGAGATTTCTTTTATCATCACTCTTTATAAATCTCTTGACAACGAACAGTTGGGAGAAAGAATTAAGGTCTTCGATATGTGGATATTTAGAAGAATATTGGATACCTCGTGGACAGAGAGCACTGTCGTAGATTTTTGATAGGGAAATTAAGACTTGGGTTGGTCCCTTCTGGATAGGTTAGAATGAGTGATAGCCACAGTGAGATGTGATAATAGAAATAGAGTTCCACGAGTGAGATGGTAGAAATTTATAGAGGCTGTCCCGGTAATCAAGAATCTCTCTCTCTTTCCGCCTATCTTCTACAACAGATCCAAAGGAGTCAGACAGTCTATAAAAAAATAGGTATATTAATATATATCTATCCACTCACGTGCCCGCACATACAAGTGACGACAGTTAGACACACAGACGTGGGAAAACTATAACAATGATTATATAGATATTATTGGAACGAACTGACCACCACACTGAAATAAGTGTAGGTATAGTTTAATTGTCATATTAAACTTACATCACAACATATAAAATACATCGAAAGCATACACATAGTCATAAAAATCAAGGAATGCTACAATAGTGATAGACCCGTTTGTATGGTCCCCCCTCCCCCCTTGGATATGTAGCTCACAGTCCCATTAGAAGAAAGTGATAACCCCAAAGAGTTACAGATACATATGATTGAGTCTATGGTTTCCCCCTTTTAAGGTATGGACAGACTTGATACTCTGCTTTATTCTAAGGGTAAATATTGTTAGCTATAACTTGTATAAAGGAAGTTACAACGTGGGTGACTCAGACAAAGAACATCCTTCAGTCTACTTTCACTCGGTTCTTTCCTCAGGGCCCTAATATACTTACAATCGTGCTGTGGTTCGCCGTCTGGCGCAAACTTTGGGATACTCACACACTTGTTTTATCTGTTACTGTCGTTAAATGAAACGGATCCCAGCTCTGCAGATTTGTTTGTTGGTTTCATCAAAATGGATCTGGGGAGCGTCTGCTTCATGCGATAGTTATTTCAGACTAAAGTTAGTGTCACTTGACTCACGAGGTAGGAATTAGGCTTAAACGAGCACACAATGTCAGAACACGAGGTTTCCCTTAATTAGGAAGATGACCGGTGGACAACTTCTTTCAACAAATAATTTTGGTTCACCACACACTTGTCAACAATGTCGGAAAGTTAATGTTTTAGATTTTCTGTAATTTTTCTCGCCACAAGGCAGCATGTAAATTAGAGTTAGTGTAGAAATATGCACTGGCTCAAAGGCCCGGTATAAGCATTTATTAGGTATGTCTCTGTATAAAACGCCGGCAAAGTTTGGGTTAAACCCAGTATTCACTGAATAAAGAAAAAAAAACACATATGAAATATGTTACATATAATGTTATCAATATAACTTACGTTTTTAAAATGCAAGCGTACAGCTTGACTTATCATTTAAAACTTCCCGTGCAATAAGTTATATATTTAAAAATCCTCAATCCTCATGAATTAGGAATACATACGTATTCCGTCAACACTCAGGAGGCATCTAGCATTTATAAGTTAGTTTAGAAAAATTGTTCCCGTCTGATTATTTAGCAGTTAAATTAAATTCATTAAAGCTACATTGTTGTTTAAGCTAGAAATTATAATTTATTCTGCTTTCCACTGAAACACGTCCCAAGAAAATAATACAGACTATATAAATTAAGCACTCTGCACCAAATCTAACTAGTGAAATATGAAATAAGCGATTATCACTTTAAACACTTCACAAAATATTAGATAATTATTATAATATATACATCAACACACAGAACTACAGGTAATCGCACACTTTAGAATTATACGCTGATATATTTATTAGAAGTCTAGAGTTCGGTAAATTTCCGAACAAACTAGGGCTTCGCTATACCGCTTATTCTATTCACGAACAACCTGTCTACTGCGAATTTTGAGGACTCAATGAAAATAAAGTTTAACATTCTGGTGATATCAATTTCCAGACAAAGGGTCCCCCTTTATTTCGCCAAACGAAATAATCTCCCCTTTCCGTCTAAAACACCTTACATCAACTATAAGACTACCATGAACTGACACTCGTGCGTTTTCACACCTCACGCTGACCAGGCCAACAGTGAGTGCCTTGTCAGCTGGGATTTTTAGACAAATGTCTCAAACTGCGCCGAGAAGATGTCGGCTATCGCGCCTCACTGAGCGCTCAGCTGATGCAACTCGTTGTGGCAGGTGAAAATGCAGACAACTTTGTCGCCTATAGGTCTGGCGAAAGCGAATATTCACAGTGTATTTCGTCTGGTGCAGGGAATGCTGTAGACGTATGTCTGCTCCTATGTCTGGCCAGACGAATATATTCAGTTTCGTCCACTGACACCTAATGCAATAGAATGCATTTTAACGCTCTCTCTCTCTCTGACACGTTATGTCATAAATGCGTTTACCAGAAAACGGTAAAGTTGAGAATATGGGAGAAAATATTTTTCGCAAACGAATGGATGCGAAAAATGCAGGAAAAAGGTAAAGAGTGATAATAAAATAGAGGATACGGGTGAAAGAAAAAGAAGAGTATATAGGCAATTTATGATCAATAAACTCTCTGTGACAAGCACATATAAAGAGGTCCTAGACAACCTAGGAATGAAAAGAAAATTAACGTTGTAACAGCGCTGACCGTTGACTGGTGTGTTTTGTCATACAGTGTGTTGAAAAGATGGATGAAGAGCGTCTGTTAGCGCTCATGGAACATTTTGGTTGGAAAATCTGCGAACCGGCTAATGAGGATCAACCAGTATCATTTTTTTATTTAAAAATAAAGTTTTGCCTCGTTTTGGTGAGGCGAGTCCCGTTCAACCTAGTTGGTTATATTAGGGAGCATATTCAAATATAAAAGACCATACCACCGGTGTTAATAACACAGTATCATTAAGAGTGGCACAGGATATAAGTTTCACTACATGAATATGTGCACCAAGTGAAAAAATTTTATTTTGTTTTTAAAGAACAACCCAGAATATTTAAATAATTTTAAAAAATATGCCAAATGTATAAAATCAGTAAAACGTACTCTTGTTTATATTTTATAATTTAATGATCAACTGGATACAATTAAATAAACGAAGAAAAATGTATTATTCAGTTTAGCATTTTATGTCTTAATTGAATTGTCTACCTTGGATTAAATATATTTATGTCCCTTAAGGTTTTAAAGAGGACACGAAAAGAAATCTTTGTATACATTTATTTTGATTGTGACTAGTGTATGTGAGTGTCTTTGGTGGTTGTGTCTGTAGTGTTTTTGGTAGCACATATGTGGCCATACCATGTCGGCTTCCGTCACTTTAATGTTGTGTGTTAGTCATCATATGGTCCTATAACATTTCTAACTTTATGTCTAATCTGTTCAAGTTTTATACGATCCATGTCAGATTTGCCGATGGCCTTTCTGTAACATATTATATATATTTCCTGTATTGTTTCCAGTTTGACATTATACAGGTAGGCTGATGGAATCTCATTGTCTCAAATGTACATAATGTATCAATCAATCAACACCCTTTAGCTCCTCAGGGAGCAATGACCTTCAACAAACACATGCACCGTCCTCCTGTCACGTGCTATCAGTTCAAGGTCAGTCCATGTCTACCTCACGTATTGTGTGGTCAGGTTGAAACAATTAAATACAAATACTTTCTTTAACTTTGTGATTATCGTCAAACAAAGAGGTCTACACGGTACTCAAATACATCACAGGGCTGGATGTAGAAGCTTTTGTCTGGAACTGGCAATAATAAAGTACGTTACAGAGATCCGTGATAATCGCTTGTTAGTGATGATGGCACATTGGTTTTGTTCAAGATGTATTCTGAATTTTTGTTTTTTATTGTCGGGGGCGGGGGGTTGTACGTGTTAACTGTTATAAAAGTTGTTGCTACATTTGCTAGCATTGCGCCCATCTCAACCATTAATCATGGCTATGGATCTGTCGGTTACATCAGGACGTCTTCTCGTGACGTATGACTAACTAGTAGACAAAAGTGGTAAAGAAACCACTGATACTTTGAGGTGAAGAACAATCTCTTGTTGCCCATGTGAACTTGACACGTGACCAGACCACGTCATATTTCGTCATTTTATTATTGTAAGAAGATCATCATTTGGTCCCATAGCACTTCTGACTGTGTATCCGATCTGTTTATTTATTATAAATTTATGTCTGCTATGCTGTTATTCTTTCTGTGACATCTCATTTATCATCCCTTTATTCTTGTTTCTGAACCAGTTGTTAAAGTCCAAGTGCCGGATGACGGTATTGCCTCCCGTGCTTTGCAGTAGTGGTCCAACAGTGGCCAAAACTCAAGAGTACCTAATATGGGCTTCAAAGGTATCTACCTTCGTACAAAATTATTCTTGGCAGATATGTAAATAGAAGAAACAAAACGCTTATATCTCCAGGAAGTCTTCACGAGATATTCAGAATAAGCGAGAACAATACTGCTTTGGCTGAGTATGTTAACTCTATAATTCTGCCGACGCTTTTGTGAAGGATTTAAGCACTTATTACTTCAGCCCGTTTAAGCCCCCACCCATGATTTACTCAGTGGAATTCTATTATTCTAGTATAGCTCTGTTTAGAGTGTGTATTAATTTGACTGAGACAAACATGCAGTAACTTTAAAATGATTAAATCGAAGTTAAATTTGTAACATTACAAATAACACAATTTTAAATCACTTAGGTTTTAGCAGTTTGAAAATAATTTGAATAGTTATGGATCAAGAAATGTTATCATCACAGTCTTTAAGGAATGTGAGATGTTTCAAGAGGTTCAAGTGGCAGCATATATTTGAACTTAGTTGCCAATGATGGTTCTGCTCCTTCTAATGGGTCGGTTCTTTCCACTCTGCTCACGCTCGTCTTGGTCAAGTTTGTCGGGTGTAGCTCGTTTCCCAGAAATGTCAAGGAGAGTCTACCAAGTGGGTCCTTCGTCTTAAAGCTTAGGCCACTGTTCCCTTCTTGTTCCAGAGATAGTACTTTCTGCTGGTACAACCAATACCTATGGTAAAAGAATAGAACGAAACGATGTTCTGGGTATGGCGTTTTCCACCCCACAGTTATGGGTTCCTATCTTCCCATACCACCATCCCAATTACTCAGACTTTACCTCGATGAGAATTAAATTTAATCCCTCGGGATAAAACTTTATTTTCATTTAAATAGAAAAGCTTTCATAGTTAATTTATATTTAAATGAAAAGGTTAACAATACAGATAGAGTCTGTTTGCATATACATCTCCACTGATTGAAAAGTATTGACAATATAAATTGAATATGTTTTCATTTATGTTTTACATTGATTGAGAAGTTTGAAACTTCCATCACATTAAAATGAACATTTTTACATAGACATTTACACTGATTTAAAGCTTGAAAACTTACATTACTTTTAAAGTGTCAATGTGTAAAGGGGCATTTACACTGCTTTGAAAATGTATGTATTTGACTTAGAATGTGCATCATTTCTTTCATCTTTCCCTGACTGCTCACTAGGGAACCTGGAGCTACTTTATGCTTTTAGTTCTCTTGATATATATATATCTACTGAAGCACATTACAAACGCACCACCTGTATAATCCAGGAACAGAGTGTGAAATGTAAATATAAGTGTTTACAAGTTTACATATTTGGAATCTTTATTCATTTTCCTATAAATCGATGATGGTCATTAATTTGTACATTTGATTGTTATGAAATTCATTGCATTCTGTGGAGGCAAGGCAGAAAACCAAAAATGCAACCAATAAAAAAATTCATTCACACTATCCTCAGTATCTGGTATGTCCACCGTGTGCTTGCAAACAAGCTTGGCAGCGGCTCCTCATGGAACGCACAAGTCTCTGAAGGAAATTCCGGGGAATCAAGTCCCATCCACGTGTAAGAGCAGCTTCGAGCTGTTGCAGATTAGCTGGAGAACCTTGCCTGTAGACTCTGCGTCCAAGCTCGTCCCACAGATGTTCTATAGGGGACATGTCTGGTGATAGTGCAGGCCAATCAATCGACACAATGTTCTGCTGCTGTGGATATTGCTGCGTAATGTATGCGGTGTGCGCACGTGCGTTATTATGCTGGAGAAGCTGTAAGTCTGGATAATTTGTGAACGCAGGAGCAACCAATGCATCCAGAACCTCATCTCGATATGTCACAGCATTAACATTTCCACGGAAGACGTGAGGAGGCAAGCTATGGTGAAAACTGAATCCTCCCCAAATGTGAATACTGCCACCTCCAAATCGGTTGTGCTGACGAACACAGCAATCTGCAAAGCGCTCTCCACACCGTGGCCAAATTCGCATACGTCCATCAGCAAAGGTTATTTTCAATCTGCTCTCGTCTGTGAATAGGACAGCATTTCACTGCATTCTAGTCCATCTGACATGTTGCCCTGCCCATTGCAGGCGCTGCTGACGATGTCTGGGAATCAAGTTTGGCCCAACATACGGTCGTCTTGCAGTAAGGCCTGTATCTCTGAGTCGTCGTATGACTGTCATTCGAGAGACTCGTCATGTCTACCCACTATTGCTCTTGCTGTTTGACTTGCCGGGAGAGAACGATTCCTTAGGTGACTCAGCACAATATGAAGATCTTGCGCAGGGGTAGTAAGTCGTGGTTGGCCACTCCGAAGTCTATCCCGGGCACTGCCAGTGGTTCTGAAAAGTTCATTAAGACGTACAATAGTGCTGTGGTGGCAATTCATCCTTCTGGCAATGGCCGCTAGCTCATTCCGGTCTCCAACATACCAATGGCTCGTTGGCGGTCGTTTTCAGATAGTCGTGGCATTTCAAGCACATGCACTGTGTGTTTTGTCTCAACGGCCTTTTTATACCGAGTATACTGCCACAACGCATACACATTTTCAGGGTCATAGCTGTTGAAAATCGTGTTGCACGTGTAACTTTCATTGTTTTCATGTAGTCTGTACACAAACCCGTGGGTTGAATCATGCACTTTCCATTCCAGCAGCCATTCGCTCTCTACCTCATGACAAACTCGGGGAAAATCCATTCCCACACTTTTTTTTCCAGCTTCTCGGCATCAGTATATATAATAGTCGTGCGTTTTTAATGTGCTTCAGTATATATATATATATATATATATATATATATATATATATATATATATATATATATATATATATATATATATATATATATATATATACACACACACACATATATATATATATATATATATATATATATATATATATATATATATATATATATATATATATATATATATATATATATATATATATATATATATATACACTAGTCGATTTTACTAAGCTTGACAGGTTTGCACCTGTAGGCACGAGACTAAAGTAGACACCTTGGTCCTCCAGGTCTGGGGTTTTAGCACAAGGCAAACACCCTATCTATGTAAAAAAAGAAATCAAGTTACCGAAAAGCCAACTATTGAGCACCCTTTAGTGCGGGATGGACATCCGGAGTTTGAACCACATATGACTGCCAGTTGTGAAAGCCGAAAGGAAGCCACTGACACAAAAACGCAGGTCGTGATCGCTAAGCATGAAACAAGAAAAACCAGAGTTGGGGCACTGCACGAAGAATGGCCACCGACCGAGCAAGATGAAGACATATTGTTGCTGCACTACAGGACGCTATTTGGCTTGGTGGCCACTGACTGCGAAGTGAAAGAAGGCAAACCATTCAAATCAAAATCACATAACTTTAAGACAATCTGTATCAACATCCAACAACCAACTCTCCCATAAACTAATCACGTCCACTCAGACCAACATACATGCTCAACTCACTCACTGATTTCTAGTTTTTAGGCATGGTCAACACGTATTCAAACAATCCTCCGACTAATGGGATTGCTTCTAACATATATGCCTCTCACATCAACTTACAGCGAAAACTGTCATCAAGCTCCCTGTAAAGTATGGGAGTTAAATAAATATCAATTATATATTGTTAAAATCTCTTCTTGACAATACGCTAATTATAACTGACAATTAGGTTGAACAAAATAGGCCATAATAGTGGATTAGCGGAGACCAATGATCATCAGATGCCAGTCCACTCTCCTTCCATATCGTTTAAAAACTAACTGACTAGCCAATTCAGATATCACTGAACCTAGACTCCAAGTGAAAGAAGTCAATAAATTATGTGGAACAGATTATTCTTTAGTCAGATGTAGTTTAACACATTTTTTCTACCACATACAACTAAATGTTCACGTGACATGAATGGATTAAATAACAGGTAGTAGTTAGTATTGTAAAGGTCTCAGGTGGTCAATTGTTCTTGTTAATGTTTTGAGAAGACTTATGAAAGAGACTTAAATATTTATGTTTTGAGAAGACTTATGAAATACACTATTAAATATTTATGTCAACAAAAAATAAATTAACACATTAACTACCGAATTGAAAAACACACTGTGGTCGAATAAAATTGTTTTCCAATTTTCTTACTGTAGGTGTTTGCACAAAGTAAGCTGTAGTTTTAGTAATTGTTAACAGATTTTTACGAATTACACGTCATGTTTAAAGATAAATGAATGTACTATTACAATAAACACCGTTTGTAACTGTAATAGAGGTTGTTGCTATTTAACGGCCCTCCGATGACCGAGGACTTGCAATATTTTCACAAATATAACTGCATGCGCCGCATCTCTATCAAAATCACTATTTCAATCAATGTGCACACCGTTTTCCCTCTTGTCCTCGTCGTAAGATCTATCAGTCAATTGTTGAAACACGTTTCTAGTCTATTCAGATGTTAGACGAGATGTACAAGCATTTGTTGTGGTCCTATCACTAGTTGCAACGGTAAACAGTGTTACACGATTTGGTAACTAACCCAGAACACTGAAAAATATGAACCGTGTTCTACAACAACCATGCTTTGTGAACTTGTTTTCCGGTGGCAACTGAAAATCTCGAACCAGATCAGAAAGTGTTTCAGTACATTTTTCTTTGCGTTTTATTACTAAAACTATTACTATTTCATGTCTATCGTAATTTCTCTTCTCTGCATGTGTTTAGCTTTCCTTCTACTTCATTGATCCTTGATATTACAGAACAAGGACTGCCTTGTATTGCTATCGGCAGATTTTCTTAATTTATATCCTATCCAACAAAATCTCATGGTGCACTGGTGTCCGTCTGTTACTTATCATCAGTTCCACACAGCCATCTTGTCACACCATTTCAATCCATCTGTTCTACGCTAGCAACCTTTTATGAAAGTCTTTATATTTCTGGTTGTCCTATTTGTTGCTGTCCATGTTTTAGAGACGTACAGTTAGATCAACTTTATTTGTCAGTTTTTTTGTTTTTAGACTCGATCTCTTTTGATTTCTATCTATCAGTGACATTTCTCTTGTTGGTGTATTTTAAAAAAAAAATAATGTCAATGTATTTTACTCCAACTTTGTTTATATTGCTGACAAGATATTTACGTGATTCCACATCTTGATAGGTACATTACATGTGTAATCTAGCGCTGACTCGACAGTTTCATTAACTTGTTTTATCTTTCTTTCTTTGCTTGTTTAAGGAGCTGCTGCAAAACTGAAAGATAATGAAGAAGAAAAACAAATTAAGAGACACTTTTGCAAATGAACAGTCAGTACATCAGAAACGTGGGTATTTTTGTTGTCTGCCTTCATCAGCCACAGTCACAAACAAGAGACAAAGATGAGAAAGGTAGATGGGTTAAGAGAAAAAGGACGAGAAGATAACTCTGGCAATGGATTTGATACACATAAAGGAAACCTGTTGATAGTATTACATGACAATCTTAGTTCTGGAATTAAAGGAAACCTGTTGATAGTATTACAAGACAATCTTAGTTCTGGAATTAAAGGAAACCTGTTGATAGTATTACAAGACAATCTTAGTTCTGGAATTAAAGGAAACCTGTTGATAGTATTACAAGACAATCTTAGTTCTGGAATTAAAGGAAACCTGTTGATAGTATTGCAAGACAATCTTAGTTCTGGAATTAAAGGAAACCTGTTGATAGTATTACAAGACAAACTTAGTTCTGGAATTAAAGGAAACCTGTTGATAGTATTACAAGACAATCTTAGTTCTGGAATTAAAGGAAACCTGTTGATAGTATTACAAGACAATCTTAGTTCTGGAATTAAAGGAAACCTGTTGATAGTATTACAAGACAATCTTAGTTCTGGAATTAAAGGAAACCTGTTGATAGTATTACAAGACAATCTTAGTTCTGGAATTAAAGGAAACCTGTTGATAGTATTACAAGACAATCTTAGTTCTGGAATTAAAGGAAACCTGTTGATAGTATTGCAAGACAATCTTAGTTCTGGAATTAAAGGAAACCTGTTGATAGTATTGCAAGACAAACTTAGTTCTGGAATTAAAGGAAACCTGTTGATACTATTGCAAGACAATCTTAGTTCTGGAACTAAAGGAAACCTGTTGATAGTATTACAAGACAATCTTAGTTCTGGAATTAAAGGAAACCTGTTGATAGTATTGCAAGACAATCTTAGTTCTGGAATTAAAGGAAACCTGTTGATAGTATTACAAGACAATCTTAGTTCTGGAATTAAAGGAAACCTGTTGATAGTATTACAAGACAATCTTAGTTCTGGAATTAAAAGAAACCTGTTGATAGTATTACAAGACAATCTTAGTTCTGGAACTAAAGGAAACCTGTTGATAGTATTACAAGACAATCTTAGTTCTGGAACTAAAAGAAAACACACGGGAAATAGAACTGAAGACATAAATAATAGTGATAAAGTAGAGATGGAAAGATCTAGAGATGTTAGGACAAGACGGCACAACCTGGCACATTTTTTTTCTCAAAGGTCAATGCTCCTTCATGACTTGAAGGATAATGATGAAGATGATTAATGAGAAAAAAAAAACAGAGGATTCTACTTAAATATCACATGAGAGACGTTCTTTAAGACACATTCCTAGAAATTAATAGACCACAAGGTCTGTTATATTTGGAAATTCGTTCCAGTATAACCGATGGTCTTTGTATCTACGTTGAACGTGGCGTGCGTTGCAAAAACGAGACAACATTTATACTGAAATAAAAAATAGTCAGAGATGTGAGTTAAGATGGACTAGTATGAGAAATATCTCACGAAATTAAAAAATGTGAATATAATTAAAGGATATAACGCGTTCTTAATTAAATTATAGAAACGATTTAATTTAAAAAAAAAAAGATTATGTTTAGTGTATTATAATTTGTTTGTTGCTTTATGAATCATCATTACTTTGTATAATTATATTAAAGCTAACATTCCCTAACAGGTTATTATATCTTGTTATTTAAATCTTTTTTTTTTTTTTTTTTTGGGGGGGGGGGGGGGGGGAATTTTACTTATGTTTTACTTTAAAAATACAGTTTAACAGCAGACTTCTCTCATAGGCAGTAACTATTTGTGTAAACGTGTGGCTCTTTATAGTGTCGTTAAAAAGTTTAAATATTTAGTTATCAGTGACAATTGACGAGCTCCTAACTGGCCCATAGTGCTACCAACATTCAACGTTAAATAATATCATGTGGAGATATACGCCGACAGCCTAGGATAAATCTTGCCAAGGAAGTGACTTTGTTACATCATTTTCTATTTTCATTTTTTTGTTGAATTTCTGGAGTTAATAACTCTTTTGCTAGTCCCGTGGTTTTGAATGTTTTTATCTATCTGCATCATACGTCATAATGATAATTCTTGTATTATTTCCACTTATTTACAGTATGTATTGCCTTTGTCTATTAATCTGTCTATTTGTATCTGTGTCTCCTGTTTGTGATTGTGGCTGATGAAGGGTGAATCCCGAAACGTCCAGTGTTTTCTGTATACGTTAATTTGTTAAACTGATTCCGCCCCAAATTAAATTTGTTTTAAATTTATATTTTCCTTAACAGTTTTACAGTAACCCTCTTATTTATTTGTTTTGATTGAGCTTTATTACTTGAATAACATTATTATGGGACCAAAGACGCAGCAACAGTGATAAATGCAGTCAGCGACCCATAGCTTGACTGCCTGCATCAGGGTCAGCGAACCAGAGCTGACCAAGACCTTACTCCACCTCCAAGTGGTGGTCCTAGAAACAGGCTGCAGTGACTGAGAGAGTAGGGATCGAAGAGGGAAGGTTAACCCGGTTAAAAAAAATGTCATGCTAAAGTTCGGATGTTTCGGCCGAAAGGCGCAAATATCGTAGCTTCGCTGTAAACGGACACAACGCAACCAACGTCCTTTTCATGACGAAAGAGGAAGAAGAAGAAGAATAAAGTTATAGTCATATAATTATTTTGGGTCGATCTCTGCTTCACTACGGCAGTAATCAGTTACATTTTTTGTACTGACTAACTACATTCTTTTAAATGGTCGGCACTTCTTCCGTTCTCCGTTATGTAGCAGATATTTTGTATTTTCAAACATTCTTTCACTCTATTCAGTAATAATTCGTCTTGTCTGTTTACCTGACCATCCCTGCTGCGAGAGTAGACAGGTGATGCAAAATTGAACGACACTGATGTTGGTAAAATTCTCGTATACCAAACCTTGACCGCGCCAGATTAGCACGACGTACGCCCAGCCAGTTTATTTAGCGCTGATATTGCCATTGTAATTTACTAATTACGGTCGTGCAGAGTCACAGTCCAGATGGTTATACGAGGGTCGTTGTTTGCACAAGGACAGGGAGATAAATTATCCGTCTGCGGATATATTACATAAATGCACCTGGATGACGGAATGAAGTAACAGCATCCGAATGGCAGTATTACGAAGATATTACTTGAGATAAAAGTAAGAAGAAGCTATTTGTAATCACTGAAGAGAATATTCGGAGGTTTTATGTCTAATTATGGGAGACGTGACATTTTGCATCACGCACATTATTTCAGGAGGAAATATTATGAAAATACCCCAAAAATCACGCATGTTTGAAACGATTGGAGCCCTGCTTGGCATCGTAACAAACAAATGAGAGGGAAGACAGGCAATATAACCTGGCTTTTTTCAAGTCTAGTTCCCAGTGAGAATCGCTTGCCAAGACAACCACCAGACTGTCAGAGTTAAGACTAGAATCAATTCCGTATATCAGACTGGACTTATGTTTGAGCAATACTGAGGACTTCAGAGCTCACAACAAACTTTAGTTACTTAGGCAGTAGTATATGTTGTGTCTCTTCAAGCAATGTGCTTATACTCTTGTCTTGTTCAGTTGCTAGTGAAAACGGGGTAACTCCCTACAGGCACATGGTGTGACCAACATTGAACGTTGTGATATACATTGATCATACATCTCTTGTGAGTGTCATTAATATAATCAGCATTTCTCTCTCAGTCCCAGAAAACCTGCCAGCATATCATCATCAACATTAAACGTTGTGATATACATTGATCATACATCTCTTGTGAGTGTCATTAATATGATCAACATTTCTCTCTCAGTCCCAGAAAACCTGCCAGCATGTCTTAATCAACATTAAACGTTGTGATATACTTACTTACTTAGTCGTTCCCCTTCTACCGTGAGGTGTAGAGGTTTGGAAGAGAGAGCGCCAGACTATCCTATCGGCTGTCTTCCTCCTGGCTTGGTTCCATATTAGTCTTCGGTACTTTAAAGATTGTCTAATGTTGTCCTCCCAGCGGACTCTGGGTCGACCTGGGGGGCTGGATCCCTGGCTCTTTGTTTCCCATGCTTGTAGTGGTAGCTGATCTTCTCTCATCCTGCAGACATGGCCAAACCATCTTAGTTGGCGTTGTTCTACTTGGGTCTGCAGTGGGTGAGATTTTATTCCTTAACGTATCGTATGGTTGCGGACCATGTCTCTTCTTGTTACTTCAACCACCTTCCCCAGATACCTTATTTCTGAGGTTTGGATTTGGCTTTTTAGGGTTGTAGTCATTGCCCATGACTCGCATCCATATGTCAAGACTGGGACATAGGTGGAGCGGTATACAGCCATCTTCGTTTTCTTACCAACCTCTCTCTTGCTGAGGAATTTACAATTTATGGCCTGAAAAAGTCTCCCAGCTGCTGCTTTTCGAGTGGCCACCTCTTCTTTGATGCCTCCCTTTCGGTCTATAATAGC
Source organism: Oreohelix idahoensis (assembly GCA_024509875.1). Classification (NCBI taxonomy): domain Eukaryota; kingdom Metazoa; phylum Mollusca; class Gastropoda; order Stylommatophora; family Oreohelicidae; genus Oreohelix; species Oreohelix idahoensis. The sequence goes on from JAMPIV010003842.1 coordinate 344,315, forward strand.
TCCGAGATATTTAAAGTGTTCGACCTGCTCCAGGACCTGTTCTCACAGCTCAATCTGATGTCTTCTTTCTTTTCTGATTTCACCGTGGATTTTGTTTTAGAGCTGACCATCCCTCTCCAGCTCTTCCTTCCAGACTTGCAGGTTGGATTGGAGATGTGCCTCTGATTTAGCAATCAGGGCAACATTATCAGCAAATGCCAGCTCTGAAATACATACCTGTCTCATCTTCCAGTACCCCACTGAATATTTTCTTGTTCTGTCCTTACACGACTTGATAACATCGTCCATGAGGAGTATGAAAAGATAAGGTGACAGGATATCACCTTGTCTTACACCAGTGGTGGTCCTGAACTCTTCTGACTTATGGTTTGCTGTCCTCACATAATTTCTGCAAGACTTGTAGAAGCTTTGTATAGCATGAATCAGAGGTGCTGGAATGTTCTTCCTTGCCAAACAGTCCCAAAGTTTGCTCCAGGGGACCCTGTCAAATGCCTTTTCCAGATCTATGAAACAAAGATGGATCTCACTCTTATACTCAAGGGCCTTTTCACTCAGTTGTCTGAATGTGAAGATTAGGTCTTGACTACTTCGGTTTGCTCGGAATCCGCACTGGACCTCATCCAATTGTGGCTCAGCTAGGCGTCGGAGTCTCTGCTCTAGGATTCAAGAGTAGATTTTACCAGGGACACTGAGAAGGGATATGCCTCTATGGTTTCCACATTGTCGATTGTCACCCTTTTTGAAAATTGGTGTTATGATGGCAATCTCCCAGTCCTTTGGTATGGTCTTGTTGCACCACGCTGCCTGTAGGACCCTTAAGAGTAATAGGTCGCCTGATGCTCCCATGTACTAACCATTTCTGGTGTTATACCATCATGCCCTGCTGCTTTGCCCATCTTGATTTTCTCCAGTGCTGCCTTCAGTTCTTCCATCTTTATGTCAACTTATCACTATTTGTTTCCTCTTCTGTGCTAGTGGTTATCATTTCTGATGCTTGACCTTGCTCACCATCAAGGAGTTCTGAGAAATATTCATTCCATCTTTCCATTACTTCCTTTGGGGCAGTAAGCAATTTGCCTTGCTTGCCCTTTATAAATTTGAGAGGGCATTGTTTTTCCTTCCTCGTGTTCTTTAGGGTTTTATAGAACAATTTATGGTTTTCTTGCGCATTTTTTTCTAGCTTTTCTCCGAATTCTTCCCAGGACTTCTGTTTTGCTGCTAGCACCTTGTTCTTTGCTTCTGTTCTGAGTATCACATATTCTCTATATTTATTCGCTTTCCATTGTCATTGAGAGTGTCGTCTCCATATCTTCCGATAACTCTACCCCATCTAGCATGGTCATTTTCAACTCTGGCATTGAAATCTCCGAGCATGATAATTTCATCTAGGCAGTCATCCACTGTCCTTTGAAGCAGCTTGAAGAATTCCTCCTTGACCTCTGCTCTCTGATCCTCATTTGGCCCATACACTATGACCGGGTTGACTATGGTTTCTCCTTCTTTTAGTTTTACAACCATAATGCGCTCCGAGACAAAGTTCCATCCCTTGATACTATCTTTCTGGTTTTTGGCCACAATGCAACCCACGCGTTCTTTAGCTCTTTCAGATGTGGGTACACCACTGTAGAGCAGCGTGTTGCCATCGAGATCCATGACTCCTTGTCCCTTTTTCTTTGTTTCCGTAATAGCCAGGATTTCTAGTTTTGCTTTCCTCATCTCTTCCACCAGCTCCTCTTCTTTCCCATTTATACTTCTTGTGTTCCAAGTTCCATAAGTCGTAGTCCGTAGTCCGTTCCAGTTCGTCGCCTTTAGAATCAGTCCGGTTTTCTCTCTTGTATTTTGTGTAATCATGTTTTAAAGCAAACAGGTGATTGGCCTGTTGTGCCTTTGCAAGGTGGAGGGGGTGCCTCCTTACGGCCGCCCTCCTCTTTTTTTCAGCCGGGCTTGGGACCGGCCTAGGCGGAGTGGTTGTGATATACATTGATCATAAATCTCTTGTGAGTGTTATTAATATGATCAACATTTCTCTCTCAGTCTCAGAAAACCTGTCAGTATGTCATCATCAACATTAAACGTTGTGATATACATTTATCATAAATCTCTTGTGAGTGTCATTAATATGATCAACATTTGTCTCTCAGTCCCAGAAAACCTGTCAGCATGTCATCATCAACATTAAACGTTGTGATATACTTACTACTTACTTACTTAGTCGTTTCCCTTCTACCGTGAGGTGTAGAGGTTTGGAAGAGAGAGCGCCAGACCATTCTATCAGCTGTCTTCTTCCTGGCCTGGTTCCATTCTAGTCCTCGGTCCTTCAAAGATTGTCTAATGTTGTCCTCCCAGCGGACTCTGGGTCGTCCTGGAGGTCTGGATCCCTGGCTCTTTGTTTCCCATGCTTGTCGTGGTAGCCGATCTTCTCCCATTCTGCAGACATGGCCAAACCATCTCAGTTGGGACTGTTCTATTTGGGTCTGCAGCGGGTGGGATTTTAGGCCTTGACGTATCGTCTGGTTTCGGACCATGTCTCTTCTTGTTACTTCAACCACCTTCCTCATATACCTCATTTCTGAGGTTTGGATCTGGCTTTTGTGGGTTGTAGTCATTGCCCACGACTCGCATCCATATGTCAAGACTGGGACATAGGTGGAGCGGTATACAGCCATCTTCGTTTTCTTACCAACCTCTTTCTTGCTGAGGAATCCTCAATTTATGGCCTGAAAAAGTCTCCCAGCCGCTGCTTTTCGAGAGGCCAACTCTTCTTTGATGCCTCCCTTTCGGTCTATAATAGCTCCGAGATATTTAAAGTGGTCGACCTGCTCCAGGACCTGTTCTCCAAACTTAATCTGATGTTTTCTTTCTTCTCGTGATATCACCATGGATTTTGTTTTAGAGCTGCTTATGACCATCCCTCTCTTCTCCAGCTCTTCCTTCCAGACTTGCAGGTTGGATTGGAGATGTGCCTCTGATTTAGCAATCAGGGCAACATCATCAGCAAATGCCAGCTCCGAAATATAGACCTGTCTCATCTTCCATTACCCCACTGAATACTTTCTTGTTCTCTCCTTACATGCCTTGATGACATCGTCCATAAGGAGTATGACGAGGTAAGGTGATAGGATATCACCTTGTCTTACACCAGTGGTGGTCCTGAACTCTTCTGACTTATGGTTTGCTGTCCTCACATAATTTCTGCAAGACTTGTAGAAGCTCTGTATAGCATGAATCAGAGGTGCTGGAATATTCTTCCTTGCCAAACAGTCCCAAAGTTTGCTCCAGGGGACCCTGTCAAACGCCTTTTCCAGGTCTATGAAACAAAGATGGATCTCACTCTTATACTCAAGGGCCTTTTCACTCAGCTGTCTGAGTGTGAAGATTAGGTCTTGAGTACTTCGGTTTGCTCGGAATCCGCACTGGACCTCATCCAATTGTGGCTCAGCTAGGCGTCGGAGTCTCTGCTCTAGGATTCTAGAGTAGATTTTACCAGGGACACTGAGAAGGGATATGCCTCTATGGTTTCCACATTGTCGATTGTCACCCTTTTTGAAAATTGGTGTTATGATGGCAATCTCCCAATCCTTTGGTATGGTCTTGTTGCACCATGCTGCCTGTAGGACCTTTAAGAGTAATAGGTCGCCTGATGCTCCCATGTACTTAACCATTTCAGGTGTTATACCATCATGGCCTGCTGCTTTGCCCATCTTGATTTTCTCTAGTGCTGCCCTCAGTTCTTCCATCTTTATGTCATCTTCACCATCATTGGTTTTCTCTTCTGTGCTAGTGGTTATCATTTCTGATGCTTCACCATGCTCACCATCCAGGAGTTCTGAGAAATATTCTTTCCATCTTTCCATTACTTCCTTCGGGGCAGTAAGCAATTTGCCTTGCTTGTCCTTTATCAATTTGAGAGGGCATTGTTTTTCCTTCCTCATGTTCTTTAGGGTCTTATAGAACAATTTCTGGTTTTCTTGTGCATCTTTTTCTAGCTTTTCTCCGAATTCTTCCCAGGACTTCTGTTTTGCTGCTAGCACTTTGTTCTTTTCTTCTGTTCTGAGTGTCACATATTCTCTATATTTTTCCATTTGTCCTGTTGTGTTTTTAGCTCCTAAGTACTGTTTCCATGCCATTTTCTTCTCTCTTATTTTCTCTTTGACTTCCTCTGTCCACCAAGGTGTCCTCTTTCTCTGGTTCCCAAGTCGGACTTCATCGCATGCTTCTGCAGCAGCTGTTGTGATATACATTGATCATAAATCTCTTGTGAGTGTCATTAATATGATCAACATTTCTCTCTCAATCCCAGAAAACCTGTCAGCATGTCATCATCAACATTAAACGTTGTGATATACATTGATCATAAATCTCTTGTGACTGTCATTAATATGATCAACATTTCTCTCTCAGTCCCAGAAAACCTGTCAGCATGTCATCATCAACATTAAACGTTGTGATATACATTGATCATAAATCTCTTGTGAGTGTCATTAATATGATCAACATTTCTCTCTCAGTCCCAGAAAACTTGTCAGCATGTCATCAACATTTCTCTCTCAGTCCCAGAAGACCTGCCAACATGTCATCAACATTTCTCTCTCAGTCCCAGACAACCTGACAGCATGTCATCAGCATTTCTCTCTCAGTCCCAGTAAACCTGCCAGCATGTCATCAACATTTCTCTCTCAGTCCCAGAAAACCTGCCAACATGTCATCAACATTTCTCTCTCAGTCCCAGACAACCTTCCAGCATGTCATCAACATTTCTCTCTCAGTCCCAGAAAACCTGCCAACATGTCATCATAATTTCTCTCTCAGTCCCAGACAACCTGCCAGCATGTCATCAACATTTTTCTCTCAGTCCCAAACCTGCCAACATGTAATCATCATCTGTAGCTGTCAGCTCCCCGTGGAGTACAGGGCCTCAGTCAAAACAGATCATACATACCTAGCCTGTCCTGTGCCATCAATTTATGCTGAATCCATGTCTTATTTATCCCTTCATGACTGTCACCATATCTCTTCTCCATATGTGTTTTGTTCTCCCTCCGTTTCTCTTACCATGACAAGTTTACAATAGGAACTACCTTGTAATGCTATCGACTTATTGTATTCAAGTGTGTCCTACCCAACAGCGCCTCTTGTTCTACTGGTGTTTGCCTAGTATTTTTCTTCATTTCTACTTTAGTAATCGTATCACACTATTTCAACTCTTGTTCTACTGGTGTTTATCTAGTATTTTTTATCATGTCTACTTTAGTGATCGTGTCATACCATTTCAGCTCTTCTGATCTACGCAAGCACCATTCTATGAAATTGTTTTCTCTTTGTTCCGAAAACCCAAGAATTAAATACCGCAACGCCGTAATTAACGCCAGCAATGTTGAGCGTCAAGGGAAATAATTTAAAATAATTTTAATTTTGAAGGGAAGTTAGCAGATTATAAAATTAAAGATTGTATGTGATTCATAATCTTTAATTTTCTATCTTTTACATCATAGGTTTTAAAAATTAAGTAAATAATTTTGGAATATAAAGATGTAAAAACCATAATTAAGAATTTATATTGCTAATATTAATATTAGTGTATAATAATGAAGTAGCTCTATTTAGAAAGCGCAGTATCATTTTGCATAAAAATTACAAGAATGTTTTGTAGTGTCTGTGCCTGAAATTATAGTCATGAACCTTAGCTTGGCAGCGTTGGCGTAGCTAGCGAGTCCTTTTTAGGGCTTTACGCTAGCAGATAGATGGTATTAATCCTTTTCAGGACTTAGAATCTATCAGCGCTGATTGGGTTAGCAGCGAACGGAGTTCACTTTTTTTTGGATGGTAAATACGCTCTGATATAACCAAACACGTCGAAAGGCACGCGCCTCGCCACAAGTAAGCATACAAAAAACACGACAGCAATTAGTGATGAGTTGGATGATCTGGATTTTGCTGATGACTTGGCTCTTCTGTCCCATAAACGTAATCAGATGCAGGACAAATTGAAAACACTCGATGAGAGGTCACAGCAATTGGATCTGAAAATACACAGGGAAAAGACAAAAATAATGAGAATAAATGCGGGTAATGATAACAGTGTTGAACTTGAAGAAACACCAATTCAAGATGTAGAATCATACACATATCTTGGCAGTAATATAGACAAAGTTGGAGGGACAGACAGCGATATCAAAATAAGAATACAAAAGGCAAGAGGAGCTTTCGTTGCATTGGGAAATATATGGAGATCAAGAGAAATCGGATCCAACACGAAAATAAGAATCTTCAACTCAAATGTGAAGTCAGTCCTATTGTATGGCTCGGAGACACGGAGAACAACAAAGACAACAACCAAAAAGCTACAGACTTTCATAAATGGGTGCTTGCGTAGAATAGAGGGATTAAAATGGTATGACAAGGTTACCAACGTGGAACTGATGACAAGAACTAGACAAGTGCCAGTGGAACAAGAGATGAGAAGAAGACGATGGCGATGGATAGGACACACACTGAGGAAACCTGTTGATAGCATTACAAGGCAGTCCTTGTTCTGGAACCCCCAGGGCAAGAGAGGCAGAGGAAGACCAAGAAGTACATGGAGAAGAGAGTTGGAAACAGAGGTGAAAATGATGAGGAGAACATGGAAAGAACTTGAGATGATGGCACGGGACAGGAGAACTTGGCATGTGTTTGTTGAAGGCCTATGCTCCTTTGGGAGTGGAGGGTTACGATGATATAATTAGTGATGAACAGTGCGATTTTGTAGAAGGTACATGTAAAAACAACAGTAAATTTATTATAAGAAAATTAATTGAGAGTCTAGCCTACTCTGGGGCCTACTTATGGAACAGACTTCCACAGCACCTAAAAAGCCTACATATACAATATTCATTTAACAAAGCACTTTTCAAACACTTCCTCAACACTGATTATCTACCCCCATAGAAAGAGCATTTGCCTGTCAACATCTCATCCATAGGTCAACATTTCTTTTCCTCTTCCGCTCGTTTTTGTGTGTGAATAATTTGTTTTATATTCATGTAATATTATTATATTCACTTAAAATATTATTATATAATGTAATATGTGTGAGAATATACCCGCATACCACTGTACTTTAGAAATGTGAATGTTTTCGTTTGCTTAAATGGGATGATGTAAATGAGAATAAGCAGATATTACATAATTTTTTTTTCTTTACCTGTCACAGAAGTGACTAAGAAAGTGTTATTATTATTGTTTCATTTTCCACCAAGAATGTATGGATATAAGCGAGAATGTGTTTATGTAATTTTTGTATTGATGATTGATGACACATTCAAAAATACAGATTAATTGTAGACGTTTTGACCGCATGAGTGAGTGTTGGTATACATAATTTATTTATTGTTATTTATTTTTTGTTTTGTTTATTTTATTTTATTATTCATTTATTTTTTTCCCAATTACTAACTTGTTTGTTTAAAGAAAAAAAAAAACAGCTCATTTTGTATTAAGATTTCATACTGTAAATGAATGCTGTTATGTTAACTTTATAATGTTGCATGCCTTTAAATTAATGCTTAAAGTAACATGTGGGAATGAAAGGATATAGTATGCAAGACAAATGAGAGTGAAAGGGCAAAATGGTAATCTCGTCGATCCACATCTCTTCCACTACTACTTCTCTTATTTCTCTCTCTATATCGGCTCTGAGATCGGTACTCTCTTTGATCTCTACTTCCTCTTCTGTTCTCCTTGTTCTTCGACTCTTTGTATTTTCTATCGATACATCTGCAAAGTGCAGCTATCTCTTTCTCGTCCTCCGTTTCACAACCATTTCTTCGTCAATGGGCCCTGCTATCCTTGTCCATACAACTACCATCGCAATTGTAGCGAAATTTGGTTCCTCTTGCTTTGTTGTGGAAAAAAAAATGTGTACCGCGACACGCACACACACACAACGCAAGGTCAGCGCAGCGGTCTTTCTTTGAAGTTTAAGGACGGGAAATGTGAATTACGGTTAAAGCCAGACAATATTACCGAAGAATGAGGAAATAGCTATATAGGAATGTATGGCGGACTTTAAAAGTTTGCATTTACTGGACATTAAATTATTCACTACAAGAAAACGCCTGTTTGGAATACAATTAAATAAAAATAATTCAACAAAGGAGATAGACTAGAAATTATATCCAAAAGGATAATATTCAAATATGAATAGTTTCAAAGATAATAAATATTTCTCACCTTCATCACATCTGCTAAAAGTTAGCTAATAATCTTTAAACATTTATTATAACTACATTCCTAAACGGATTTAAATATAAATTGGATAGAATGAAAGCCTCATATGGGGAATAGGAAATGATACCTAGGAAGGAAGGAAGGATATAAGTGTGTAGTGAACAGAAGAGAAAACAAGTACAGGAAAAGCACAGATTGCTTCAAATCGCCTCAAATCAGGAGATGAAACGAAAATCTTTTGGGGAATTTAGGAGGTGCTTTCTCGGACGGGCGAGAGACTGAAATATAAGGACAGAGCGGCGCATTGGAAATCACACACACCAAATCCAGAAGCCAGAGTGAGAAACTGGAAGACAGTATCTGCAAGAAAAATTATTTTTTCACGCTGCATGCAGGGCAGATTAACTTCAACTAAAACAGTCTCACCGTGAGCTTATAAATCCTAAGAGGGTATGTAAGTTTATTAAAAATGATGCGTGATGCCATATGATGATGGATGGTATCCGCATGTCTGGTTTTGTGTAGTGTGTAGATGTGTTCAGTCAAAACAATGTTCATACAACAATAACAGGGCAATCCACATAGGACGTCAGTAAACTCACGACGTATAAAGTCAATGAGTCTTGAAACAGCCGTTGACGTTTTTCTTCATTATTTATTGTGGACGCCACAGTGACAAAATGGTTACGCAAATGTGTAGGCACATCAAACAGTCATTATCACAGCAACATTCAATACAGCAATAGACGGTAGACAGCATTACAATGATGAGTCAGATGCATGTTATATTTCATAGTGCTGTAAATGTAGTCAGGTGGAAAACTCCATCCTTTTCTATAACAGCCAGGAGATAACCAGATGTATGAGATCAGTTCACTCTCCTTAGTTTGACTTCAGCAAGACAGACACGTCTGCCGAAGTATAAATAATGTCCTCAAAAAATATCCTCTAGATAATCAAGGTTTTCCAAACCTAGTTCATTTAACAAAGTAGCAAGTAATGGTCTTTGGTACATGCATCAACCGATGCAGTACAATGCAGCGACATGTGAGCTGGGAAAGAACATCTCGTGACGACGACTTTCGGAGACAGGCTATGAATCGAAATCGCTCACGACCCAAAATCGATAGAGTTAATGAAAAAAGTCAATTTACCTTGCTTTCATGAAATACACAGAAATATCACGCCTCCCGGCATGTGCAAATACACTAGAGGTATTATCCCGAATAAACGAAATATCCATAAGAGGACTACACATCCCTGACAGAACAAAAAATAGCGGAGATCCCCTCTTCAACGAGGCATCTCTTTCGCCATTCCAAATCGCTCACTCCACTAGTCGTGGGCGGAAACCGATCGACCAACAAGCAAGACAAGTCATGCGCAGTCCAGCGCAAAATGACCACAGCTCAAACTTAACTGCATTCGATACCAACGCGAGAAGACAAATGCTTACCGAGAAAAGTGACTATAAATTTCAAGCAGTTGTTGCCCTTGCGTTATAAAACAGATATTGAAATAAAACGATGTTGCGAGAATTTATCACGCAACATATCGTATTACTAATATCATTTTATTTCAGATTTTATTTCTGATTGATTGTAGCAGATATAATAAAAAAGGGAATGACGCTAACAAGAGATAACCTTCACCGGCATTGTCAGGAAGCATAACCATTAATTGGTTAACCACATATATCATGGCTAGTTCTTGCCTGGAAGCTTACGACATACCAGCAAGTACATAAGTGACTTGACATCCATAAGTGGAAGGCAAAGGTTATATCGTACCCATGTATCATAACATGTGATTTATTCATGTATATTGTTAATTCTGCACACTATACATTATCTTATCATGCTATCTCTGTAACATACTACCATGATTCATTCATTTATATACAAACACTGAAGACATGGTCGCATCATGAACAGCAGTGGGTGGTGAGATTGTTGGAACAAAATGGCCACCTATTACCTTTTGTTCCAGGTTTTATGATCAATGTTTATGATCATTCCTGATCGAGAAACTAAAGACTTGAAGAAGTTGATCCAGCTCACTGAAGCCTAGAGGTCAACCAATCTTCAACACCTTAGTCCCCCGTAGTTATAGGGCGGGCTGAAGGAAAGTCTTCCGTATTCTAGTGTGTCTCAGGAACCTCGAGCAGACGTGGCTAATAACATAAGATGAGTTTTATGTGTATCCATCAAACAAATCCTGTGAGCAGTTTCTAAAACGACTGTTAAATGATGACAACTAGATGGCAATAGATAATGTGACAAACGTGTTTTATAAGTTCAGTGGAAGATAAATCCAAGACTTTTTAGCTTGTGTATTTGATTTGTAACTGTAAATAATCAAACATTTTACCATCTTACAAACAACCATTTCTCATTACAAGAATATATAGATGTACATAATAAATTGAATAATTGTACTCATTTGTCTTCTTAAATTTTTAACTGTTAAAATTTTGAGTTACCTTTTCAGATGTAATGATATTATCACATAGGGTTACGTAAGCGAAAGTAGCAACGTATACATCTGAAGCTTAATTTATTGTCCAGCTCAGTGTATTCTTAGCTGTAACTCACTTGTGATACCAGTGTACTTCTCGGGCGCTGGAACTTCATACTTTCTGGAGAGAGATTCTACTTCTGCTCTACCACTATTATCATAATAGGAAAACCTTTCGCTACAGCAATCTTCGTCAGACACTGACCAGTCTGAGTACCCTGATATGGACGTGTCTAAATCTTGTTGTCTTCTCCTGTTATATCTATGATCGACTTTGTCTACTTCTCCTGTTATGTCTATGATCGACTTTGTCTACTTCTCCTGTTATGTCTATGATCGACTTTGTCTACTTCTCCTGTTATGTCTATGATCGACTTTGTATACTTCTCCTGTTATGTCTATGATCGACTTTGTCTACTTCTCCTATTATGTCTATGATCGACTTTGTCTACTTTTCCTGTTATGTCTATGATCGACTGTGTCTACTTCTCCTGTTGTGTCTATGATCGACTTTGTTTACTTCTCTTGCCCAACTCTTTCTCATTGGTCTCACCTCTAACTGTGTCGTATTTCTCAACTTTACCAGGCGCCTATCATAATCGGACCAATCGTCTGATGACGTCCAATACCTCTTCGTCACTCCTTTAATCCCTTGCGCCATCTCTTCCTGTGCCTGTATACCTTCTGCTGCGGTTTCCTCACCATCCTGAGTGTCTCCCTGTGAACTGTCTTGTTCTCTCAATCTCTCTTCTCCATTCTGTAATCTTTGCTCATATTCCATCATTGTCATGTCTACCTCATTCTCCGAGTTATCCCACTCGGTTCTCAATCTTCGTATCTCCTCCGAAATATCATTATCCTACAAATTGTCCTGTACATCCTGCGTAGTCACTATCCTGTCATCCTCTGGCGTATCTGGCCTTTTTTCTTCTTGTTCTTGGTATGTGTTTTGAGGGGGTGGGGTTAATCAACTTGGTATGTGTTTTGTGGGGGGGGGTGTTAACCAAATTGGTATTGTTTGGTGGGGGTGGGGTTAACCAACTTGGTATGTGTTTTGTGGGGGTGAGGTTAACCAACTTGGTATGTGTTTTGTGGGGGTGGGGTTAACCAACTTGTTATGTGTTTCGTGGGGGTGGGGTTAACCAACTTGGTATGTGCTTTGTGGGCGTGGGATTGTGGCCGGGTAGGGTAGTGGGGATTGCTGTTTTGAATCGAGAGTATTAGATTTTGATTACTAGCTAGCCTGCTAGAGGTGATGATTTCTCTCTACAGACTTACAGGAATTTACCAGGTTCGGGGACAATCCTCTAAGGTGTGGTATTAGAGCAGATGTGTTTTATTTATATAATTTACCAGCAAGAGTAGTTATTGTTCATTTATTATTTCCTTCTTTCCTCTCATGAATGTATGGCAAAGCAAATGAGTGACGACCTGCCTTTAGTATAAAGGTGACTTTTATTTAATTATAACGTAATTACAAGTCGACATGGCAAAACTTCATAAGACACATATGACAATTATTCTTCTTCATAATGCCACATTTTCAAGTAAGTGCATACCAGTAGTGCAATAGGGGTTATTCTGCTTCTTCAGGATATAAAATTTACCATATCTCCGCCTGATATGTTATTGCTTCATCAAAACAAATCAATCCTGCATGTACATTTGAACAGAAATCTTTCAGCCATTGTTCCCTTTTCTAAATCTGCAACAATCTTTCGATGTCGGCAGGGTTAATAATTTTATAGTAATTAGTTCCTACTTACAGTCTTCGAATATAGAGTTTAAATACACACAAAATGCACTTTGAAGAGAACATGCCATCATTCCTGGAATTTATAATTCTTCACTTGAATAACTTTCATGCAGTAAAACCACTGCGTTATCAGCACAAACTTGCTCCTTACTAGCTAGACGCGTCCTTCTTCTCCAACCAATTAGGTTGCTGGGGAAATTATTCGCGTCCCTTCTACATTTTTTTGAGCTCACGATTGGATAAAAATCACGTGACGAAGCTTAGCCTAAAATAATGCGTGGCTTTTCGAAGCTAACCTGGTTTAATTAAACATCTGCGCCAAGACTTTTTTTAATCTTCTGTTTCTATAAAAATTTATTTTATGTTAATATAGCCTGTATCTGAAAACTTACGGTATACGCGGTTACATACAGATCCCGGGGCCCTGCAAATGTATCCCGTAGGGAGACATTTGAGTACTATCAATAACAAAAATCCATCCCCAAAAATTTCTAAGTTCAAAAAAATTTTCAGAAAAATTTAAAGTTCAAAAATTTTTCTAAGTCCAAAAATATTTCCAAAAAATTTAATTTAATTCCTATACTGGGGTCCTATGTCTATATGAGGTCGTCTGCTATGTAAAAAAAAAACTAGTAGTGGACATCAACTTCAAAAAGTGTAACTTATTCATCACATCATAATGTTTTTCACCAAATGTACAAATTGGCAACACTGCCCAACAAAATCTGCAAAACACTCATAAGGTCATCACTAAAAAATGTGACGAGTGGCAACACTGGGGAATGAACAATAAACTATCTTATTTGCAGAACTTGGCTGGATTATCATAATCTATTACATTTCATTCAAAAATATAGTTGATTACATTCTCTTGGATATGGTGGAATGGTGGGGGTGTTATTTCTTTTCTGTTCCTGTAATTCTGGGTATGTTATGAGTATAGTACATTGTCAATTTATTCTAACTATCTTACAACATTCTGTAATTCGTGATAAGGAAGTCATTTGTTATACAACAATGTTCATATTACAAAGGCAATGAGCAAAGATCAAAAAAAAAGATTTCTCCAAAAATGCGGATGTATCTCTATTTCCTTTACCTCTGGGCATAGCAATTATTCAGTCATTATTTTTTTTCTCCATTATTTAATCTCCATTTTGTGTGTTTAGTACCTGTGGTTCCATGGGATTATCATGATTCATTTGGTCCTTGTCTACTGATAATCCTTCAATAATGACTTCAAATATGGTCCTCATATGTGCAACAATCATCTGCTCTGATTTGTTCCATGGTATTCATCAAATATTCTATTATCTCCTTGTCTTATCTCGTAACCACGAAAGACTAAGATTATCCCTCCAATGTTAATGTGGGGGATTTTGTGCATAAACATTTCAACAAAATCTCAGTTGTGACAACATAAAGTTTCACCTTAATATAAAATGGCATTTTCATCATACATAACCAGTTGCTTCTTCATCTCATGTGTCATTAGTGGTTATCATGCGGTAATGGGGTATTTCATTTGCTAGGTCAGCATGTGCAAATGCTATTTCTTTAACATGGGCAAAGGCATCATCGACAAATAGGTGTAATGTGTTCAATCTGGGGTTAGCATATACTAATGCTCTCAAGGGATTCTTCATTTGCAGAAATTCAGCATGCGCAAATGTCATTGGGGTATTTGTGATAGGCAGTATCAACAAAAATTGTTGGAGTATCAGAGATCATGCTGGTGAATGGAGCGTGGAATATGATCAGTTACAAAAGTGGAGATGAATGTTACAACAGAATAGTGTGACACATGTGTTATAGGTAAAGTTGTGTAGCATTCTAAATATTAAGAAAATGTATGTAACTAAATAAGGGTGTCTGTAAACTCGTAACACCGTGTGTTATTAATTGTTTTAACATTTTTATTTCATAATTATGCTATCTAAAGAAAATCCTCCGTGTGCTGGTCTTGATTTCTTTCTGTTCATCCGTATTCTAAGGCTGGAAAAAATAACTTTCTCAGTGAGGCTTTGACATCTTAGTCTGTAAGCAAGTCATTTGAACTGTCTAAAACTGAAAATAGAGTACATGGGGAGAGTTAGTACATTGTTAAAAAGGTTTGTTCACATATGCGATGACCGTGTTCGGATTTGCGAACACATAAAACACCTGGGCGTGTTTCAGCAAAGTTTCTCAGTACCAGGGGGTTATAACTGTATTTCTCATAGTCTCTGCCCGCTTGTTGATTTGTTTCTCCAATTCCCGCAACGCCATAAGGAAGGCCGAATTGGGATCATCCGGTGTGGTGGTGGTTGCAGTACTGGGTATAGCGTTGTTGACAGTGGGCACAGTACTGGAGATGGCGTTGTTGACAGGGTTGACAGCGGGTACAGTACCGGAGATGGTTTTGTTGACGTTGAGAGGTTGATGGGCAACTAACGAAAACGTCAATGGCTGTACTGTAGCTGGAGGTGACATGACATTGACTGATTGTTGGGGCGCAGAGGAAATCAGTGATGATGGCAATGTAGCCTGGGAATGTGTGGCTGGAGGTGACATGACTGGCGGTTGTGGTAATTTTACAACTGGAGCAACAGGAGGCTCAGGAAAAAAAGGACTCAACCGTGGTGTGAACCTGTACTGGTGGGATGCTGATTATTGACTCGATACCACTATCTGAGTCTGATATACAGGACATTGTATCGTCATCATGTACCTTGGAGTCTGATACCAATAAGGTGCTATCTGCATCACTGGTTTCAATGGAACTGGCTGTATCAATGTCTGTTTCTTGTTGCGTTTCGTCTTCATAAAGATTGCTGGTATATGGTTCAACAATCTGTTTGGGTATAGTTTCTTCAGGATCTGAACTGGGGGTGTGATAGGTATCAGCTGACGATTTATCACTGCGGGAGTAAGTTTGAGTGTGAATATAAGTTGCTTTAGGAAGGTCTGTTTGTGTTGCTACACAAACCATCGTTGTTTTTGCACAAATTAACTTGGTTTTATTTGTTGTTTGTACTTGTTTTGTTGGCCTGGGTTGAGTATTCCAAGGAGTTGATTGTGCTAACTTTACTTGTTGGTATGTCTTGGCTGTCTTTCCTGGTGTTATGGGGACCGATGTGTGCTCTCCATTTTTCCGTCTGTTGTTAGGAGGCAAACTTGTCCGTTCCTAGATGTCATGTTACGAAACTCCCAAATTTTTCTTGTTTTAAACTTCATTTATGAAATTTGTACAGTCATTCTTTTAGCTCGTTTATTCAATGTGTTCCAGTGTTTGTCAGCTGCCGTCGTGTGCCTTGACGTGCTGTCATTATACCTGATCGATGATAGTATACGAGGTCTGCTTTCTGTTCCTCTGTGGCGATAATATGGAGGTGTTTGTCTCATGGGGGCATAGGATTTTGTGTGCTGGGGATTCGAACGAGGAACAGCGTGGATCGGATACCTCCGTTTCTGCCATGTGCTATGTGGTTTTTTCGTATGTCCGGTAATCAATAAATCGTCTATCTCTGTCAAGCTGAGGACGACTTTTACGTTGATATATGTTGTTTCTACTGTAAACACTGTAACTTCGCCTATCCGCGTATGTTACTTTACGGTGGGTTGAACAACTGTCATCATCTTCATCCGGGGTGTAGGATTTTCTGTTTCCTTCATGTGAAGGGTTTTCGCTTCGTCTGTGTACGTGTTTAGAGGTATAGCAACCTGCCGTTGTAGCGGTGTATAACATTTCTTCCTTTTCAGTAGAACCGGCATTGGGTTTCTGTAGATCTAGAGCATATTAGCTTCCAGTATGCGAGCCATAGACATTTTTTATCTGGGGCAGTGGGATGTGCGTCTACTTTAGGATAATAAACTTTCCTGGCAGACAATATTCATTTTCTCTTGTTGAAATTGTGCGGGATGGCGTGGAACGTGTTTAATTTGTCATGCATTGTCCAGGTATTTTCATGGGTAAAACGATAGCTTAATGGGCTGGCCTGCCTATACTCTTGTTGTCGATACATTTTCCAGTCTTATTTATTCCTTGTCCTTATGCCCTAGGGTTGATTTATGCTGTTGAAAATTTTCCATTAATTGATCCATCTTTTTCGCTTCTGCTCTTTTTTTTAGAGGACTGGTCATACGGCACCAAACTGAGATGAGTAGGGTGCCAATCACAAATAGGGGTTATTCTAGCTTTCTTCAGGATCTAACGATTACTACCATATCTCCGCCTGATATGTTTATTGCTTCAGGTCAAAAACCAATCAATTAGCATGTACATTTGAACAGAAAATCTTTCAAGCCCAATTGTTCCCTTTTCACTAATTCTTGCAACAATCTTTTCGTTGACTGGCAAGGGTTAAATAATTTCATAGTATTAGTTTCCTACTTTACAAGTCTTCGAATATAGAGTTTAAATATCACACAAAATGCCACTTTGAAGAGATCAATTGCCATCCATTCCACGCGAATTTATAATTCTTCAATTGAATACCTTTCATGCAGTAAAAACCAAAAACCACTGCGTTTCACCGCACAACAACTTGCTCCTAGTTCTGCTCTTACTAGCTAGACGCTTCATCTTTCTGTTCTCCAATCCAATTAGGTTTTCATTGGGGAAATTATTCGCGATTCCTTCTACATTTTTTTGAGCTCACGATGGATAAAAAATGCTTGTCGTAAGAAGCGAAGCTTTAGCCCAAAAATAAATGCGATGTCTTTAGGAAGCTAAACCTGTGTTTTAATTAAACATCTAGCGCCAAGAGAACTTTTATTTTAATCTTCTGTTTTTCTTTAAAAAAATAAAAAATTTATTTTATGTTAATAGAGCATGTAATCTGAAAACTTACGGTATATACGCGGTTACAGGATTAATCCAATTAGGTAATGTGATTTGTGGGGGTGGGATTTACCAATTTGGTAATGTGTTTTGGTGGGAGGTGGGATTATACCGACTTGTATGTGTTTTTGTGGGAAGGGGGGGGGGGGGGGGGGGGGTGTGGAGTTTAACCAACTGGTTTTATTCCCGGTTTTTTTCATACATTCCTTCCATCCTGCCGTTGTTGCATCATGCCTACTCCCTCTTGGGGGTGGTTGTCTATGTTCTCCGCGGGAAATTTTATTCTGTGATGTGCACTACTCTTCTCGTATGTGCACTTCTCAGCTTTGTCCGGTACTCTTTTCCGTTTTGATTTCTGTTTGCGTACCAACAATAACCATTCGTCTCTGCGTATTGTCCTGTCTCTTGATTGGTTTGTCATATCCTTAATGTCCCATGGTCTATTGCTAGGGGACTTTTTCATATTCTGTTGTTGTAAACCTTCGTTGGGTAAGGATCTGTTCTTGGTGTTCCGCCATGATTACTACATATAGGACTGGGCTTTTTATTTCTTCTAAATTTTAGGTGTTTTTTTTTTTTCTGACAATAAAAAGTTTTCCAACATTTATTGGTCTTCTCTCCCAAGTAATGTACTAGTTCATAAGTTGGTCACTCATGTCTACCCCCCCTTTTATGTACATTTGATAATCACCCTTAGAAGATTTTTGCTCTAAAACATTAATGTGTCGAACAATTCTCCTCATCCCGTTTCGCTCTTTTTTCCCTTCTTCTCTCTTACCGTCCTTACCACCTAACCGTCAAAGCAACCAGTGCCATTACGGCCTAGTGGCGGTCCCCCCCTTAGGGGCAACAGCAGATAGGTTTTTTCTTTGCCATTGTTTCCCATCACGCCTAATGGGCGGTCTTTTAAGTTTAGGGCAACGGCAAATCAACGCCATTTTGCTGTTTGTTTCCGTAATCGAAGTGACTGGCAAAACGGGAGATCAACCTATGACCATTTACAATGAGAACACACCAAACCAGTTTTAATATAGTGTGAACGAGCACTTTGTGCCTGGGAGGAGACAATAGTTTTATTGTGAAAGATGTGAACACGCTG